>JBAMBK010000757.1:0-316539 GCA_037043435.1 Drosophila suboccidentalis | reverse complement strand
TCGGGGGTGCCACAGATATCGCTTTCACTTGAATTTCACTTCAATTTAATTTCGCTGTGCCACAGGTCAAATCGCACAATAATTTTGTGCGGAATAAACTAGTGCTAAATCCGCTTTCGTCCGATGCTGCCACCTAGTCCAATTTAGTCGGGGGAAGCGATGCCACATTTTTTAGTCAGAATTCGAAGTAAGGTATTTAAAAAAAAATATATGGAACCACTTCAGTTTTCTTTAAATTAAGCATTAGAAAAATAGGTAATTTGAGGTAAATCAAGTTTTACCCAAAAAAAACCTTTAACTTATTGTGCAATTTGTGAAAACATTTTTCACGAAGAGTTGCCAGACTAATGGCATGCAATTACTAGAGTTGTCGAGTAACTTTTATTTTCTCGCGCCAAATACTTTTAAATTTTTTTTAGCTAAAGAAAATCAATTATTGCATAAATAAATTAAATTATGTTTATTAAGTAAGAAAAAAAAAAGCTTATTGCTCTGCAATGATAAACTTGAAAAAGTTGCTAATCAAACCCTTGGGTAATTTAATCTGAGAAGGTGTCAACCCTTAGCAGCCTAGTTCGAAAAGGTTGGTGAAAATGCTAAGAAATATTAAATCTCTCGAAGTTCTGTGGCATCTCGGAAATTTCCGTGCGGAATTGCTATCTGCGGTTTTCTATTTCGCTTGCGATTTCCGTGGCATCCCTGATTAAGAAATTCAGGGGTGCCACAGAAATCACTTTCGGTTGAATTTCACTAAAATGTATATGAGATTTAAGTGAAATTCAAGCAAAAGCGATTTCTGTGGCACCTTTGATTATTTAAAATTTACAGATTCATAAATACTCGTAAACATTTTAGTTGAAACTGCAATTATAGCGTCTTATAATAAAGCCAATTGGAGCTTATAAAAATTATATAAAAATTAGAAATATTCAAAACAAAATATTAATTATAATATCAGATTTAAGAACATGAAAACATTGATGTTTGAGAATATCCGAAAATTTTATCTAATAAAATTAGATAACTAAAAACAAAAGTTTCTCTAAACTTAAAACTTTCCAAGTTGAAATATTTTAAAAAATGAGTCGACTTTTCAGAAAGCAGTCAATGGTTAAAGCCTTGCTTTTTGGCAATAAAAAATTCAAATCAAATAAATAAATCCAATATTGATGATATTTTGTTAATACTTGTTTATCAGATACTTTTGTAACTGCCCTCGTAAGTCACAACACACTTGGTTCTGGCCCTGGTGAATTGTCAATCCGCTTAATGTATGTATTGCATTGCCTTTCACCAAAAAGGCAGCAGGCAATTGCCACATATGATATACAATTAACACAGTTGGCCAGCACAGTTGCTGCCCACCTTTCACCACAGTCAAGAGGGATTCAAGAGGGATTCGAGAGACAAAGTTGCAGTTGCAGACTTGCTTATAATGAAAGTCCTACGCTTGGGGATTGGGAATGGGGAATGGGATTGAGGATTGGGGATTGGGAGATATGCAAATCGTCCCACTGCCATTTGCACGTACAAATGTAACGTACATTTTATAGACTTATCACGCGACACTCTCCCGGACAGAGAGGGTCATAAATCTAAACGATATGCCGCCCACTCGGCAACTCTGCAACTCTCAGCTTGCAGCACACAGAGGCAGCAGCTGCTGCTGTTGCTGTTGTTGCTGTGGCATCGTCACGAGTGGCAGCAATTAATTTTCATACGACGACGCAGTTGCAACGCAAGTTGCCTTGCCGCCTTGGCTACTGTGGCATCTTGTGTGTTGCAAGTCAAGTTGCAACTAGCAACTTGCAACTTGCAAGACAACAAATTGCGCATCGATGTGGCATCGCATTCTAGGAAAATAAATTTAAATAAAACGCAGACTCGCTCAACAATCTCGCTGCGAATTGAAAATGCAAATTTTCAACGCTTCAAATGAAATCCAGTAAAGTGCTAGAAACAGGAATAAGCAGGAATCAGAGGAGTAGGAAAAACAAAAGGAGCTGCTGGCAGCTGGAAAGCCTCGAGTGTCTGTTCCGCAAGTGTTTAAACAATGTTTGCATGCCGCATTACGTGATTTGGCCAACGCCTACTCCAACTGCACCCAGAAACACCCCATTCCCAAAACCCGAATCCCAACCCGAATCCCTGTCTCCTTGCGTCTCTGGCTTTGCGTGTTGGCAGCATGTTAAAAATTTGAATAAATCCCGAGCAGAAGGAATAAACACGCCGACTTACTGATGCTCCACGAACAGGTGTAACTTTAATTATTTAAAACTGCCTATCGATAGTATGAATACTATCGATAACTATTGAAACTAGCAATTCTTGATAGTATGGATGCTGCTATCGATAGTATCTTAAACAGCTTAAGACTTTCACAAGAGTTTAGATTTAAGGGGAAAAGGAAGAGAAGAAGACAGAGAAAGGAAGAAGAGAAGATATGAATAATACACATTTTCTGGGATAGTGAAATTATCGATAATATTTAAAGGTGGCCAACTAATTTAACAAAGTTTAAAGCTTGGTACTGACGTCAGAAAAAAGGCCTAGCGTAAGGTCAAACTCCATATAAAAAAAACGCTGGCGTAAGGTTAATAAGAAGAAGACGACATTTATCTCCGCTTGTCGGTCCGGACGTCAACTAAACTGAAACTAAAAACGGAGCTGCCAGATAAGGAACGGGCGTTATCCAGCACTGTTTGAAAAAGCTGACTGGCCTGGCGAAACATCGAACTGTTTAGAGTTTCGCTGGGTATATCTATCTCGCTCACTCACATAAATTAAAAAAAATGGCTGGAACTTCGACGAAAAACAGCGACGTTGACAATAACGACGACAATATTAATGAATTATAAGCAATAACGAAAACTAAAATTGTTTTCTTAGACATAAACCAAACACTTTGCATTTTTTCATTAATATAGAGGGAGAAATCACGTAATAAGTTCAAAAGCGATGGGTGCACCCAATACCTGTGCTTGCGTGCCATCGCAAATTTTTCCTCTATTAACTTTAATTTGCATTTTTCAATGCCTATTCTCTCCTCTTTTATCCAAATCAATTCTGCATGTTCAAATTTGAAATAAACCGCCGTTGACGCGTAGAGTTACCACTCAACTTTTGGTTAATTGTCCGTGTTGCATTGGCAACACTGGGCTTACGCTCGTCGACAGCGAAAGATTGAGCACTTTACGCCGCTAAAAATTTATCTGACGTCAGTACCAAGCTTAAAGCTTCTAAATGTAGCACAAGAGTCCATCGATAGAGTTGTGCATTGACAAATATAAAAATATCGATATTTATTTTTGTTTTTCTTAAAACTAGCGAATCAGTAATAAAGATTTCTTAGAGGGATAAACCAGCTTGTAAATTGTAGATTTTTACAAAAATTTAAGGTCTAAAGAATCTTAAAGTATATAGGCAAATAGATAACTGCACTGTACTATCGATAAGATATAATGCATACTCTGCTTGTTACTATCGACTGGTTAACCTACTATCGATAGTTTTAAGATTATATACGTACAAAATATAAAAATTCAAATTTTTAAATATTCAATAAAAAATTATATTTCTAACTATCGATCAAATTAATCGATTGCAAAGCGCTTAACAAAGTGCATTAACCCCAAGTTGGCCGAAAGTTGGATGCTGCTTGTTGTCGTCGTGGTCGTGATATCATTGCCTGTCCTTGTTGGCCAAACACTTGTGGCTGATAACACATTCTTGAGTATTGGAAGTTGGCGACACTTTGCATGTCGCTTCCTTTTGTTGTTATCTGCGACTCGCATGCATCTTCATTTGGCATTTGGCATTTGGCAGGGAGTGCATTAGTCAATGGTGAAAGGTTTCCTCCTCCATCTTCGAGAGTGCTCCAGTTTGGAGACTGTGGACTGTAAAAGCTGCTGAGTCATTAGAATCGGAAGAATCAGCGGCAGCTGCTGCGTCTGCACTGTGGGCTTAAATCCAATTATGTGCATTGACCAATGCCCAAAGCGACTGCGCAACACACACACACACACAAACACACACACATAGAGGCAAACAGGCTCAAACTGCAATTTGGTCTTGGTCTTGGCCTTTTTGCAGAACAACAACATTGAGCACTGAACACTGAACATGGCCAAAAGCCATTGTCCACTCAGTGGGCTCTTTTGCTTTATTATAGCAATGCTTATACAGATTAGAATAAATCAACTTGCCTCCGTTCCCTTACCTTTCCTTCCCCTTCCTTCCATCCTGACTTGGCCCTCGATCCGGCGATCTGCAAACGCTACCGGCAACAATCTAGAGCTGCAATTGGAGCTGCAGCTGCATTTGGAGTCCCTATTAAGTGCACACCGAGTGGCCACAGAGGAAGTTGGCTTAGATAAGCAATGCAAAGCAAAAGGCAAATAACTTGGCCAAAATGGGAATCAATAATGCAATTACAAAAAGCACAAGCTCCGTTTCTTAACAGAGCGACTTCTTTAAGTAACAAATATCATGCCTTTTTCTGAGTTCATAATTTGTGAAAGTTTTTAAATTCGTATTTATTTATCGCATACGCGAAAATCAAGTTATCGATTTTTGGACTTTTTTGTTTGTCATCATTAGTTTATCATTAAAATTTTTCGGTAAAAAATCATGTCAAAGATTTGATTAACTTTAAATTTTCATAACTTTGCCAGAACTGAACAGATTTTTGAGTGGAATGTCATTTTAATCATGGTTTGGCCTATCGGGGGTGCCACGGAAATCGCTTTCGCTTGAATTTCACTTAAATTTCATACAAATTCCAGTGAAATTCAAGCGAAAGCGATTTCTGTGGCACCCTTGTATATCTAAATTTATTCGGCGCTTAAATTTTGTTAGTTTCGTTCAACTAATTATCGATATTTAAGCAAAGGGTCGCCCTTGTCTTTCTTATCGTCGTTCTTTTAAATCTCAAGTTTCAACTTTTGATGTTATTATTAGTATAAACAACACTTAAAAATTGATTCTGAGATGTTTCATTTTTATTTTGTAAAAAATCATAACAAAATGAACAAAAATTTAAGCTCTTAAGCTTCAAACTTTTTAAATTTTTAAGCAGAATTGCACTTGATCATTCTGTATTTAAATTCTATTGATTTTGATCAAATACATTTTTCATCAAAATGAAATTTTTCATGAATATCGATTTAATAAACTTTATGGTTGTCAAATAAATTTTCGAGTGTTTTGTCACTAAAAAAATGAATAAATAGTTTAGGCTCAAAAAGTGGTTAAAGCCAGATCTCAACTGGTCTATATACTTAAATATACTTATGTGTACATGGTTAAGTAAGTAAATAAATGTACCCACTTAGGCGTAAGAACAATAATATGTTAGCATATGTAATCCGCTTGTGGCAATGTCTTAATCAGTGTAACTCTGTGGAGCAGCCAATAATAGTCGCCACATAATTGTTGCATATACTATACATTCATATATCAGAAGATCAGTTGTTGTTTTAACCCTGAGCTGTTCCCAGGGCTGTGGCTTGGGCTTTGTTGCAAGCTTGCAAGCTTACAAATTAAACGCATTCAAGTGCAAGATGCTGGAATTTTGATTGGGTCAACAAAGTCAACAAAGATGCTGAGCGGTAGCAAGAATGCCATAACAAAATGTGTCAAGTGCCAGACATACATAAATGCCCAAGTAACGGCCAAAAGGGAGTTCAAAGGGAGTTTGTTGCAAGCTTCGATCTTTCTTCTTGTTGTTGTTGTTGTTGTTGTTGTTTTTGTTGTTGCTGGCTCCTCGTCTTCTTGGCCTGCGGCATGGCTTCTTTTTGTTTGCCCTGCTCATTCGACATGCAGCTCGTTGGTTGCCTCGATCGGTTGCGCTTCTTTTTCTCTCTTCTCCGCCAACATTGAGACAATAAATTTTCGGTGCGTCACTTTTTGTTGCTGCTTCCATGTGTGTGTGTGTGTGTGTGTGTGTGTGTGTGTGTGTATTTGTGTGTGTTGCTGATTGTTTGCGCAGACTCCTTTGCTTCATGTTATACCCTGTGCCAAGGGTATAATGACTTTGTGCCATGTGAGGCAGAAGAAACGTTGCAGACTCCTTAAGGTATATTTTATATATTCTTTTATATATAACAAACAGTTCTGAGAGTTGGCAAGAGCTAGATGCACCAAATTTCGTATGTATGGTAGACACCTCATCTCTCTCATCCACGAATCTAAAAAAAAAGAAGATGTGTTTGAAGACTTTAACGTAATTACAGTCGCACTTCCCTAACTCGAATCACCATTATCCAAAGAAAGGTTCGACTTATGTATAGCGTTATTTTTCTTAAGTTTATTAATTTTACTGCCATTCATTTAGCTCGAGTTAAAGAGAAATTCGAGTTATAGAAGTTCGAGTTATGGAAGTTCAACTGTATTTCAAAAATCAGTTTTTTTTTAATTTTATTATTACTTTTATTTAAGTTGAAAAAATAATAATCTTTTATAAATTAATTCAATTACTGAACCAATTTTTTTTTGCCCTATTTTATTTCCCTCATAATATGTTGGAAACCCGCAGATAATTTTTAATTTCAATATATTTTTGTTTTCTTTTTAATTTTAATTTATTTAGCTACTTACAATTTTATTAATATTATGTTTAGTTTAAGTTCTTATTGTTTTGTCGTCTGCTTTTAGCTTGATAATAAATGAATAAATAAATATAAATCTCTAAAATTCATCAATTAAAATCAAGCACTTACACTAATAAAATAAAGTCATATATTAAAATCAAATCTGATTGCCGAGCATCTCAAAGTCGAGCACACTCGACTGTAGCGATCTTAGTTCCTTTTTTTGCTACGCTTTCCAATTAAAAATGCGCACGGTTTTGGACGCAATTGGACTTGAAGCTGCCACTGCCACTGCCACAGTCTGCGTCTTGTACTTATTTGTAAGTTGCACGCATGCTGCAAGCATCATCCCCCCTCCCACACTGCTGACTGCCTTTCTGTCTCTGTCTTGCGTCTTGCCTCTTTTCATTAATTTACATAAAAATATCTTAATTGCAATGCCGCAATGTCTTCCTTTTGTTTTGTTTTTTAGCTTATCAATGCCATGTCATGTTGCCGACGCCATCTCCTTGCCACTTCTTACACTGGACACTGTTCTTCTTGCAACACTGTTCTTCTTCTTCATCTTCTTGATTTCAGTTTCGTTGCTCGTTGACATTGCGCTGACAAATTCGGTGGCGGCAAGACGTCAAGATCACGACGAAATCGAATCGACGAAAGCCTTCACAATACGCAATTCACATCTGTACAAACAGTTAGTCAAGTAATTGTTTTTCTTAGAACAAGGTGAAAAAAAATCAAAAATAAAGATTCATACCATGAAATAATTCAAATTGTAAACTAAAATTTAACTTTGTCCAAATACTAAAGCTTAAATCGTATTTGTTAATTTATTACTATTTCTTTTTTTCCTGATAATTGTGAATAGTTAAATCTTAATAATACTTTAAAAATCGATGTTTGTAGAATAAGGAATTAAATAAAATAAATATAGAAATTGGGCTCAAAGGAATAATTATATTTGATTTTAACAAATTTAAAAAATCGCAAATAAACAGTATAATAAAATATAAGTTTAATTTTTAATTTGTTATTTTTGTGGTATTTTGAACAAATTATAAATTTAAAAAAAAAAGAAGCATTAGTATCAACTTTTTTTTTTTTTTAAATAAAATATAAATCAAGAAGCTGTTGAAAACTCGCATTTTATTTAGCAAAAAAAAAAAACTTTACAGTGTGCCAATAGTCTTCATACTTCATACAGTTTGTCAAGAAATTCTTTACACTTCCTTAAAAATGTAATATTTTGACTTTAAATAAGAAAATAATAGCTTATCTATATATATAAATCTCTTTGTCCTGACTGACTCACTGACTGACTGACTGACTCACTGAGAATCAACGTGTAGCCCAAACGGTAAAAGATAGAAAGCTGAAATTTGCACACAACATAGATGAGATAATTTCATCGTGCAATAAGACGGCGTTTTGCGAAATTCGACCTCTAAGTGGGTTAAATCGGGGTCAAAGGTCACGGAATTGCTTAGTATGAAAAACTTTTTTGTTTCTTAAGATATCTCAACCAAACTCACAGATTATATGTTTGGTACTGTCTCTTAAATTCTGACTAAATTTAGTCAAAGTCGGGTGACTATATCATATAGCTGCCATAGGAACAATCGGATGCAAAAAACCTTTAGTATGAAAAACTTTTTTGTTTCTAAAGATTTCTCAACCAAACTCAATGATTGTATGCTTGGAACTGTCTCCTACATTCTGACCAACTTTGGTCCAATTTGGATCACTATATCATATAGCTGCCATAGGAACAATCGGATGAAAATAACCTTTAGTATAAAAAACTTTTTTGTTTCTTAAGATATCTCAACCAAACTCACAGATTGTATGGTTGGGACTGTCTTTTACATTCTGACCAAATTTAACCAAAGTCGGATGACTATATCATATAGCTGCCATAGGAACAATCGGATGCAGAATAACCTTTAGTATGAAACAGAACAAATCGGAGTGCAAAATAACCTTTAGTATGAACAACTTTTTTGTTTCTTAAGATATCTCAACCAAACTCACAGATTATATGTTTGGGGCTGTCTCTAACATTCTGGCCAAATTTGGTCAAAGTCGGGTTACTATATCATATAGCTGCCATAGGAACAATCGGATGCAAATTAACCTTTAGAATCAAAAACTCTGTTGTTGCAAGAGATATTCTTAGAAAAGTCACACATTAACTCTTCTTGCTAAATTTTGAATTTTTCCTCAAATTTAGCTTTTTTTCGCCAAATTTAGCTTTTTCCCGCTAAATCTGGATTTTTCCCGCCAAATCACTAAATCTGACTTTTAGCCAAAGTTCAATTGCAAGGAGGAAACATTAAAACCGCGGACAGCGGAAGTTTAATATTTCCGTTTTTTTTTACAAAAAATGCTATCTATATATATAAATCTCTTTGTCCTGACTGACTCACTGACTGACTGACTGACTCACTGAGAATCAACGTGTAGCCCAAACGGTAAAAGATAGAAAGCTGAAATTTGCACACAACATAGATGAGATAATTTCATCGTGCAATAAGACGGCGTTTTGCGAAATTCGACCTCTAAGTGGGTTAAATCGCGGTCAAAGGTCACGGAATTGCTTAGTATGAAAAACTTTTTTGTTTCTTAAGATATCTCAACCAAACTCACAGATTATATGTTTGGTACTGTCTCTTAAATTCTGACTAAATTTAGTCAAAGTCGGGTGACTATATCATATAGCTGCCATAGGAAATTTAAATTTAAATTAAAGCTGGACAACAAAAGACCTTCTTGCGAGCGAAGCGAGCGGGGGTTGGCGAGCGAAGCGAGCAGGGGGCGGAGCCCCCTAGTTATATATATTTGGAAAGGTCATTTAATTTTCGTTCGAATGATGCAAAAATTTTCTTAACCCATTGAGTACCCATGGAATATTTTGAATTTTTGCGAAAAAGGCACTTTTTGCATGAAAATGAGGAAAAATGGGTTAAAATTGTCATTTTTAGAATTTTAGAAATTTTAGAAAATTTTCTTTTGCAGTTACTCTTAGAATTGTTCCAAGAATTTTTTTGCATCAAAATATTTTTTGTGAAAAATCGAGGAAAAAAGTTGAAAAAGTAGACTTTTGCATAAGTTCGAAACTTTCGAAGGGTACTAAATGGGTTAAGGAAAGTTTTGTGTCATTCAATCGGAATTTATACGACCTTTCCAATATATATAATAAGCTTTTTTTTTCTTATTTAAAGTCAAAATATTACATTTTTAAGGGAGTGTAAAGAATTTCTTGACAAACTGTACATAGGACTGCAAATTTTGTTTTTCAAAAATCTCTTTGCTATTATTCTTTATGATTTTTTGAAAATTGCTAAATTTTCATACAAAAAGTGGAGTTGGTTTCTATATTTTTGATCCTTTATTTTTAATGATTTTCTTTTTTATTTGTTATATTTTAATAAAATTTAAATCAAAAATTCGCATATTTTTTTTTTTGGTTAAAGAATAAACTCAAAACTATTTTATTATTTTTTAAAAATAAAAACATTTCCGTTTTTTTTTTTTGCTGTTTTTGTCAAATCCAATACTTTTTATTCTGATATTTTTTTTTTTTTTTGATTTTTTTGTCAAAAGTGTTACTTGACATACTGTACATGGCACATTTTGTAGCTGCCAGGCGTACACATGTTGTGCGACACTTGCGGCGCTCCTCGCACCCCCACCACCCCCTCCCCCTGTGTGTTGTGGCTGGCATGCATAATCGCTGATAAATGCGCCCTTCAGTGCTACAAAAATGATTTGTTGATAATTAATGCAGGACCCAAAAGCAACAAGTAACAAAAAAGAGTACAAAATAAAAACCAGTTTGCCGCGCGCGCTCATGACACAAAAGAACTGCAATTTGTGCACAACATACCATTGTTGTTGTTGTTGTCGCTTGTTGTTGTTGTCGTTTGTTGTTGTTGCTGTTGTTGGTGATGCACAATCAAGCCTTAAACGCAATCAACGCACAGTAATTCATGTTCCAACTTCAGGCTGACAGCGCCAAGACGACCCCAAAAAAGAAACAGCAACAAAAAAAAGGAGAGAGAGAGAGAGAAGTAACCGCCTGCAAGTTGCAACAAGTTTGCAGCTAATTGCCTGACGTGAGGGGAGGGGGCGGAAGGGAGGGTAACAGGCAGCGTTAACAAGCGCGCAATTAAAGCGATTTCAGCTAGTTAGATGCTATACTTGATATTATATTAAAAGTCCACGATCAAATTGTCACGCAATGCGAAAAGATAAAAAGAAAAAAAAAAGTGTTGGTAAACTGTTGGTCAGCTGCGCTTGACACGTGTCATTGCTCAGCACTGCACGCTCAACAGCAGCAGCTTTCTCTCTCCCTCACTTACTCTCTGTGCCGAATTCTGATTGGGTGTCCTGTTTACAGTTGTCAATTATGGTACAATTGTACCAAAAATCGGTACATTTGCTATTCGCTGTACAATTGTACACTTTATTATGCATAGCAAATCAAGAGAGCTTTTTTCGCGTTAAATGTTTAGAAATTAAAATCTAAATTTTAATTCCAAATTAAATCTTACTTTCAGTATATCAGGTTATTGAGAAGACGAAGCTCAAAGTTTTCTAAACAAATGTAAAAATATTGTAAGAAATTAAAAAAAAAAAATATTTAAAAAATTATAAAAATTTTGACAGAAAATCAATTAAGGAGACAATTAATGATTAGCAAGACACTCTTAAAATGTTAAACAAATTTGAAATTATTAAAAAATTGTAAAAAATATTGCAAATTTTTGGAAAAAATTCGAATTTTCAATCAAATAAAAACATAAATATTAAATAAATAAATTTCTCATTTAAGTTGATTGAATATGGCTAAAGTTACGAGAACAAGAAATTATTTTGAGGCGTTTACCGAGTGAGAAAGAGATAGCGACAGAGAGAGAGAGAGCTTAGAAAAGTGCGACAAAAAGGAACGCAAATTCGCAGTGTTGACAAAGGCAAACTACTTAACAAGTGCGATGTTGCACAACACTGAGTGTCAAATTTGTGCAAATTTGAAAACAATTGGCGTGCGATTGCAAAATGGATAAAAATCGAGCAATTATGGAGTTACGGCGAATGCCGAAGACCATCAAAGCGGATGCACAGACCTGGAGTCGACTTGTGGCCAATGGATTAGTGCGCATGCAGTTTTATGCCAAGATCTTCGAGAAACCGAACACAAGACGGACGACGGACAAGCGTGTGCGCAAGCACATCAGAAAAGTGTTGAGAAACATTCTGGAGACACTGCGGCACATCCAGCAGAGAACCGAGTACATGTGGAAGCGTGTTCGTCTCTTTAATGATGATGAGGATCTGAAGCATCACTGCATTAACTGCGATTTAACCACTGCCAAATTGCATGATTTTCTGCAATTCCTGAAAACGCGCTACGACTACGAATGGGAAGTTAAGGAGATGGTCGTACGTAAGTTCATATCTGCATAGGTTTCACGGAATAGTTGCCGCAAGAATGTAGTGTAGTGTAGGGCAGTACCTTCATATGTATGTACACTGGCGAACATATTTATTGGCATAGCAAACATTTTGAGATTTGGGGGCTTAATTGTTCCCCTATCGTTAACATATTGGTATCAATGGAAAGGTCATTTAAATTCCGTTTGAATTATATAAAACTTTTCTTAACCCATTCAGTACCCTTCAAAAATTTCGAATTTATATAAAAGTCAATTTTCGAAACTTTTTTCCTCGATTTTTTACAAAAAATATTTTGATGCAAAAAAATTCTTCAAACAATTTAAGAAGTGACTACAAAAAAAATTTTTCAATAATATTTTTGCTAGTATTTTTTATAATTTTTTGAAAATCCTAAAAATTACCATTTTTACCCCTTTTTCCTACTTTTTACACAAAAAGTGCCTTTTTAGCAATTTTCAAAAAATTATAAAAAATACTAGCAAAAATATTTTTAAAAAATTTTTTTTGCAGTCACTCCGATTAACGGCCTATATTAGAAACGATAAAGTTAGACGTAAAATATCAAATTTTCCATTCTTCCTGTATATATTTCGTCACTAGCGATACTACAGTTTGGTATTGATATATTGGCTAAAACATGTCAATTTTATTGTTTCTCAAGTAATTTTTGTATTGGTTTATTATTTATCATTGCGTAAGGCAGTCCGCGCTAGTGACGAAAGCAGTACAAAGGGTGCGTGCGAAAGACAGGAAGAATAGAAAATTTGCTATGACTGCCCAATCAGGTCGAGCTATATACCGATCGAAAGGTATAAGCTTAACTAACAAATGTGCATACTAAGACTTTTGGAAACTCACCTGGTACGTGAGATAAACAGGTGTGAGTAAGAGGAGCAAAATTTAACTATTCTAATCAAAAATACTCGTCGAATGACACCTCAATCATCAAAATCCGATCACTGTATCAAAAGATAATTCATTTTGAAATTTTTAGTGGCCTTCCGAAAATGAGATGAAAAGTCAGTCTGTCTGTTTTTTGTATCAAATCGTTAAAAGAGCTTAAAAGGTTAAATGAGGACTTGTTCCCGATCAACACTCTAGAAATTTTTGTTCTACTTTTTCGAAAAATCGCTAGTTAAGCGGGAAATCGCTAAAACCTTCTAGAATTGAGTGTAAAAATGTTATTTTAAAAGAATTTATATGTAAGAATATGGATATCATAGATTTTGGGGCATGAAAATGTTTTTGTCACTAGATTTTCACCTCGTAAGGTTTTTTTAAAAATGCAAAAATGCATATTTTGTCTAATTATTTTAAAAAGTTTTTGAGCCCAATGGTTTTAAATTATTCATTTTTGCTTAACCTTTTCTGTAATAAATAAGAAAATCAGAAAACCATCAAAGCAATTACTTGACAGACTGTACTCCATTTGAATGGAGACCATAATGTGGGGCTAAAAATCTTTTTGGGACATCTGAAAATTGGAATAAGAAATGCAGCTTTATCTAACTTATCGAATTTCTTTTCTCTCGTTTTTTCCAAAGTTGAGCTGGAGAGTTTGAACAACGGCTGCGATGTCGATATTGATATCGATAACGATATCTTATTGGCGGCGTGGCGGGATAATCGACATGCGGGCGGATCTGAATTCGATGCCAGGCTAACGGAATTCTTCAAAGCTGCAAATATAACGGCAACTTGAGAATTATTTAAGAAAAAAAAACACTGTTTAATTTGTATTTTCATTTCATTTATTTTTATTGGAAAAATGTGTTTTGTTTGTTTTTGTTTTCTGCTTTTTGTTTGTTTTTCTCGTATTTTGCCTGCTCGCCAAAAAACCGTTATAATTATAAAGAAATTGCAAAAAAAATTATTTGGTTTTTGCTTTGTGTTTTTTGTATTTTTACTTTGCACATTTAAAATTTGACTTCACTTTTGTTTAATAATAATAATTTTCATTCGCTTGATTTTTGCTATGCTTTGTTTCTTTTTTTTTTTTTTTTTTTTACTTTTAACTTATTTTCACTTTATGCTTTCATACTCTTTTTCTTCTCTCTTTTCTAGCTTTTTCGGTAGCAAAAACAAAACTTAATTTGTAATTTTACTACAACAACATTTTGTTTTTGTTTTTTGCCCATTATATAATTTATATATAATTATTATAAATTGTATATAATATAATGCAATTCTGTAGCTAGATTTTTGACATACATTTCCATCATCATCATTATCATTATCATTATTCCAATGCCTAATTAATTATGCATCTATGTATTTATGTATATGTATGTATGTATTGTATGTATATATGACGTCTTTAACATTTCTGCACATTTGTTTTAGAAACAAATGCATTTTGGTTTTTTTTTCCTTATTATTTCATTTTTTTTATTTTTATTTCTTTCAATTTTGAGTATAATTACTTTTTGTTTTTTTTTTTTCATTTTGAATTTGGCCTATGTACACACTGTGCGTGTGTGTGTGTGTGTGTCTGTGTCTGTGTGTGTGTGTGCCATGCGTTTACAAACTAATCTTAACAAATTGTTTAACTTAGTAATTGCATACTTTTAGGCTAAGGGGCTATAGGCTAGTAAATGGTTTTCCTCGCTTAATGCACTTATGTCATCTTCTGGTTTTTATTTTTATTTCATCTTTTTTTTGGTTTTTCCGCAAAAGTTGTTTATCTCAATCAAGCCTTTGAAATTTGTCACTTAACTACTTTACAATTATATATATATGTATATATGTTTTTATTTTTATTTATTTCTTTTCCATTTGTTTTTCGTTTTTTGTTTTTCTTAGAAAATTGTTCAACTCGTAAATTGAGTTGGTTTTTGTTTTAAAAAACTGTTCCCTCCATTTTGGTTTTAATTCATATTTTTTTGTTTATTTATGAATGCATTTTTGTTCTTGTTGTTGTTGTCAATTGTTGCTTTATATATGTATGTATGTATGTAAGTTTCCATCTCTGTATGTGTATTGTGTGTGTTTTAATTTTTAAAATTATTGCTATTTATTTTTTTTTTTATATTTGCTCTTTTTTATGGGCGCCAAGGTCATCTTCACCCCCTTCCCCCTCCACGAGCTTCAGAAAATGAGAGTTGAACTGAAACCTTAGCTAGGAAATGTTTTTCTTTTTCATCGATTTTTATTTTATTTATTATTGTTGTTGCTATAATTACTTTACATGTTGTTTGTTGCTACGTTGTTTTTGAAAAATTCTAGAAATTAAGTGTTAAGCATTTTTTTGTTGTATATACAGCATATGGAGACATCGCCAAGGATGCTTTGGATTTATCGATTTATAGATATGATGACTGATCGATAACTGTGTGAACTGCAGCTGAGCGAAGACTTGGAAACCGAAAAATTAGACAAAAAGTAAGAAAAACCAGGGACTAAAACCATAACCGTAACCGTAACCGTAACCGTTAACCGGTATTAACCGATTGATATTGGTAATCGTAGCCTGAAACAAAAGTTTTTTAACCGAATCGTCAACTATATGAACTGCAACTGAGCGAAGACTTGGAAACCGCAAAAACAGGGACTAAAACCGTAACCGTTACCCGTTATTAACCGATTGATATACCGATACCGAAAAACCGAATTTGTTTTTAACCGTTAGGCAACCGATTCGTGTATATCGGTTTATCTCGATTTGGTCGAAAACAAAATTAAATTATGTTGTTAAAGGTGTAAATATCGTTTTTTTAAAACTGAATTTGATTTTAAATGTATTGTATATAATCTCAAAATCTTATTTTTTTTTATTTAATCTTGCAATTTTTTTTTTTGTAAATTTAAATTTGTTTTTGATATTTCTTGTTAACCGAAATCATACCGGTATTTTCGTAACCGAAACATACAAATACCGGTAACCGTTACGTAACCGATATACAAACATTTTCTTTAACCGATAACATAAATGAGAAAATAACCGAATCCGTAACTAAAACCGATTATCGTTTCGGTTTTAATCCCTGGTAAAAAAAACGCTAGAAACAAAACCAAACTACAAATGTTATAAATAATTGTTTGTTTATTACACAAAAAATAATAGAATACTAAAATGAAAAACCAAACTACTTAAAAATTAAATCTGTTGTATGCGTGTGTGTGTGTGTGTGTATATATGTATAATTACTAGAAAACGTCTTTGTAAATGTAGTTGTTGTTGTTGTTGTTTCGCTTTGTTGTTAAATTAGGCTAATTAAAATACACAGGTAAAAATAATTTCATTGTTTAATAATTGTTGTTGGTGTTTCATTTCTGTCTTCTTCTTCAAAACTTAAATCTAGCGAAAATCTTGAAATGTGCTAAGAAAAGTCAATGTTGTTGTTGTTGGTTGTATAGGTGTGTGTCTATAGGTGTGTATGAGTGTATGTGTGTAGAAAGCTTTTTTCTTTATAACCACAATTTATTATGTTAATTTGTACACATTTCTCTTTTAAGTAATTCATTATTAAACAATTGGCTATATGAGTGTATGAGTGTGTGTGTCTGTGTGTGTGTGTGTCTCTCTGTGTGTGTGTGTGTGTCTCTCTGTGTGTGTGTGTGTGTGCGAAGTACAAAATTTGCCTCTCTTTCAATGACAAACGCAATTGATTTAAACCGTTCCTAATTCTCAATCTACTTACTGCAATAAATTTTCCCTTATCAAATGCACCCCCCCTCCCCCCTCCCCCATCCCACGCCCCACTCCCCTCAACATCTGCGCTTAGCGTCCAGATATAAGTGTATATATATCTCTATCTCTATCTTTATATATGTATGTATGTATAATTGTTATATATGTATATGCATGTACAGTATACCGTTTCCGTTTTGTATGTATATGTGTACGTTTCTCTTGTCTCTGTATGTGTGTGTGTGTGAGAGTTTTCGCTTTAACATTAATTTGTTTGTTGGTTTTTGTTTTTGTTTTATAATTTAATTTAAACTAATTCTCGCTTTGCACAAAAAATTTACACAATTTATATTAATTTAATTTAAGTTTTAATTAGGTTTTTGTAAGCTACTTTTGTTATTTGTATAATCATATATATATTTTTTTTTGTTTGTTTTAATATTATAATTATTATTATTGTTTTTGTTGTTGTTTTTTGTTGTTCTTACTGCTTACGGCAAATTGGTTGTAAATATGTACAAACTTTTTAATTACTTACAAACTAAATATGTTTTGTTTCCATTTTAACTTAACTTTTTTTCTCAAACTTGCGTATTTATTGTATATGATCCTAAGTATATAATATATATAAATATGCCCCTATGTGTGGTTGTTGTTGTTTGTTTTTGTATATGTATAAATATTAAACATTAAAACGAACGCCAGCCTAAAAAAAACAATTCTTGCACTATACAAATTCTCAATTAATAAATAGTAATGCTGTTTGCTACTCTCTCAAGACTCTTGACGGTTAACCGGTTAACCGCTCTCTCTCTGCTCTCTTTCTATCCGTTATCGTTTATCGATTCGCTTATCGATTAAGCTGTTGGCACACCCTGCTGTGCTGTAAGGCTGTAAGGCTGCTGCTGCTGTTATTAATTACAAGGCTCTCTGTTTTACACATATGTTATGTTGTCTATACGCTAAACTGTGCGTTGTTGCTGTTAAGACAATGTTAAGTAACAGCGAATGTTACGTGTTGCTTTTTGGACTGTTAACTTCAGTTTTTTTTTGTTGCAATTGCTATTGGTTGGGTTTTTTGTTGCTTGGTGTTTTCTCTTCTTCTTTTGGTTTTCTTGTTTTGATCTATATATATGTTAATGTAGTTAATTATAGCACTTGTGGATTTCGGCTATTTATGCGTTATTTGGAAGTACAGCAAACGGAAGCATGCGACTCTTTTACTGTTACAGTTACTGTTATTGCTCTAGTGTTGTTCCTCTGGTTGTTGTTGTTCCTGGTATTGTGTGTGTTGTCTATGCTATGGCTGCTGTTAAATAGTATAGATCCATGAGAGTCTGCACATTGATGGGCAGACAGGAGAGACGATCGTGCGTATTTGAATCAAGGGCCAGCCAAGATAATGCATTATAGCCCTCGAGCACGAATCGTAAAACATCCGCTGTTAATGTCGAATCCAGCGGATGATCATTCGCCGACTGATGCGCATTGGTCGAGTTGAGTATATCGTCGGCTATCTGTATATTCGGCACATGCAAATGCAATGCGGTCTTCAGGAAAACCGGGCACACATCCTCCAGATGCGGACAGGCGGACCAAAACCAGGCTGGCATTCGTCCCGTCGGCGCTGTCGATACCATATAGCCAACCGATATCGGTTGTTGATTGAGGGAACCGACCTAAAATAAAAGAATACGATTAATATCAATTTTAACTTTGAATCAACTGGGAACGTTCAATCAAATTCGATATGTATCGATATATTTCGATATTTATCGATATTCATATAAATCGATTTATCAATAATATTTAGGCGTGTATCGATTTATAAAAATATTTCGATATGTATTAATTTATCGATATCATTTCGATATGTATCAATTTATCGATATTTATCAACCACTCTAAACTGAGCTTGGTTACAGTACTCACCTCCTCGACCTCCTGCGGTGGCGTGCATTTGAAATTGTTGCCTCCAGCGCTTTGCCAGCTGCGATTATCCTCCATGCGTCCTGGACTGCCATGATTCGAGACACGATCCATGTGAGCTGCTATGCAAAAGGGATAACAATGTGTGAGACAACTTGACCAGTGTTAACAGTGGGTGTAAAGACAATACTCACAGTCCCAAAAGAGATCACCGATATCGGCATCGCTAAAGTCCTCGTTGCCCTCCTCCTCGCCAAAGATGAAGTCATCGTCCACCTGCGGCTCGTTCTGGAACTGACGTGTAAAGGACTGTAATCGAAAATAGAGATGATCATTAATTGGTTTATCTAAAATAATCGATAAATGCACAGTTTAGCATTGAAGATATATGTTATTACAATAGTTTTTAGATTTCTAATCAATTTATAATCGAAATAATACGCAATCGATTGTCGATAACTTGGATGGCAATCGATGGTCGATTTCTTGGATGACAATCTATCGATTTGATATCGATTTAGGAAAGAGCTCAAAGATCTCTATTAACCAACAATCTGTCAACGTCAAGGGCTTATCGACAATCGATAACACGTCGATTATTTATCAATGTGGAAATCGATATCATCTCGATTATTATCGATTTACAAAAACCTTAATATTGAACAGATATAACAAAGCATAAATTAACTAAACCTAAAGTTTATCGAATATCGATAATATCGATGTACTTACCGCACAGACGGCACTCGTTGGAAAGACCAATATGTGCGTACAGGTGACATCCTGTGGCGTCGACAACGGATTCTGCATGGAGATCTGCGAGAATCGCTCATCGGGCGTAAACTGATCGGGCATCACACGCAACTTGGCGTCGGGTTCGAGGGTCACGAGGCAGGCACTGAGAATGGTCGGCGGGTACATGAGGGTGCACTGCTTGCACATGTCCTTGAACTGCTTGGACGCCTTCTGCAGCTGCTGTTTGCTCAACAAATAGCTCCACGACTTCAGCTCCGAATGCCCAATCCGCCCGATCCGTCCAATGACCAGACGCCACATTTGCGACGTCTGCGAAATGAGACCCATGACAAAGTCCATCAGCTTGCGCAGGGCAACGTAACGGGCTGGCGCCTTGCGTCTCCTGGCCCTGTTGGGCACATCGATGTTGATGCACACCTTCTCGAGCAGCTCGCCCCGCTCGTCGGTGGCGGTGGCCAGCAGCCAGGCCTGATCCTCGCTCAGACAGTAGTTGCAGTACATGACCGAGTAGCGGGTCTCGTTCTGGCCGTGCATGCTGCCCGCTGCCCGCGAGAAGTCCGTCTTGTCGTTCCGCTCGTGCATCGGGGCGAGGACAAAGGGCGCCGTATACATTTTGTATGCCCGCCGATTCGGTTCGTCCTTGGTCTTGAGGAAGGCCTCCATGTTGGCGGCCGTGCCGAAGCCCGTCAAGCTCTTCACCGGCTGTGCGTGCACCAGATGACGGCGACACTGCGAGAATATGTTCAGTGCCAGGCACTTGATCTCGTCCGAGAAGCGACGCCGATTGCCCGACGGACCCAACTCCATGATGGACTCCAGCGAGATGATCTGGATATTCATCTGGGCACGCACCGAATCCGGCACAGCCTTCAGGAGTTCCGCATAGCAGCGGAGCAGGGCAATCAATGCCAGTCGCTCCAGCTCGAAGCTGTCCGAGGCAAAGGTGAAGGGATTCACCACATACAGCACAATGGCCGACGGATTGATGTCCTCCAGTGTCTCACCCATGCCCAGTGGATCACCCAGCACCAGAGTTGGCTTGGAATCGGCGCCAGCGCCGACGCCCGGCTTCACGTCCTGTTTGCTGTCCTGCTGATCCTGGTTCTGATTTGGCTCCGTGCCAGGTTCGAGTTTGATAAGCGTGCTGGGTTCATTTGTATGCTCGGCAAGAGTGGCTCCTCCTGCTCCCGTTGCTCCTCCCGCTGCTCCAGTTGCTCCCGCTGCTGCTCCTGCTCCTCCGCCCGTCTTGGTCGGATCCGGCGGATTGAGCAAAGTCTTGTCACTGGGCACACGACTCAAATACGGCGCCAATTGATAGAGAAAAGCGATGGCATAACGTCGGATCTGCTCGGCGAGTGGAGCATGCTCCAAGGTTCTCAGCCAATCATCCAATGGCGTCACTACATCACGTTCCCGCTCCCGCTCCCGTTCCTTTTCTGTTGTTGTTGTTGCTGTTGCTGTTGATGTTGCTGTAGCTGCAGCTGCTCCGCCCACTTGGAGCACGCCCTCCCAGCCACGGATGGGCGTGTGCCTGCCCAGCTTGCACATCTCGTAGGTGCTGCTCAGCTCTCGGAAATAGGTGCGCGTATAGGCCGCCACATGCTCATTGTCCGGACAGACAACGATATAGACGACATCCCGGGCATACGAGTACGGCTCGAGCAGAAACTTATCCCAATAGTGGATGGAATGCGGTGCCACCGATATCCAATCCTTCTCATAGCCCACCACCACCGAGGGTATCGGTTGTGGTTCACACTGGCCGGATGCCCGTCCCGCCAGACGATGGAATTGCCGCCAGGTCAACGGACCACTCACCGTATTATAGGAGCTGGCATCCTTGGAACCCGCCGCTCCGCCCCGCGACTTGCAGTGGAAGGCACTCTGCAGCATCGGCTGTATGGCATTCATTGTGCGCACAATCTCCTTGTTGCTCCGGGTGAAGCCCACGGGGAGATATGGCCACTTGTGGACGGTTAAACGTCCACTGCCCAGAGCCAAGAGTTTCTGGCGAAGCGCAGGCGCCGCCTGGAAGGCCATCAACTGTTGTTGGGGATGGGAATGCTGTCCATGCGGATGCTGTCCATGTTGTTGCTGCTGATGATGATGATGATTAAACTCCAGCATATTCATGTCCATGCGCTGATCCTCAAAGGCCAGACGCGCCTGTTCCAGCGCCAAGCTGATCACATCATGTGCATCCGTAAATTCCAAGACATTCGCTATGGACTCCATGGAGGCAGTGAGTCCGCCGCTGTTGCCAAACAGACGACGCTGGCGGGACATGCGACGGCGATGAGATTGCAGGGCCCGGTGCACGGAACTGCTCGATGTTTGGATGATGGAGCACTGATCCAGCAACAGATCAAAGATGGCATGTGCCAGCTGCTCGGCCACGCCTACGCCCACGCCCACACCCACGGCTGATACCTTCTCCAGTTCCCTGCTGGACTCACTTGCTCCTCCTCCTGGTTTGCTGACACTCTTGCGGCACAGACTCTGGATGAGGCTGAGCAACGTGGGCTGCTTATTGCGACCCGGATCATCCACAATGCCCGTAATCTCCAGCTCATCCTCGTAAAAGAGTCCAGCCCGATGCGAGAGGCGACGATTGACGACGGCACTGAAGCCACAAGTGCACTCCACGGGATCATCGTCCACATAGCCCGTGATATGGGGATTACTGCTAGGCGGTGTGCACGACGAGGAGCTGGAACCGCCATTGGGTCCATGGCCATGGCCATGTCCTCCTCCATGTGCTCCTCCACCACCATCCAGGCCAACACCAAAGGCACTAATCATGCGCATGCCGCCCGAGAAATTGTTATAGGTGGAGGAAGAAGTCGATGACGAGGTCGATCCGGCGGCAGAGTTGGAACTCTGGTGTTGTTGTCTGTCTGTCTGCGTGGGAAAGGGATTGAAGCTGCTTCCAGGGAGTGGCACATAGACACCCGAGTCAGCTCCACGGATGTTGCCAATCTTCTGGGCATCCGCATTGCACACACACACGCTGCTGCTGTCGAAGTTGTGATCCCGAAACACATTCAGCGCCGTATCGTAGAGCAGTATGTTGACCAGCACCGAGTTGACCTCCGGCAGCTCCTGGAGCAGACCAATCACCAGCTGTGCCTGCTGATTACTTGCTGCTGTTGTTGTTCCTGTTCCTGTTGCTGTTGTTGCTGAGTTGGAGGAGTATGGCAACATGGCCAGCTTGGAGTCTATCGCTCCACCTCCCGCTCCAAACATATGATGTGGCGTCTCTTGTGCCCCATATGGCGCCTTGTTGTGATATGAGCCTGTGGAGGAATTGGCCGGACTGCCAGCAGCCAAGTCACCGTAGGGATATGGAGGCGGCGGATGTGTGGGCGTCTGTCGATGTTGCATGCCATGGATATGGGGACTGCTGCGTGGAAAGGGCACGCCTCCAACTCCAGGACCAGCTGGTGAATTGGCCATGGGCAGTGGCAACGGTGACATGCCCGTCGTGGCACGTTGCATCATTTGTTGCATGGGCGCCTGTGGGCAATTCAATTGGTTCAACAACAGTTGACTGCCGCCGCTGCTCAACGGTTGGGCAACAGTTGTTGCTCCCGTGCCCGTTGCCGTTGTCGCCGGCGATGGCGATGGCATGGCTGTATTCATTGGTGTCCTTGGTCCTGCCGCCAACAAATCATGCAATTGCTGATGTTTCTGATGTTGCTGCTGCTGCAGTTGTTGTTGCTGCTGTTGCTGCAGTTGTTGTTGTTGCTGCTGCAATTGTTGCTGATGTTGTTGCTGCAACTGTTGATGTTGCTGGATGCGCTGCTGCAGCTGCTGATGCTTCTGATGCTGCTGCTGCTGATGCTGCGCTGCCGCCGCCTTGGCCAACGTCGCTGCCCGCGATTTCTGGCTGTGACTCCAGGTGGGATTATAGTAACAATTGGCGGGCACTTGCAGCGCCGGCAGCGTCTGACTGGGCAAATTGGTCAGCGGCGCGTAGCGGGAGCTGCCCACGAACTTCTCCTGCTGCGGCGGTCGATAGACATAGTTCCAGTCCTGGATGGGCTCCTCCACCGGACTGCCCAGTTCCACGCTATATTCCTGCTTCGTCAGCTTGAGGACAACGCCAGCGAGACCAAGTCCAACAGAATTGTTGTTGTTGTTGTTACTATTACTATTGTTGTTATTATTATTACTATTATTATTATTGTTGTTGCTGTTGCTGTTGTTGTTGTTGTTGTTGTTATTGCTGCCCGTCGTCGTATCCACACTGAGATCCGTCATCACGACATCCGTCTGGCAGGGACTGGAATTTGGATGCTGTTGCTCATGCGACGGTGGCGTGGGAAACATTTTGGTCAGATCCTCCGCCTGAATGCTGCCCGCACCGGAACTGGCCACCACGGCCGCCACCACAGCACTGGCCACCGCCGTGCTCCGTTTCAGCTCGTCGATGGTATTGGTCACAGCACTGCAGCCACCATTCGATTGCGGGTTGTTGGAGTCGGGTGGCGTATGGATTTGTACACTGCTGCATTCATCGTTGGAGCTCGTCTCGAACAGTTGCTCCAGATCATTGAGCGTGGGATTGAGACCCTCGGCTGTAAAGAGATTACCGCCACCACTGCTGGCGCCGCCACCTCCTGATCCCATTGATTTGGACTCCTTGCTGGATGGTGAATGCAATCCGGGCTCTGTCTTAATATCGAGTCCTTGAAAGAAACTGGCCGTGACACCACCAGTGCTTGCATTATCTGCCTCGTCACTGCTGGATGCGCCTCCTCCTCCACCTCCTCCTGCTCCGCCGCCGTTGCCACCACCATAGGCAATGCCAATCAGTCCACCACCAGTTGTTGCTCCTCCTCCAGCTCCTGCCTCGCCAGCTGCTGGATTGACCTGCGTCGTCGCCGCCGCGTTGCCATCGATGGAGAGCAGGGAGCCATAAACCGAGCCCGGCGAGGGCATCAATGGCTTGAAGTGCGTGTGACCATCGTACAGATTCTTGGCGTAACGCGGCCGACGCTGCTTGGCGGTCTCATTCAACTTGGGTCGCTTCACCGGCAGATTGTCCCTACAATTGATAGAGAGAGAACATGGTTAGAGAGTTTATTCAGTGGAAAAAACGGTAGCGAATATTAAGAAAAAAAATTGAAAAAATAATTGAAAAAATCAATGAAAAAATTTTAAAAAAATGTTGACAAATGTGCGTAGTTTTTCCGATAGTTTTCCCGATATCTTTACGATATTTTCATATGGTCGTTTTATACGATCCACGTTTTTAACAATTTGTTTTTAAATTTTCTAAATCAAATTGTTAAAATCGTCAAAACAAAAATATCGATGTCAATGTATCGTCAAAAAAAAATATATCGATTAAAAGTTGTGCTTCCGTAAAAATTCAGTTATCGATTTTTAGATGTTTTTATACAAAACAAAAAAAAATTGAGAACAGTTTCTTGGAGAATTTGTGACTTAAATTTAAATTATGAATAGATTTTTAAATCGAAATCTTAAAATTTTAAGTTATCGATGTCGCTTGTCGATATT
This sequence comes from Drosophila suboccidentalis, assembly GCA_037043435.1. Lineage (NCBI taxonomy): Eukaryota > Metazoa > Arthropoda > Insecta > Diptera > Drosophilidae > Drosophila > Drosophila suboccidentalis. Next base: position 291,651 of record JBAMBK010000757.1, on the reverse strand, counting down.
TCAATGTATTTTTACAACACAATAAAAAATGTTAAAATTGTCAAAACAAAAATCGATTTGTGGTCATAAATATCGTCAAAAAAATGTATCGAGTTTAAGTACTTGAAAAACGCTTGTCGATTTTTCAATGTAATTTTACAACACAATAAATAATTCAATAAAAGAAAACATCATTAATAAATTAATAAAAAATAAACCTTGCGACAAATAAATCGATTAATCGAATCGCACATTCAGATTACGATTACTAACCAGGACTCTTGAAAACTAAAGTCATAGATGACATCCTTGAGCCATTCCTCGTCGTAGAAACTGTCCGCATCCTTGAGCGTCAATTGTGGCGGCTTGTAAAGATTGAATAGATTCGTGACCGCCTCCTGGGTGGCAACCGCTGTCGTTTGTGCCACAACTCGTCCGGCGGCAGCCAGGCCAACTTGGCCTAGACCACCTAAGCCAACTAAACCTGTGCCTGGCTCCTGTTTAACCTGTGTCAACATGGGCTGCTGTTGCATCTCCAGCTTCTTGACACTGATGGTGCCACATTGTGTGGCTGCCACACCAGCTGCTCCTGTTGCACTTGCTGCTCCTGTTGCAGTTGCTCCTGTTGCTCCAGTTGCTGCTCCTGTTGTTGTTCCTGTTGCTGCTGCACTTGTCGCTGATGTCGGCGTTCCTGGCTGCTGCTGTGGCACACTGCCAGGTGCCGTCAGTCCTGTCCCAGTCTGTCCCTGTCCCTGCCCAGCTTGTCCGCCGTGCTGATCCGTGTAGGACGGCGGCTCCCCGCCATGTACATACGGTGAGGCGGTTATGCTTTTGTTATCATGCTGATCCGTTGGCGTTGGAGCGGGCGTATTCTTGTCCAGCAGATGATCGATGGGCGTGGGCGGCTGCTGCAGATTCGACACGGATGTGGGCGCATGTGGACTCATATTGAGTAGCTGCAAATTGAATTGGAATGAAAAATATGTATAAAGAAAACTATGTATAAATTTTTAAGAGTTACAAAATTAAAGAATAAAATTAAAGAATTAAATTTAAACAAATCATTTTTATAATGCAAAAAATAAACGAGAGAAAAATATTTTAATAGTTTCTAATTTTTCCCTTAACTTTTGGTGTGTTAATATTATTTGTGAAAACTTAACCAAATTTAAAAAAGAAACAATTCTAGAATTAAAATAAAACGAAATTTGAGAAATTCACTAGTTTCTAATTTTGTTTTTCTCGGTTTCGTAACGGTTATTTGTTTGTTTTGGTTTCGAAATATTAAAGAATATGTTAGTAGTATAAAAATTCTTTGATTTCAAAAACGACTTTTCTATTTATTGGTATTTATATTCAAATTAAATATTGGAAAATCCAAAACTAATTTTAAAAATGACGATTACATATTAACAAAAATTAAATGTATCTAATCGCTATGCATGTATCGGTTACTAAACGGTTTTTCGGTTTTTGTGTTAAGGTAAAATAAAAAAGTTTTGTTTCGGTTACTGTTATAAATTGCAATCAGTTAATACCGGCTAACGGTTACGGTATCGGTTACGGTTTAAATTCCTGCTTATTCATATTGTATGTGTAAAATTCTAAGCGAGAAATTAACTTGAAATGATAAAGAGTGTCGTCACTTGTGGGAGGACTCACTTGCTCAGCGGGTGGCACAGATGTCGGTTGCGATTGCGCTGAATTTGGATGCGGATGTGGTGAAGGCGCCGGCGTTGCAGGTGATCCTACCGAGGATGAAGCAACCGCTGGCATCGATGATGAATCCCCCAAAGAGTTGCGTGAATACGTTGAGGCACCGCCTCCTCCTGCTCCTACATGACAGGGCGTGTTGCCCGTGCTGCCCGTTAATGTTGCACTTGCCGCCAGATGTCTATTTGGTAAGAAACAGAAAGACAGAGAGAAAGAGAATTGGGAAGAAAAAAAAGTTAAAAAATGTTAATTAGTTTCATATTTGGTTTAAGCAAATAAAAATAAACTCTACATGCTTCCGAGTTATGCACAAAATATAAAAAATACTAAAAATTATGCAGCTAAAAAAACCATACACACACAATTAGTCGATTAATCGAAACAGCTTATCGATAAACGTTTGCAAGTATGATAAGCAAATAAACTAGACCACATCCAAGAAAGAGGTAGAGCAAGAGCGAGCGATATATAGAGTGGGGGAAAAGGAGATGCAAGGGAGCAGTTCTCAAACTCAAAATAAAATAAAACTTGCAGCTGCCAAAATCAAAATGTAACAGTTATTTACAGTATGTTGATGTGTGTATGTGTGCGTGTGTGTAGCGAGCTTTAATTGCAATCGATAACACGCGCTTACACATGCAATATACCAAAAAATACCGATAACGATAAAGAATATTTTTTGCTGTCAACGCGACGGCGTGAATGACAAAGATAACGGTTGTTTTGGTTGTGAGACAGGGGCGGGGGCGGGGCATATCATTTACAATGTATGAAAAATATTACTATTGTTGTTGTTGTTATTGCTATTACACCATTTACCACAAGTACATAAATAGTAAATAATAATAATAAAATACAATTGTTATTGTTGTTGATTTTTGCGTTGGCAGAATATGTAAGACCTTCCATATGTATGTATGAATGTATGTACATGTGTGTGATCGTTGCAGTATATGCGTGTGTGTGTGTGTATTTGTTTATGTGCAAGTTGTAGATTAGCAGCAGGGAATAAAAGTAAGAAACTTATAAACAAATAGGCAAAACCAGCCAACAAAACTTAAAAAGTTAACAGAGCATGTTATGTTATTGTTGTTGCTGAAGAAAGTAAGTAACTGAATAATAAACAACTTAAGGGAGTGTGTGTGTGTGAGATTATGAGAGAGAAATATTAAGAGAGCGTATTAAGAACCAAATCAAAAACCAAAATTAAAAACAAAAACAATTGGGCAATACTGCTAAACGCCTCCACACACACACACACACACAAACACACGTCTGCAGAGGCGACGACACAAACCTTTGTTTTGGTATATTGGTGTCTGTTGTTGTTGTTGTTGTGTTGTTGTTTGTATTGAGTAGAAAACGCTTGTGAAACGGCACAATTTGTCGCTTGAGCAATGAGGAGGAGGTGGAGTAATAGGCGGAAGTAGAAGAGCAAATGGAGGCGACGTAGCCAACACTGGAACTGGAATGGTGCGCTGCTGCTGCGGCTGCTGGCTAATGCAGGTGTGCTCGGTCGCTGCTGCTGCTGTTGTTGTTGTTGTTGTTGGTATAGCTGAAAAGACGATTTGCTGCCACCGCCGCTGCCAACGGCGTTGCTGGCGGCGACGATCGCAGCTCGCAGTGCTGGCGAACTGCCAGCCAAGCTTGGACTGCTGCTGCTGCTGCTCTGCTGACGCTTGACGCCAACTCCGACGGCGCTGCCGCTGCATTGTGCGCTGAAATTTGGTGGGTTTTTTTTTTTGTGTTAAACTTTCAACTCAACTTTCAACACATTTCTGAGACGCGCGCGTGGTGAGTTTCTCTTTCTTGCTAACACTTAAATTCTCTTAACTGCTGTAAGCGTTTAATTAAAGGCTAAGCATGCAATACACACACACACACACACACACACACACATAAATACATACACACACTCACGCACACACTATTTACTTATTAATATATAGAAAGAAAAAAAAAAGAAATAGAATATTAAATTCGCAAGAGAAAAAACTGAATTCATGCCTTCAAAGCGTTAAACAACTCTGTTTTACAATCATTTTCATTGTTTCTAATAAAATTTCAACACAAATCACGCTACAAAAAAATTGCACTCATATGTATGTACTCCAAAGAGAGAGTGAATAAAAAAAAACAGTAGAAAAATACGTAAGGCGGATCATAGAGGGGAAGTGGTGCAGAGTAAGACAGACAAAGAGAGAGAGAGAGAGGCGCAGGAATCGAAGAGACAAAGAGCGAGAGCGGGCAGTAAAGAGAGAGTGAAATTGAAGCGAGACCAACTTACTTGGTGCATATGCATGGAGCTTTCTGCATTGGATCCACAAAGTTCCAAAGCTTTTGACGTTGCTGCTGTTGTTGTTGTTGCTGCTGCTGCTGTTGTTGTTGTTGGATTTGCTGCTGCACATGCTGCTTGGAATCCATTTGCATCTTGGCATCTTCATCATCATTGGCTGTTGCTGTCGTTGATGCTGCCGCTGCTGACGCTGCCGATGCTGCCACAGCAGCTGCCGCTGCCGCATCCACATGCAGCGTATTCATTATACAATCCTGCCAGGCACGTTCCGGCATTTCAATTGCCGCCGTAGCGGGTATATGAGTATTGTTGGTATTAAACGTAAATCCCGATGTGGGACGCTGATCATAATAAGGTTGAAACGTTAAACGTTCCAATGTTGCTTTTCTCGCATTGTTGTTGCTGTTGTTGGCAGCTGCCTCTTTAGCTGCTGCCATTGCTGTTGGCGTTGCTGCAGGTGTTGTTGTTGTTGCTGCTGTTGTTGTTGCTATTGTTGGCGCTGGAAGCGGTGAGGAGAGCGATGCCAATACAGCTGTTTCCATTGCTGTCGTTCCAGTTACATTCCCATTTCCAGTACCATTTCCATTTCCATTCGCCTTGTGCAACTCGTTAAACTCCATGTGCTCCATGTCGTCCAGATCTGTGACTAGTACATAGTTCGTTTGGATGATACATTTTATGACCACCTGAGATGGAATGAGAGAGAGCATTAATTTTAGATTCATTCCGCATTCATTTCATATATACAATATATACAGTGAGTCAGGTAATTGTTTTGACAAAATTAAAACAAATTGAACACAGCATATTGGAAAAAAAAAAGTTGGTTAATTATTTTTTAGTTAATTTTAAGTCTTTTTACTTAAATTAATTAATAATCTTTATTTTGTATTGTATTGTATTAGTTTTCATAATAAAAACGGAATTTTATTTTTCAATTTCAATTATAAAAAATCAAAATAAAACGTACTAAACATTTTTTAGTTCATTTAGTTAATTTTAAATCTTTTTATTTAAATTAATTAACATTATAATTTTTGATGTCAATAAAATATTTGATGAAAATTTCAAAGTATACATTTTTATAATAAAAATGTAAGATACAAATTATTTTTTTTTAAATTTCAATAAAAAAAAAAAAAAAATTGCAAAAAACAAATAAATAAATAAAAATAAATAATACAAAATTATAAAATAAATAAAATATACTTAAAATTGCTAAACGAAAATATTGTATATTCTTTTTGATTTTTTGTATTATTTTACTACATTACATTACATTTTATTTTTTTTTACATATTTGAAATTAAACTAAATTTTTTTTTTTTTAATTGAAATATAACTTATGAAAATTTCTTCTTTTCTAGATAAAAAAAAAATAAGTATTATTTCTTAACAAATCAACAAATAATTCATATTTTACAACAAAAATATGTTCAATTTGTACTCCTTGTCAATACAATTACTTGACACACTGTATTTGAATTGATTGCTCCTTGTCAATACAATTACTTGACACACTGTATTTGAATTGATTGCTTACCTGATACCACCTCGACCACTGGCGGCACATCCGTGTTGTCCTTATTGCACAGCGGAAAGAACGATGCCCAGTCCTCGAGAATCTTCTCGGCCATCGGATCGTTGGCCTTGTAACTGTTCCCAGTGAGTATTGCCGCAATCCCGAATGGCGCCAACATCACTTTGCGTGCTTGTGCCGGCGTCGCTGTCGCTGCTGCCGTCTTCTCTCCTCCACTTCCACTTCCAGTTCCGCTTCCTGCTCCGTTCTCTGGCAAAGGTGAGCCTGCTGGCAACGTTGTCGTCGTCGTCGTTGTGGCAACACCATTTGTCGCACTGTTGTTCTCCTGTTGTTGTTGGCCACGTTGCGCTGCCGTCGCCGTCGCCGTTTGGCCACTGGCCGCCGCAAACGCCGCCGCCGCCTCCGCCAGATGCTCCTTGGTTAGCGGACGCACGGCGGGATGTTCCCGCAGATCGATCGAGGCACAGACCGTGTCCCCATGCACAAAGAACGTGAACGAGAACGACAAATGCTGCGAGCTGTCAAGGAGCAGAGAGAGAGAGCGAGATTAATATAATAATAATTAATAATAAATATGAATTAGAATTAGAATTGGAAAATCATTAATGCAAAATCGCTAACTTCATTTCAATTGCAACGATTTTAGGACATGCATTTTTTTATTTTGATTTTGTTCTTAAATTTTTCCAACTTTACTTTTTTTTTCTATTTTATTTTCTTAGTTATTTTTAACCTTATCTTAATTTTTATACACTATTTTTATTTTAATTATTTTCTTCAATTTTTTTGTATTTCCCTTTCTATTTTATCTTACATTTTCTTTTGTTATTATTATAAATTAATAAATACCGTCAAGAATTAAAATTATAAATTAGAACTGGAAAATTTTTAATTCTAAATCGATATTTTCATTTAAATTGTCAAAAAATATATATGTGAAAATCCATCAAGTCCAATCAAAATAACTAAAAGAGTATACTGTATTCGTTGAAATGTTTGTAACAGGGAGAAGGAAGCATCTCCGACTCTATAAAGCAGCGGTGGGCACGCTGAGCTCTGGGAGCTAGCGGCCCATTTATCCATTTTTAACTTTTATTTCTTTGATTTTTTTATCCATATGTTTTTTTGTATTTTCTTGAATATTTTTTCATTTCCTTATCTTCTTCATAATTATTGGCAATCGATAAACGCATACATTAATGTTTTCCCAACTCCAATTTCAGCTGGTTCAAATGTGGCAGGAAGAACGATGCAATCGCATAAGCTTCAATGCGATCGCACAGAGTTCCTGTCTTATATTTTCAATCTCGGATGATTGCCAGGACATCCAGCAATGCTTCAACGGCTGGACATCGTTTCAACAGGCGAATGCATCCAAAAGTGTGGAGTGTGGAATGTGGAATGTGGCATGTGTTGCATGCAACATGTGGCACAACTCACCTGCGTCCAAAGAGACGATCGCTGGAGGTGCACGGCTGCACGAACCATTTGCCAAAGCGCACAATGTCCTTGGTGAGCACAAATCTAAAAAAATATATACACAAGATTGGAAAAACGTTGGTTAATAAGTGATCTAAAATGCTCATATTCCAGTTACACTCACCTTTCCATGAGATTGTGCAAGGCCTTGAAGAGCAGCGAGCGGCACTCGTAGGTAAGCTCGCCCTTCCAGGTGCCATTCCAGAGCGATTGATTGGCTGGAATAACAGAAGAGAAGATCAAGTTAATTATGGAAAAAAATTAAGCTTTAAGCTTAATAAGAACAGCTTAAAGCTTTGCTCAAAGTATTTTAGTCATTCATAATTTTCAAGCTCTGTACATTTTTCTATATTTCAACAAAAAGCTTCTAATAATTTATTCATTCATTTCAAATCTCAGCAAAAAAGCTTTCAACCAGCCTCAAGGCTCAAAGCTTCACTTGGCATTTATTGTTCATTCACAAATCCAATCATTCATACACTTTCCATTATTTACAAGATATTTCCAATACGCGTTCCAGAGCAAGTTTGTTTACTCTCTCCAATTCAATTTCCAATTGAAGTGTGTGGAACGCATTTAAAAGGCGGAAAATAACCGAATAATAAGAAAAAAACGCGCGCACGCTCTTCTTCTTCAATACACACACACACACCTCCATACGCTTGTAAGTATGTGTATATTTGGTGACAACACATAAACAAAGAGCAACAACGCAAAAATATTCATCGGGGCTAGAAAAAAAAATAAATAGACTGAGAATCCAATTTTTAAGTGACGCGCGCGCAACTTGAGAGCATTATTTTGTATAGGCAAATTATTTTGTTATTGTTTTGCGACGCACGCAGCCCAATGACAAATTCAACTCTTTTATAAAGAAACGATGGAAAGGGAGGAGCGGACAGAGATGGATTAATAACGTTGCCAGATTGTAAGAGAGCAGAGGAATCAAGCCAAAAGAGACGAGCAAATCTATGTAAATGTAAGCAACAACAACAACAACAGCAGCAGTTACATACGTGAGAGGGAAGGAGAAGAGACTCGTGGAACATAAAGAGAAGATAAAAAGGTTTCCCAGCAGACAGAGGCAGGCAAATCAAAATCAAAAGCGGAAGCGCAAACAAAATGCCACTTAAAACAAAAAGGCAGCGAATGCGACGAGTCGACAAGTCGGCTATTTACGTTTAGCCCGAGTGGCGTGAGGGTGGGGGGTAGAGCAGAATAGTCGAGAAATTTTTTGGAAAATTCCAAGCATCTCACTCAAGCAAACAAACACACATACTACGTGCTCACACATATTTGCGTAAACGACGACGCCAGCCACCTACACATGCAGCGACTGCGGCGTCGTCACAATCGTCGGCAGTTAGTTACAGGGCGCAGCAGCAGCGCCGAGTCCACCCTCTGCATTTAACACACACACAAAAGAAAAAAGATTGAAAATATAATAAGCAAAAGAAAGAGGCCAAGCAGAGAGGCAACATCAAGAAATGTTGCAAAGATAATTACGTAAAGGTAAACAACATTATAAATAACAAAACACAAAAGCAGAGAGAGAGAACGCGCGCGACATTTACACTCAAATCTCAAAAGAGCGCACGCCGGCGACTGAGCGTGAGTGTGAGAGCATGAGTGCAAATGGCTGTGTGAGTGTGAGTGAGCACAGAAAGTAGCGAGTAGCGACGTCGACAGCGAAACAGTGCAGCGGCAGAGACAGAGACATCGTCGTAGGCTGGGCTTTGGAAATTATGCTGCTTGTTGCTAGATTTCTTGTAGTTGTAGTTATTGTTGCTGTTGTTGTTGTTACAAGCCTGCTTGTGAATTTCATTGTTTGTGTGATTGTGTTGTGTACCTTCTTTCAATGAGATCAGCGTAAAATGTTTACCAGAGGGCAATGTACGATTATGTATGTGTGTGTGTGTGCGTATGCTTTAGATATAAACGTTTGTATGTATGTAGATGAGTTGACTTGTATTTTCTGGGGGTCATGCACGAAGCCCACACAGACACGGCAAAAGTTCAAAGCTCACATCAACATCCACACACACACACACACACACATACGCAGCAACATGCAACAGAAAAACGCAAAAAGGGTAGCAACAACACTATTGCAGCAGCCTCTCTCTGTCTCTTTCTCAGACCCTGGAGGCAGGCAAACAAACAAAAGAATCGAAATCAAAACGGAACACAAAAATGCCAAACCTACAAAATTCTACACAAATACAAAATTGGAATTGCCGACGGCGCTGCTTCGTTGCGTTGACTTGGATTTCGTCGTCTGCAAGCGAATCTCATTCTCCCAATCTCCCGGCCATAACAGGAATATGACGACTAAGACGACGACGACGGCTGCTCAATGCAAATTCCAAATACATGAACACATACTTACGTACGTGTGTGTGTGTTTTTTTTGTAGCACGTGTGGTTTGTGCACATGTTGCTGCTGCCAACTGAGACTCACGCAGAGCGACAAATTCACAGAGAGAAAGAGTGCGCGCGAGCGAGAGAGAGTGGGTGAGAGGTGTATCTGTATCTTCATACACATACACATATGCGCAAACATTCGCTGTTGCCGACTGCGGCAATGGCAGCTGAGAGAGAGAGTGAGTAAATGAGTGAGTGTTGTTTGGCCAAAAGTGCCGCTAGTTTTCATAAAGCGTGCACTCGCTCATCTTGCGGCTCTCCCCCACAAACACACACACCAATACAAACGCACGCACGCAATTGCTGAGAGACTTTCGCTCTCTTGTTGTTGTTTGTGCTTGAAACGCTATTTTAGGTTAAAAATTTGCTACCACAGCAAAATCAAATGTAATTGACGTGCTAACGTGCATATGTATGTGTTTGTGTGTGTGTGTTGTTAGTCAACGATACAATTTTGTATAATTTCGCTTAGAAGATTGCGTGCAACAAGCGGTAGATGGAATGGCAACAACAAATACATATGTTTCTGTTTGTATGTATGTACATTTGTATATGTATTTAATCAAGGTCAATAATCTGTGGCTTAGCGACGGCGGCGACGGGCGAGCGCACATTGAAAATTGGTTAATAAGCACAAAAAACAGGTAAAGCGTCGGCAAACGGAGCGAATGCAAAATGTTGCAGCAACAACAAAGCGCATTGTAATTAAGCTTTAAAACCAGTTTAAAAAAAAAAATAAAACAAGAGCACAAAAGAGAACTGCCGACAATCGAGAGCGCACAATCACACACAGAGAGAGAGACACAGAGTCCGAGACAGAAGTTGTGAGCTCATAATTACTAGCCCCAATTGTGGAGCGCACTCACACACACTCATACACCAAGTCTGCGAGAGAGAGAGAGGCATACACAGACAGAATGTCAAAGCAGCAACAAAGTGACAGCTGTTTAAGGTAAAAAATTTAAAGTGTGTGTGCTTAAACAACAACAAAAAAAGAACGACAACAACAACATTGGCAATGACAACAAGTAGCGGGGGCAACAAGCTTTTAAGCGTGAATAATCGTGTTTTAGTTATCGATATCTTTCCAAAATCCATGTTTATATTTTTTGTATTCATTCTATTTATTAAGCACGCAACCGTTATAAACAGAAGCTTGGAGTCCAAAAATGCTCTCAGCAAGTGTAAAGATGAGATCGCAACAATTGTATTGTAGTGACTTCTGTTTTATGTGGCCGAAAACGAAAAGCAACAAAAGCAACTACAACGACAACACCACTTGGGGTCTGCCGCTGCGTCGTTGCCACTTTTCACTGGGCAGCAGCAGGCACTTTACGACGGCCTCTATCGACGCGTCTCTGTCTCGACTCTCTGCTTTCATTCACACGCACAGCAACAAACACACACACATACATACACCCATACTCACATCCACAGAGACAGCAACTTTTTTGTTTGTTGTTTGCGGCAAGTAAAAAAGCTATAAAAAGAAAAGAGAATTCGCACAAAGTAATGTCAATGCAATTAGTCAATGTCCTTGTCATTAAAAAAAACAACAGCAACAATGTCGTCTACGTCTACGTCAACGTCGTCGTCGGGGTCGACAGCAATTTCACCACAGTCAAAGCAGCGGCAGAGCAGCGACTGCGACTGTGACTGCGAGCGCAGTAGCGGCGCATTCAACTCGAAACAATTTATCAACAGCTAACTGTAAAAGTAAAATGAAACGCAAAATGACGTCGAACAATCGAAAGGAGACACAACTACGTTACGATTACGATTACGTTTTGACGTATGTTCATGTTCATATGTAGACAGATTACGATACAAGTGGAATTTGCCATGAGAAAGAAAGAAAGAAAGAAGAGAGAGAGAGACAGAAGCCAACCACAACACAAATTACATCGAGCCACCGCCGAGTGATAATTTTGTGGTCAGAGATAGCGTATGAAGCAATAGGCAAAAATTTAATAAATATTAGCCACACGCCGCAAAAAAACAACTGATAAGAGCTGAGAGCCAAAAGCAAAAGCAAACGAGGCCATCAAAAGCAAGCAACCCCCTTTAAACGAACAAAATTCTGAATTTGCCAAGGCGGCTAAAGCACAATAATCAGAGAGCAAAGTAAACCGACGAGAGTAAGCTCAAAAAACAAAAATGAGAGCGAGCGCGAGCGAGTGAATGCGAGAGAGGCAAGAGCAAGAGCGCGCTCTCTCGTGCACAAACGAAACAAAAACATTGCAAATGACACAGGTGACGTTTTACGCGTGGGCTGACCGACCGCAAAGTTATGAGCGAGAGTGAGAGAGGCGGTGGGGGAGATAAAGACTGCTGCTACTGACAGACGAGCGCGCCATGTGAGTGATGTTGAAGAGACGACACATACACACATGCAAGTTTATTTATTTGATATATAAACGTGTACATGTGCATGTGCACGTGTGTGTGGGTATTGTTTTGGTTTTCTCATGGGGTACAACAAAATTTTTGCTGCGCTGCACGTTGCGGCCTTGAAGTTTTATTAAATTTATAAAGCTCATAATGTAAACGACAACATTCTCAACATTTTGTTTATGTACGTTTGATGCATTTACAAGCGACTGATGTAAAACTATCGAGAAAACCGATTCGTTCTATCGAAACTGTTTCTTATCAGAGATGCCAAATATTTTCCGGAAAAAAAGACAAAACGGCCAAGGAATGCAGGGGGGAATAAAGCTGAAAAACTACAAAAAAAAAAAAAAGACAGAATAACAGGAAAAACTTTTTTCCCCATTTTTTTTTTTTTTTTTGTAGAAATTGAGCTTAACGTGTCTATTTCTAGACGGGTCCTAGTTTTTACCAAACTAACTTGGCTAACCATCTCTACTTCTTGAATCTAATTAAATCTAAAAATTGCCAGATTTTCGGATAAAAGATGTTTGAGATTTTTCCCGACTGAAGCAGTTACAAACCAGACAAATCTATCCGAAAAAAGGCCAAATTGGCATCACTGTTTCTTATAGCCGTTGTTTTAATTCGGTTGACAGTGTTGCCAGAATGGTTTTCAAAAGTTCAATTGCGGTATATATTTTGATTACTTAAATGTGTTAAATTTGCTTACCCGCTATTTTGAGCAGCTCTGCATCGACAAGGTCACTGAGATCCGGCTCCTCGCCGTACCAGAAGATCCATAGCTCCTTGGCAGCGGCGAGCGATAGAGGCGGGTGGACCGTGGTCGATGTGGTAATCTCAAAGTTTAAGGCATTCGGATCGGTGTTATCCTGCTTGGTGGATTGAACGCGTCGCCACACGCACAGCATATCCGCCTGCATGCATCGTGAGTAGGATCGCAGTATTGGATCCGATAAAGGATCACTCGACGCATTTGGCCGTTCGCCATTAACGAACTTTCGCCATTTAATTCCACACAAATCAGTCTGTGGAAGATAGAGGGAGAGAGAGAGAGAGAGAATGAAGATGATTAGCTTCTGTTATCATTTGTTGCTTAATTAACATATCGAAAGAGATAAGCTAAAATAAATAAATGAAATGTGTATTTCAAAACATTATATTGTACAATCGATAGCTTGTTTATATGCAACTACAGTGTTCATACGATAAAGTAAACTTGAGCAAATTTTCTATATTTTAATCAATTAAAATATTTATAATTTTTTTTGTCAACAATTCATTTGTATTCAATTCATTTGCATTCAATTTTTATATGTTTTTCTTTGTCAAAACACTTATTTGACATACTGTATGTTCACTGTACCTGCTGCAAACTAACTGAGATAACACCCACGCTTTGTTTACAAATCCCACACGCAATAATTTACAACACTGCTCCTCCTCAGTTTTCTTCCACCTACAACAAAAAAAAAACCTCGAAAACAATTGTCTAAGGCAGTGTTGCAAAACGCTTTACACATTCCACAGTTGCTGCACTTGTAACAGAAAAACGGAAAAAAAAACGAAAGGCGCATACAAAGCAAAGCTCAAAACAAAAGCAACAACAACAGCAGAAGACGAAGAGCAAGAAGACAATTCAAAAAGAAAACAGCTACAACAACAACAACAAAACAGGCTAGTATAGTGTCTTTGGCTCGTCATTGGCGGCTTCCGTTGCGAGTTGTTGCTGTTCTGCTTCTTCTTTTTCTACTTCTTCTTCTTGTTGTTGTTGTTGCTGTTGTGTAGTTTGTAGCTTTGGAACAAGTTGTCGTAGTTGTTGCTGCTGTTGCTGTGGCAAGCACAAATCAATGGCCAAAGGCAAAAAAAAAAAGCGATGGCCAAGAGAGCGTTAAGCATAACACACAAAAAACCGAATACGAGAGACCGTACAAACACACACACACACTCATACAGACATACACAGGGCCCCCGTCATAAACATAGCCAAATAACTGCACCTCACACAGACACACGCACACACACACACACACACAGTTAAGAACAAGCAAGCAAAAGGTATTCCCCCAAACCACGAATGGCTGCCGAATACGTCGACGAGCGTCGCCCCCAATAACAACAACAACAAGAAGTGGAAGAACAAGAACAAAAGCAGCAGCAGGCAAAGGCAACGGCAACAAGAGACCGTCGCGTCGTTCCACATTCTTCCGTCCATTTGATTTTGTATTTCGAATTCGGTATCGCAATTTTTGTGTTTTCATTTTCGCTCTCGTTTTTACAACTCGCTACTTTGTATGTGTTTCTTTTCTTTTTTTTTTATATTTGTATCTTTATTGGCCTTTTACTTTTTTGGGCGAGCAATCACATTATGGCCATATTTAATAAAATAATAAAAACTCCCCGCCCCTCTCACCACACACACAATCTGTTTTTGCCGTTTTTCAACATTGTCATCATCCCACGGCAGCAGCAGTAGCAGCAACCAACAACAATCTACATACGTTTAGGTCGCTGTCTTTTATCTGCCGACGTCAGCGGCGTCTCGTTGCACTGTATCTACATACATGTAGGTGTGTGTGTGTGTGTGTGCTACTGTGAGAGAGTTTGTATATTTCTATTATTTTTATTATTTTTGCCATTTTCATACTCAATACACTACAAGCAAACATTATTCTGTATGTGTTTTACTCTGCGTGCGGTGGCGGCTTCGGGGCTTTTGCGCTCTTTTTGCCTCTGGCACATATTTATTAGTATGCGTGTGTGAGTGTATGAGTCTCTCTCGCGCTCTCCCGTTCTGCATTTGTGTGTGTGTTATCATTCTGACATGCTTTTTGCTAGTGTTTGTTCACGCGCGCGTGCCTTCCAAGTTCAAGCTGTATTTTTTATTTCTGCTGCCGCTCTCTCTCTCTCTCTTTCGTTCGCTCTCTAATTGGGTCTGTCTGTTGTCTAGCAAGTTTCTCTCGTGCTCACACTGACACTCGCTGTGTTACTGTTCATTTCTCGCTCAGAGAAAGTTTTGCGCGTTTGTTAAGGTGCATTTAGACTAGTTGACGCAGCGTCAATTTCAGGAAAGTCAACTATTGGCAACCAAGGTCAACGCATTATTTGCGTTTACATTAGTTGACTTAGTTGACCAAAAAACATGTTTGGCAACTACTTTTCCAGTTGGTCAACGCAAGAGCTAGCAACGCATTGTCGATTAAGTTGACAGCTATTTAAACTAGTTGACATTAAAATTCGTTGACGTTTGCTTTGCCATTGCTGTTTAGTTGACATCGATATTTTGTATTATGATGATTTGATATTTCCCGTTTGTTGCGGTTTTTGTAATCGGAGTTTGTGTTGTCCCATAAATTTGGAATTTCTTCAACGCGATCAATTGAAAACACTTTTCATCCGTCCAGCTTGCACCTACTTTTCTGGCGCGTCGTGTTTTTTTTTCCATCAGCTTGTTTTGTCGTTATGTCGTCGTCGTTGCTTATTTCAGCAAAAATATCCGTAAATTCTGCATCCATTTTTTGTCAATAAAAACTTTTTAACTTTTGGCTTATTCAAATTAAATAGTGTGAAATTTTGCTTTGTTAGAGGTGGCCAAATATCGATGTGCCATCAATCTATAGCTTCCGATAGTAATCGGTTTCAACCATGCAACCCACAAATATTTTCGTTTTAATATATATTGTATAAGATATATTTATAAATAATTAATAAAGTATTTTATTAAACTTATGATTTTATAATTATGATTTTTAAACAGTTCTCCGCAAAAAAAGATGTTATTCAACCAACAATGATGGTGAAATCGAAGTGTTTGCCACCTCTGTTATGTACACAAAGCTTGTCAACACAAAGCAAAAGAATGAACATGAAGTCAATTTGAATTTCCATTGTCAACGCGTCAATTACGAGTTCAATAGTTGACAATAAGTGTTTACACTATGTTTACACTCACAATGTCAACTGACATTTTTCGCATTGTCAATTTATAGTCAACGCAGCTGTTGACCGTGTTGACCACTGTTTACACTAGGATTGACTAAGTTGGCATCAAAATTGACTTGTTTGTCAACTAGTCTAAATGCACCTTTATTGTTTCGTTATTTCGTATAGCGTTCGTTGGCGCGTCTTCGGTCACACACACACACACACAGTCTGTCTGTCTCTCTGTCTCTTCTGTTTCTGCATGTTTCTTACTGTCGTTTGGGGTATGGGGGGTGTGGGGTGATAGTCGGGCGTGTTGGAGCACGTTGACTTTAACGCATCGCCATCTTAAGCTGCCATTTGAGCTTTTCTTTGGCTGTTATTGTTGCTGCGGCTGTTGTTGAGCGAGATTCATTAAAGAAATATGCCACTGAAAAAGAAACGGCGCTGCGACCCGGCCAACTAGACGCCTAAGAAGAACCTGTTATGGCCGGTCAGTTGCCGCATGTAGTACCTCACACAGACAGACACACACGCACACTTGTACATTCACTTTGTTGTTGCTTCGTTTAGTATTTTCTTGACTTGTTTTGTGTCTATTCCCTCAATCGCATATGCATAGTTCCGCTTTTGAGCGTGTTTCGAAAACTGGTGAAAATAACATTCATATAGATGGAGGAGGAGGAGCAAAAGAGCGTGGAGCAGAGAGAGTACGACTAGTTGGACAAATTATCGATAAACAGCTACGCGCACGCCTATCGACTAAGTGACAAGGACAACAATCAGCTGTCAACAGCAGAACGAACGAAAGAACAAACGAAGCAACGATCAGCGTGGGTGGCAACTGAAACACCCTGTGTTGCATTGTCACTGACCTAGATCTAAGACAATTGGCAAAGAACGGATATGGAAATTCAACAAAACAAAGAATCAAGATGGAAAGAGATTAAAAAAAAAGACAAAAAAAAAAAGCCGACACTTACCAAGGCATAAAAGTTTGTATGGCAATCCTCCAAACTTGCGCCGTTTGTCTGATGATTTTGATGCGTCATAGTTCTTGGCTTTTTATTTTTGCACAACAGCAGCACCTCATTTTCTCAAGATGTGAAGATTGTGTGAGAAATTGGTAAACATATAAATATATATACGTATATGTGTATGTATGTATTTTTTTTTTAGTATTTATTTGCACATTTGTTGTGATTGCGTTTCAATTGATATATTCACTTCTTTCTTTTTTGAATTTTCTTTTTTTTTTTTGCTTTGCTTTGCTTTCTGTATTGATTCGAATACGACGAAGATACACAGATACAGATGCACAGAACTAGACACACAGACACGCACACAGTGACACGAATTGCGTTGCTTGTTGTTTTGTTTTGAGTGAATTTTGTTGTTGTTATTTTTGTATATTTCTGCTGCTGTTGTTGTCGACAATGATGATGTTGTTGTTGTTGTTGCAGTTGCTGTTGTTGTCGAACTTGTTCTGCAGCTGTTGCAGTTCACAACTACTTTTATGTATTTGAAGAAGAACGAGAACGAAATAACAAATATTTGTTATTATAATTAATATTATTATTATCATGTATTTTCTATCTATTTTGAATGCACTTGGCACACACAAACACACACACAATAAAGCGGCACTTTTTCATTTCGTTTTGCACTAAAATGGAACTATGAAGATTAGCAATTGTTATTTGCCAATGATGTTTTTATTGTTGTTGCTGCTACTGCTTGCTGCACATATTTCGTTTTGTGCGCGCTTCCGAAACCGAAACACGTTCAGGTAAATCAATTTCGAAATCAGCAACATCATCGCACCATCAGAGAGAAAGAGAGAGAGAGACTTGGCATGCGAACTGCACTCACAAACACTCATTCACTTCGCTTCACTCCACTCCACTCCACTCACTCATTCAGTTACTCAAATACTGCCACACGACAATGAAAAACAATTTTGTATTTTTTTAAGTTTTTGTCTTATTGTTTTTCTTTTTTTTTTATTGTGCTTGCTACTACTTATTTGTTGCTGTTGCTGCTCTCTGTCTCACACGCAAATACACAGTCACACACACACATACACATTCACGAGCACGGACATATGCGGCAATTACAAGGGTGGACGGCCGCCAGAAGCAGCAGCCATCTCCTAATGCTCCACTCTCCCTCTCCATGGGGCTGAACCACTGTCCATTCATTCGACACTAAGCGACGCACGAGAGAGCAGAGAGAGAGCGCGCGTTTGAGCGAGACACAAAAATTGACTTTTTCAAGGCGCGCAGACGACGTGACGAGACCGACGACGACTGCGACTGGGGTGCTTCTATGTATGTGCATGCATGTGTGTGTGTGTGAGCAAGCGAACGAGTCACATACATATAAACACCGACGCACGACTGCGACGGCAACGACGACGACGACGATGAAAGTCGTTGGGTTTTCGTTAATCGTTGATGTAGACAAAAAAAAAAGAAAGAAATAAAATAGGTAGTTTTTTTTAGCTACAGTTTATGCGGATCGAGTAAATAAATATGTATATGCATAATGCTGAATGTTTCTTTATTTCTTTCAGTATTAAATGCGCCATTCACTCATTAGTCATATAACGGTCATTTGCTGCCGACGTTTGCAATATGCACTTTGAAATACATTTTTCTGTATACATTTTTCGTATTTCGATTTTTCATCGTTCCACAATACAAATCATAATAATAATTATTTGTATTTGTGGTTTGGTTTTGCGTGTTTCGTCTTTGCTCTCTGTGTAAAACAGAGGTGGAAAGAAGCAGCAGCAGATGAGTAATAGTAAATTGTAATGAGTTTGTGCTTAAAAAGGCACTCACATACGCATACACACACACGCACACAGAAATACACTTGCACACACACACACACCAACGCGTTTCACACACACACACACACACACATCAACAGCTCAGAGAGGTGACAGAGATGGAGACTCGATATTTAAATATTGCTAATCTATTTGTATCGAACTTGCACATTGCACTGCGTATTTATTTATTATTAAATTTATTACTCAATACATGCACATAAATATATATATAATGTATTTATATATAGATATATGTATATGCATACGTTTTTCTCGCTTTTCGCACAACACCAAATGACGAGTCAGAAAATTTTAAACCGACTGCGAGACCGTTTCTGCTGCTGCTGCTACTGGCTGCTAGCTGGCAACGACAACGACGACGCGACATCGCCACACACAATGGAAATTTCGCTCGCCTAGCTTTGAGTAATTCCCAAAAAAAAAAGAGAGCCACAAATACGGGCAGCAGCAGCAGCGAGTAGCGAGAATCGAACAGCAGCCACTCAAAAGAAGATTTGTCGGTTCTCCACGACAACGAATAGCGGCGTTTTTGCTCATTTTGCAATTGAGCGAGCGCCAGAGAGCCGCGTCCAAACAAGTTTGTTTTGTTGTGTGCGTGTGCTGTTTATAATACTATCTCATTTACTCGCTCTCTCTCTGTCTCTCTGCCTTTTGTGCATCGCCCTCTTTGAATGCTGCTGCCTGCTTAGGGATGCAACTTTTAAAACCGGAGAATAACAAGATCGATTTGGTCGAATATGGCGCTGACAAAATGGCCAGACTGCTTTATGGAAAACCTTGCCACAATTTTTGTGTAGTGGGAGCATAAGAGGCTGAGAGCTGAAGATCTACAACAACAAATCAGACTTAAAACAAATCGGAGAGAAATTGTAAAAAGAATCTGAAGGCAAATCTGCTGGCTTCATGTTTTATGCACTACACAACACTACACACACACATATACACATATGTATATACATAGAGTGCGAAACGTGATACATAGACAGCATTCCTCTCGCATTCACACGCACACACAGCCAGTGACAAACGCACCTACATACACATTCATACACACACACACACACACCGATACATATGTAGCAGTGACGCGAGCAACCACTTTCGTAGGTTTTCTTTCAAATGTGTGGTACACATATATTTTTTAATTTTTTTGTTCGAATTTGCCAAGTGCTCGATTTATGTTTTTTTCTTATTTTTTTATCTTTATTTTGAATGCAATAATTTGTTTTATTTAAGCCTTTTACAATTTTACAATGGATGCCGCGACTTTCGTCTGTTCCTTTCTTATACATATGTACATACTACACTCACTCACACACACACACTCACGCACTAAACCGCACATACAAAATGATCCCCTTTCCAGCAGCAAATAGCACAATTATTAATGCTATTGCGGAAATATTTAAATGCAATTATACGATTGCAAGCAATTATAACTGATATTTAAAAGGCTGCACTGTTATTTATGTGTATTAATTATAATATGCTTCACTTGGGCTATGTCTCTCTTTCTCCCACTAGACTCGAAACGAAACGACACACATACGCGCATACACATCATCATCTACATATGTATGCATGCGGATGTACATATGTATGCATATATTTTTCGCATTTCTTTGGCTTTGACTCTTATTTTATCATTTACATTTTTTGTGCGTTGTGCCACTTTCTATTCACATTTTGTATCAAACTTGCACTTCTTAAGTCTAACCGGCACGTTATTCCGCCTGCGTATATTTCTTGTACGTACGTACGCAATTGGCGTTTGTCGCAAGTAAAATTTAATTAAAATTCACGGAGTCCCGAGTAGAAGTGGAGAACTATCGATAGTCGATAGTCGAACCTTCGAGAGTCAGCGATACTATTTTTCAAACCATCGATAGCTGTCGATAGTGTGTTAATTTGAGCATATATGTGTGTTTCTTACTCTCTTCCTTAGCGCTCTCGCTCGAACAACGCTAAACGTTTAATAAATATGAAAACACAGTATAGCGCCATGTATAGTTGATGTATAGATGAAAAAGACTGTGCCTCTCTTTGTCTGACCCAACATGGCCGTTGGGCAACCCTGGTTAAACTGTCAAAAAATATTGCATTTTTTGCACTTTCAAAAGTGCACAATTTTTTCGCTAGTTCAAAATTAATATTTTCAATTTTGAAGCTAGAATTTTGAAAATTTTAACAGAATTTTTGTTGAGTTTTTCTCGAATTTCGAATTTTTTAATTATTTTATTTATTACTAACTTCGCCACGCGAAGAGAAAATCGCAAAAAAAAACTAATTTAAAAATGAACTTACCGCGCGTGAACAAAAAGAACCAGTCATAAAAAACTATCGACCCACCATCGATAGTCAGGTCTGCCATCGATGGCGGCTCGATAGCACTTGACCATCGATAGGGCCATCGATAGTTCTCCACCTCTCCACAAAAAAACTGTATTTTTAATGTTTTTATTTATAAAATGGCAACAAAGTTAAATGTAAACATCAGGACACTCCTTACAAACTGTGAGGATCTGGCCAAAAGCGAAGACAACTTTTGGCGCCTGCAAAAGTTCCTGAAATCACTTGATACCATGGTTGCCGAGCTGGCGGCGATGGATGAGTGAGTTTTGTTTGTTGTATGCAAATGGATTTACCCGTAAATACAATGCTTCCCCTCCCCCTGCTACTCACAGTCCACAGAGTGCAACACGGATACCCGGCTATAAGGAACGTCTCGCTGCCCTGAAAAAGACGACCGGCTACACAAACCACAATTCCAATGAAAGCAATGGAAATTCCAACAAGACTTCCAGTGAGATAGCATTGCAGGAGATGCGTCAATTGCAGAACACGGCAAAGCACAATGAACTTCGCAAGGATCTATTGCAAGGTATATATGACACTTATAATACATTTCCATATAACACTAACATTTATTTTGTTTTTGCCAAGATGCCGACACATTGAGACGACGACGTGGCGCTGATGAGGGAACAACAACAACAGCAGCATCAACAGCAGCGACAACAGCGGCCGGTGGCGGCGAAACGGCTGCCGGGAATAGCATGAACGAAGCGGTCAAGTATTATAACAATGCGCAGGAGAAGATAACCGAGCATATGCTCTCGCTCACACGCAATCTAAAGGAGCAAACGGAAACGGCCAATCGCATTATTCGACGTGACACCGAAGTTGTTTCCCGTTCCACTGGAATGGCCGATCGCAATATCAATTCGCTGGGCAAAGAGGCCGATAAACTGGAACAGCATTCGCGGAAGGCGTACAAATGTTGGCTCTGGCTAATGTTTGTCTTTGTTATTGTCGTCTTTATTGGTGAGTCAGTCTGGGAGTCAGTGTCAACTGATCAAAGGGGATTCCCCCCTATACTCATTTTGACAAAACTAACAGAAAACAAAAAAAAACTATATAAAAATAGGAAAAATAAAATTAAAGGAATACAAATAATTAGGAACATTAAAACATATTTTTAGCAATATTCAAATTATATTTAAAATTATTTTTTAAATATAATCGACCTTCTTTTGAAAAGGATTGGTCACTAAGCAAGCGATCGAAGGGGATTCCCCAAACTAATTTTGACAAAATAAATAGAAATAAATAGAAACAACAAAAGTAGAAAACTTTTAATAAAAAAATAAAATAAAAGCACTTAAGAAAAAATAGGGACAATAATTAGGTGCATCAAAGGATATTTCTAGCAGGAATTCAATTGTAACCGTTGAGCTTTTATAGAAACGCTTTTTAAATTCAATTATAGCTTTCATAGCTCATGGGAATTTTCTGGTTGTGGCTTTGAATTTATTTTTAGCAGATTGTAAAACGGAAACGAATAACGGTATCATTTGCGGTTTGCAGTTAGAATTTTGGTTTACGGTAATCGGTTGTCATTGTCAATTTGACAAAAATATATATAATAAAAAAATATATCTAAAAAAAAAATATAATAATAAAAATTAAAAAAATTATTTGAATTCAAATTAAATGAAAAACCCCAAAATTTAATATAATTGCCTTAAAGAAATATGCAGAAATCTGAAGCTAAGCGGTTATGTTTTGAATAATTTCGAGTTTTCTGATAAGGTAAAATTAAAAAGTTTTGTATCGGTTACGGTTACCAATTTCAATCGGTTAACAGTTACGGCTTTAATCGCGGATTTTTTTTCTCTAAATTCTTTTTTTTTTGTTGTAATTTCCAAATTATTCAGAATTTGCATGAAATATTGTTTATAGAGGACTTCATCTTACTGTATCATTCCAGGCATGGTGCTATTTATGAAGATCATGAAGAAGAAGAAGACGTAAACTATGAATGGAAGCAGCTACAGCTGCCTGCCGCCAGATGGCGCTGAAGTCAAAGCGGACATAGTTCAATAGGTTATCCAATCCAATCCAATTCATAGCCAATGGTGTAAGCACGCAGAGATAACAATAAACACGAGATAAAGCCACAAAAACACATTATTTATTCATATTCATATTTATAGTTTAAGCTAAGCACAGTGGGTCAAATAATACAATTACTTGACATAATGTATGTTTATTTGAGCATATTTAAAACAATTGTTTAAGCTGGATATCTGATTTCCTTACTCGGCTGCTATCAGCTCGGTCACACCATTCTTGGTTATGAGTTGCAGCAGGGAACCAGTCTTGGGACGATCCTCGTTATGTGTCCATTTGTTAAAGAGTTGAGCCACCTCAGTGAGTGGCGTCCAGCTGCCGAAATCCGCCTTGGGCATCCACTTCCGATTCATGGGCGTGTCGAGGGTAACGGGCAAGATGGACACAACCAAAGCATCTTGGGGCAAACCGGAATTCTCGCCAGCCAGGGAACGCGTCAATTGATGCACTGCAGCCTTGGCCATGCCATAGCCAATCATGCCAGGTGTGCCCTCCAAAGCGGGCTTGGCACCTGAAAGTGAGATGTTTTTAAAATTTCATTTCAATTTGCTTTTTTTACTATGTCTACCTGTGAGTGCCAAGAGTCCGCCGTCCTTAAGATGCTGGGCAGCCAAGGCAGCTGAAATTGTCGAGCTCCAAACACTTTGACGCCACATCAGATCCGCATTCTTGGCCAAATCTTGAGGCGAAAAATAAATAAAAAATTTTATTATTCAAAAAATAAATTAAATATTAAAAAAATAACATTTTAAATGGTTTTTTTATTTTTAATGAATTTACCAGTGAATGGTAAGTGGTGAATTCACCAGTGAAAGGCAAGTGGTAATTTCACCAGTGAAAGGTAATTGGTGAATTCACAAGTGACTGGTATTTAATGAATTCACCAGTGATAAATTAAACAAAATTAGTTTTATGTGTAAAAATGATTAAATTCAGATGGGATGACTCACCTTTCTTGGCATTGCCACCTGCCCAGCCGCCGGCAACGCAGATCACGGCATCCAGTTTGTTGCCAGCCAAAGATTCAGCAACCTTGCCAATAACGGACGATTCCTGATCCTCCCAGCTGGCGTCACGCGGCACAACAACACTGACGTCCGCATGCTCATTTTCGCTCAAATCAATGCTGCCGACCCACTGTGCCAATGAAATGTGAATAAAATCGAATTGAAGTGAAATATGAAGTGAAGGTTATTCAACAAACAATAGAATTGCAATTGTTGAATGCTAAGAATTGTGTTAAGAAAGTGAAAGGTTTGTGGTACTTACAAAGTTTTTGGCTTTGAAATGCTCGACACAAGCGGAGCCCAATGCTCCCTTGCCACCATAGACGACGACGCGACCTGCGGACATTGTACGTGCTGCCAGTTTGACGCTTTCAACTCAACTGAACTCACGCAAAACAACAACAGAACAACAACAGCTCTTGACGAGCTGAGCTTTAACGGCAAACGAACTTGATTCGATCGACGGATTGACGATTGGGGTTTTTAGCCTCAAATCAAGTTATTTGACGTTAAGTAAAAGCAGTTCTTGATTGCTCAGGTATTTTGCATTAATTAAATTCAGAACAACTTATTTTTTTAAGCGTGCAACAAGTGCAAAATGAAAAACAATCAATATTGTGGTCACGGTTGCCACAATTGGCGTTTTTGCGCCAAAACTGGCTCTTTTTTAGTGAATTTGGCTAATTTTTTTGTTTGTTTTTGGCTCAATCAGATATTTTTAAGTGGCAGCCGTGATTGTGGTATTTTTTTTTTCTTATATTTCGATAACAGCAATGCTAAGTACATAAGAGCATCTATAACATAACTATTTATTTAAAAACAAAGACTGAAAATGTATTTTTTTTTGCAAATTGTTTGTCAAGTTGAAATTACTAAATTAAGTGAAAACAGCGGGACAATTTTAAATTTATCATTGCTATCGATACGTGGTGTTACAATTGTGGGAAATTGTCAAGGAAATAAATATAATTTAAGCTCACATTTTAGCTCATTCCTTAAATGTGACTAGAATGCTCCAACGTAAATAACTTAATAATTTTGTTGAATTAATTAAAGAAAAATTGTTTAATGAGATTACATTTTGCAACAGTCTGGCAACGCCGTATACAGTGCCAATTCATTGCAGTCGTTATCGATATTAAGAATTGCCATTCACATTGGTCGCTGTACACGTACACTCACACTCACACACGTACACGTACACACAATTTTGTCGTGATTTCTTTATTTGTTTAAAATAATAGTTAAAATACTGTTTAAATGAATAGTTAAATCGTGCGCCGTAATGTTGAGTGTTTTTGATTTTGTTGCGCTCATTTTTGCGCTATAAGCGAACAGATTTTTAGCAACACGCAAAACAAAAAAAGAAGCAAAATTGTTCGCATAGCGGAGGGAAGAGAATTTTGTATGCGAGAGCGAGAGCAGGAGTTATTTATTTCATAAGAAATTGTTAATTAAACGGCGAAAATGGAGCGACGCGTCAAGTTAAAAACGATTAATCCGCATATAACATGTAAAATTTGCGGTGGATATTTCATAGATGCGACAACAGTGACGGAGTGTCTACACACATGTGAGTTGCACACAAATTGTCATTACCATTGCCAATTGCCAGGTATCTCAGTGTCCCGTATTAAAGACTTTACGGAAAGCACCTGCAACCTGCAGCAGTTGCGGTTACTTAAAAGCCCGTTACGGCAGAAGTGGAACCCATTTAATATGGCAAGAGCTTTTAACGCATCTCACAATTTACGTACTGTCAATGCCGGTGAATGTTTGGATCGCGTGGGAGTTGATTCTGTATGTGTGTGTGGAATAAGTGAGAAGTAGACATCGAGAGGAGACAGATGACAGATGAGTGGAGAGAATATGTGAGGAGTTAGCCAGTGGATGGTAAAGGGTGGATCGCGTGGGAGTTGATTCTGTGTGAGTGTGTGTTGGTGTGGAATGAGGGAGAAGTGGATACCGAGAGGAGCTGTATATGAAAAAAGAGCGTAGAGAATATGTGAGGATATGGGCAATGGTGGATAGCGTGGGAGTTGATTCTGTATGTGTGGAGTGGATCTCGTGGGTGTTGATTCTGTGTGTGGAACATATGTGGAATAAGTGAGAAATGGTAAAAGAGAGGAGTATTATCCGAGTTGAGAGGAGAGATCAGAGAGAGCGTGTCAAGCCATCCTTTTATTAATTGTCTCCTGTTTCTGTCTTTTCTCCACTTTACAGTTTGCAAGAGCTGTCTGGTCAAACATCTCGAGGAGAAGAAAACATGCCCCACCTGCGACAACATCATACATCAGTCACACCCGCTGCAATACATCAGTTTCGATCGCACCATGCAGGACATTGTGTACAAATTGGTGCCGAAACTACAAGAAGGTGTGTACATATATTTTTGTTTATTTATTTACATATTTTTAATATTTAATTTAATTTGTTGTTGCAGATGAATCGCGTCGCGAACGTGACTTTTACAAGAGCCGCAACATGCCCTGCCCCAAGGACATAACGCAAAACCATGAGGATGACAATGAAAAGGTGATGGAGGCACATGCCGAGTCCGATTTTCATCGCTTGGACGAACAGGTCAATGTGTGCCTCGAGTGTATAAGCAATAACTTTAAGAATCTGCAAAGACGCTTCATACGCTGCAGTTCGCAGGCGACGATAACGCATCTGAAGAAGCTGGTCGCCAAAAAGATACTTAATGGCATTGAAAAGTATCGTGAAGTGAGTACACAACTAACCATATGTATATCGATATCGATAAATGTCATTTTTGCTTACAGATCGATATACTGTGTAACGAGGAGCTGTTGGGCAAGGATCATACGCTGAAATTCGTATATGTGACGCGTTGGCGTTTTCGAGATCCGCCATTGCGTTTGCAATTTCGTCCTCGAGTCGAGCTTTAACATATATATTGATTGAGATATATATATACATACATACATGTGTCAGCGCATAAACTAAAATGATCTATATTTTTTTATATATACATACATACATATATAATTTATTGACATAGTGCTCTATATGTACATATAGTATATATCATATATCAAATATGAATCTTAGCAGTTCCCACTAGTTTTAGTCTTATCTCTCTTAAATTTGTATGTATGTGTAAATGTGCATGTATAAAGTCGTAACATATATATATATGTAGAATTATGCATGGTCGTTAAGTTTAACGTGATTAGCATATTCTTCGTGTGACTTTAGTTCAGTGGTGTCACGAAACACAAAGTTAACGAAACGTTTTATTGTTTTGAAATGAAAACATTTAAACTGTCTCATCAGTTGGCAAAGTTAACAGAACAAACTATTCGATGCAGTGTATGATAAACTTCTTGCGCTGTATGGTCCTTCCTCATTGAACGCAGATCAGCGACTGACAACAAAAAGGATCAGCCGATCCGATGCTTCGTAAGAGAATAAAAAGCCGAACAGCAGAATGTGCTATTCATAGAACATACGTGTTCTCTCTCTATGTACGTGTTTCGGCTGCGACGCCAGCAGAATTTAGAGAGCGCTTTTGGCATTTTGGACACCACTACTTTAGTTGCAACATTAATAGCATTTTGAGCCTGATTTAATCAAACTCCTCTCCCCCCCACCCTCTTCGGAAAGGCCTCTTCTCCGGCCTTCCTCCGGTTCCTCCCCTTACTAGAAACAAAACAAAAACGAAAACCGTTAAGGAAATGCAATATTTTGTTGTATGTTTTTAGTTTTTCATATGTGTATTATTTATATTAATCTTAATGTACAAACATAAAAAACACACGAATGTAAATAGCAGTTGAGTAAATAAATTTGTAATTATGGAAAATTCATTATCATCATTTTGGTGGCTGGCGTTCCAGAGTTTTCCTATAGCTAAATCGTGGATGCGGCGCAAATGGTCCGGCTCTATAATTAAATGGCGGAAATCGTGGATGTGGATGCGTCGAATATGGCTCAAAGTAGGGTCTTGGTGGACGCGGATTCATGCCAAATGGGGGGAACGGGGCAAACATGGGATTGAAGTGTTGCCTAGGCCAGCCCTGAAAGTACAACAAATTGAAATCAATCAATAAATATAGCTAATGATGCAAGTGAGCTACTAACGTAAGCAAAATTGTAATCGGCAGCAGGCACAGGCACTGGCACCGTTATAATGCGGGGAGAGCGACTGCGTCTACGCCGCGATGTTGTGGGCCTGTCATAGCTTCCACTGCGGCTACGTTTACTCCTCCGATGCTCCTCATAGCTTTTGGAGCGCCGGCGATGGCGATAGCTTTTCGCAGTGGGAGAACGAGATCTCGATCTTGATCTGCTGCGTTGGCGTCCATATTGTGATGACCTGTGGTGTGCTCGCGTTGGCGGCGTTGCCGTACGTTTCGATCTGTGGCGCAGGTTTCTCACCCGTTCTCTTTCACGTCTGGCATCAGCGAAATACGGTACCTTTTCCCGTTCCCTCTCCTTATCAGCAGGTCTTGGACGCCGCCTTGAATCTACACACGATACATATATAAAAAGGTATTTCAGTAATACGCTTAGTTTAAACGAGTGTAGTTCTTCTGATCAGATTCTCTCTGTTTCTTGTGTCCACTGTCCTCGTCATTGGCTTCTTCTTCTTCTTAATGGCGCGTCGTTTTCGCTTCGGAAATGCTTCGATTTCATTGCCATTTCCCATTTTAGTAAATCACTTTCACAGTTTGCCACTAGAAAAAAAACAACAAAAAATATTGTTTTCACAATTTAGCAGTTATGCTTTCACAATACGGACCTCTAGGAGAACGGCAACTGCTATCGGCATCCATAATTACATCAATTCCTTTGACGCCATTTGCGCACTTGTAAATTACATCAAATCATGTATAGCCGAGTGAAGGTTACGCAAAGTGACCGGCTTTATATTTAACTTGTGCAGGTGACGTCACATCCAAAAATGCACTTTTTATTTTTGCGTAAATTGTTATTTTGCAGTCTTAGCAACGTTTGGCGTATTTGCATTTAATGCATTAAATGCATAGCCAAATTAATAAAATTTTTATTTATTTACGGACACAATTTGAACAATGACGTCACACGTTAAGAGAACGAAAGTTGACAACCTCTTGTGAAATATCCTATGCAATCGTGGGGAATATCGATGACCGATGACTTTAATGAAATGCAACACTTATCGTATCAGAATTTCTTTGTTTAAAATTTTATTTAATTGAGAATTTTGTGAGCTAATTATATTGAGCATCTGCTGTTTATTATTCAGGGTACTTTTAGCGACGTCTTTAAGACAGATTTTAGGCTTTTTTTAAATGTTGAAAGTTGCTAGGCCATATGTGTCAACAACTTATAATTTTCATAGCTTTGCCTTTTGACTATCGATAGCATTTTTACGAGTAGTGTTATCGCACTATAGTTCTCGATCGATAAATTATCGTGCTGCTGCTGTGTTTCGATATTTAGCACAATAGTAATAAATCGCAGGTGAAATGCTTAATAGAATAATTATTTATTTTCAACATTGAATAACATTTATGTATAAATATATTCATTTAAATCTGGTGTAATACATATTATATAAATTTGTTTGTTTTCGTCTGTTTCTGTTTAAATGCGCAGGTATCGATTGAAATTCAGGTGGTTATTTTGTAAGACAGCTCCGATAGGTAACCGTTACTTTTACTCTTCGAGTTCAAATTTAAATAAGTTGTTACTTGGAGTAATCACAAGGCAATCCGTGATCTTTCAATTGTGATGGCACAAAAATTGAGTGCTAATTTGAGTTGAATTTAAATATATATGTAAAATTAATTATTAATAACTGTGTCAAAAAATGCTGTGTGTTGATATTTTTCATATTGTTGAAAATAGAATGAATTATTCTAAAAGAATTCATTCGTACTTTTTGAGTACCTAATAATATTAATAATTAAGAATAGTTTATGTTATTACATGCAATCATGGTAAATTGGAATACAAATAGTAGAAGCTCGTATTATAAATACATCATTATCATCATCATCATTATAATTACGTAATATAAGAGTTTTTTGATTTTTACGGAATGTCTGTTGAGAATTTTACGGAAGATGTTTGGGAATTTTGGTTTTGGCTTTATTTGCGGAATGTGAATATGAGGAAGTGTTGAATTTTGTAGTGTAGTGTAGCGTAGTGTAGTGTTGTGTTGGTGTCTACATGTGTCTGGTGTTGCCAAAGTTAATGCCCGATTGGGTAGCGCCCTTGTTGGATCCGTACTGCAGGGAGATGACATTTTGGCCGGCACGCAGTTGCTCCTCGCTAAAGTTGCGCACATTCTTGTCCGCCTCCTTGGGTCCAATCGATGGCTTGTTAAAGTTTGATGCCTATATATAAGTAAAGATTAGATTTCGATGAACTTTGGATTTGGTCACATGATGTTTGATGATTGCATTTTTACCTTGCGTCCCAACGATTGCAAACAGATGACGACAGAGTTGAGATTCTGACGCTCCCAGAGATCGACACTTTGGAATGTCTCCTGTGTGGGCACACCAAAGTTCTTGGCGCACTCGAGGAACGCCGATATGTTCTCCATGCACTTGAAGGCCATTTTGCTCTCGTTCACCTTTTTGATGCAGCCCGGCTGCAAGGCATTGGCCAGCTTGCACAGGATCACGCCATCCTTGAGCACCTCAAAGAAATTGTCCGTATCACCGGATGTGTTAATCGGTTCCGCTGTCACAGCCTTGATCCATTCCAAAGACTCCTGAGCGAGTTCCTCACTGTACTTTGAATT
This sequence comes from Drosophila suboccidentalis, assembly GCA_037043435.1. Classification (NCBI taxonomy): domain Eukaryota; kingdom Metazoa; phylum Arthropoda; class Insecta; order Diptera; family Drosophilidae; genus Drosophila; species Drosophila suboccidentalis. Next base: position 260,865 of record JBAMBK010000757.1, on the reverse strand, counting down.
GATCTAAAAAAAAAAGAAGGGACATCATTAGTATACATATATAATTACTATATAAAAGTCTTTATACGATTTCACCTTGGACTGATACATGTCTACAACAATCGATGCAGTTTGCTAGACTAATGCCAAATCGCCATTGAAATCATGTTAAGTTCTATATATTCTTGCGTTATCTTCAAAATAATACACGCAGATGATAACACAGCTATCGGTAATTGCTTATAAATATACACACACCACACACAACATTTCGTTCTAAGGTTGTAATTCAAGTTTGGATAAGGATAAGATTGCAGTTTTTCCCCCCAAGTCAACAGCACTCCCAATATGATATAATAAACCTCAGCTCAAGTGTATTTTAACAAGTGTTCAAAGAATGACATTGGAACCGATCTTTAATTTGAATTTAAATTAAATATTTCCATGTAAATATATTTTAAATTTCAAAATTTATTATTTTAAGAAATACTTTTTTTTTTTAAATTAATAAGTAATAAGTTAAATTTAAGATATTCAAGTAAATATATTTTAAATTTCAATAATTATTATTTTTAAACAATAATTCTTACTTTTATTTGAAATTTTGATTTAATTTTTAAATTTAAATTAAAGAAAGTAAAAATATTTAAAATTTAAATAATTATTTTTTTTCAACATTAATTTTTTGCTTTAATTTAAAAATTTGATTATTTTCATTTAAATTTTATTTTATATGTTCTTGTTTAACTAATTTTAATTAAAATAATAAAATTTCAAGTTTATTTAAGGCCTTTTTTTAATTTAAATTAAAGATTTCTAAGTAAATATATTTGAAATTTCAATCATTCTTATTTTTCAACATTAATTTCTTGTTTTTATTATAAAATTGTATCTAATTTTCTTGTTATTTTTACTATTTTTTTAAATTTGATATGAATTCATTTTAAATTTATTTCATATGCTCTTGTTTAACTTATATTAATAAAAATAAAAAAAATTTCAAGGTTTATCAAAGGCTTTTTTACAATTAAATTAAAGATTTCCAAGTAAATAAATTATGCATTTCAATAATTATTATTTTTAAGCATTAATTTCTTATTTTTATTTTAAAATGTAATTTAATTTGATTTAATTTTTATTTTAAATGTTCTTGTTTAATAAATTTTAAATAAATTAAGCAAACTTCAAGTTTATCTCAGGCTTTTATTTAAACGTTTTCTACCCCATGGGACTAAGAATTTGCCAAAATCCCACCGTAAATGGAAACTACAGTCGCAGTCAGTTAAAAATGCTGTGCTCTGAACATATGAATAACCATATTTGTTAATGTTGTTGTTGTTGTTTCGAGCTTGGTATTGGCCACATATCCATATATGGCCTAAATCAAATGCCGGCTGTTGTTGGCCGTCCTTCGCACCGATTTTGGCCTGGGAGACGAACGAGGCCTACTTGTTGAGAATTATAGTATTGAAGTGGCGCCAATTTGAGGTGGGAGAGGGACAGGGAGAGGGAGGGAGGGTCAGTTGGGAGAGGAGGGGTAAGAGTTGAAAATTGGCTCGCATTGCGTGTTGTTTTATCATTATATTTGATTTTTTGGGCTTAAATCGTAGACCGTTTAGCACCTATTTATTAGTGTTAAATTTAATTGAGTTGCTGTCGCTAAATGATTTTAGATTAACAATCATGCTCGCTATATAGTGCTCTCTCTTTCTCACTCACACTCTCACTCTCTCTCTGTTCTTGAGTGACTCTGACAGCGAGCTCTATTAAAATGAATGATCTCAGAAACAAGTGAAACGATTGTTTGTCGCCAATTGAGTAGATTTCGCAATTTACAAGCTTAAAATTGTTTTGCTTTGTTCCTTACTTATCGCATAAAAGGGAAATGCTTAGGTAGAGAGAGAGTGGGAGAGATAGAGGGAGAGTGAGAGTGAGAGGGAGGGAACAGTGCATAATAAAGGTGAATGGACTTTTGATTATAACCCCACACTCTGTCCACCTCTCTCTATCAATCTACCCTTCTTCAACACTGTCACTGTCTCTATGGCTGTCTCTTTCTCGCCTCTCGTAACGGTAGTTATTGTCTTATCGATAAACGTTACGTGTTGTTAATGAGCTGATCAAGAAGCTGATATGCAGATATATTGCTCATAAAAAATGTTAATGTCAAATGTAAATAAATTGATTTTTATATCTTAATCAGCAGATTCTTTGTTTTCTTTTCGCATTCTCCATCTTATGATTATATGAGTTTGTACTGGGCGTTGAGTTTGTTTAAAAATAATGAAATAATCAACAATGTTATCGATATTTATCTTTTTACATTCTTGATTTATTACGTTTCTTATACATTAGAGCATAGCATGAAACAATTATCGATTTCTATTTCGATATTTATCTGTTCAAAAATGTAAACAATCGATAACGTTATCGATTATTATACATTCATACGCATTTTTATTTTTGTTGAGTTTTCACTAGAATCTAGTTAAATTTTAACAGCAGCAATTATCGATAACATTATCGATAATTAAGGCTAACCGTTTCACAGCATATAGTTTTGGCGCTATTATACAAAGCTTATAATCTTAATCTTTTCTAAACTTTAAAACGGTATTTAGGAATCGCGGTCAGGTCATTAGATCTGATGAGCACAAAGAACGGTTAACCCCGAAAAAAAGCAGAAAGAAAGAAATAACTGAGATTGAGAAAACGAAGACAATGAGACAGACATGCGAGGGTCAATTTATCATGTTGAAGAGCTGAGAAATCGTATAACAATTAATAAAACCACATTTTGATTGACATCGCTGAACACAATCATGATCATAATTCTCGATGATCATAATTATGCATGTTGATGGCAGATAAATTGACACCCTCGGGCCATTCGGAATAAATTTTGATTAGGAATACACACATTTATACGTTAAATTCTACACCAAAAGACCGGCTCAAAGATTTAACTCTATTATTCACATTATTATTCATGATCATAAATAAGCAGAAAAACAGCCGTTAAAATACTAATGAATTCGGGCCATTTCTTACACATTTCATGCATAAATATTAACAAATGTTTATTGGATTTTCTATTGGAATTGAAATTGGCAAGACATGGCTTACAACATGGCTTATAACAAGAACAAGAAATGAAATACGAAAGTAAACAATTTGAATTTTTATGAAAAATAGCAACGGTCAACAATTTCGATACCCTGTAACCAATGTGCTAGGGTATGTACAACATTGTGAAAATGTATTTAGTAAAGAGAAGGAAATAATTGATTACATTTGTATAAATATTCCAAAATTTTCACGATCGAATCAAAGACAGAGAAGTTATTGAATACAATTATTGAACCTGAGCAAATATATAGAACAAAGGGTATAATGTGTATAGTATATCATTAGTAGATTCCCAAGAACTAAAAAAAATTGTATACCCCAGGCGTGAACAGTTCTCTGAAGCAATCTTACTAAATCTGTTTTTTTTTTGTTCTTTCTTTTTTTATACAAATATTTTTAGCGTTGTTTTAATGAGTCAGCACAGAGCTCAGAGCTGAAAACTTAAAGCAGCAATTCATTTTTATAGAGCTATGAGGTCGCCATGAAATTCGACGACTTTACGTACATATGTATGTATGTATATTAGGGTGTTCCCTTATTTGGTCAAAGTCAATATTTTTAAACGCATACGGGCTAGTTTTGTTCATTAGGTCCTAAAGGACTCAGAAATAAATTTTCACCTCAATCGGAGTATGATAACCCGTGCCGACTTGGATCGGAAAATTTAAAAATTATATAGGAAAAAAAAAAAATTTTTAATTTTTTTAATTTTTTATTTTTTTATTTTGTTTATTTGGTCCTAAAGAACTCAAAACCAAGTTTTCACCTTAATCGGAGTACGATAACCCATTAAAATTTGCATCGAAACATGAAAAAACAGTGTTTTAACACTGATTATGAATTTTTCGATGATTTTTCATGTTTCGATGCAAATTTGAATGGGTTATCGTACTCCGATTAAGGTGAAAACTTGGTTTTGAGTTCTTTAGGACCAAATGAACAAAATAAAAAAATAAAAAATTAAAAAAAAAATTTTTTTTTCCTATATAATTTTTAAATTTTCCGATCCAAGTCGGCACGGGTTATCATACTCCGATTGAGGTGAAAATTTATTTCTGAGTCCTTTAGGACCTAATGAACAAAACTAGCCCGTATGCGTTTAAAAATATTGACTTTGACCAAATAAGGGACACCCTAATGTATATATACATATGTATATGTGAAAAGTACAGTAAATAATAAGAATACATGTTTCAAGTGTGTATATATGCAAGTAAGCATTTCATCTACAATACACAACGTTCTGGAACGTGTTTGTCTTATCGAAGAAAACAAAAAATAATATTAAAAAAAAATATATATTAATGTCAACATCGGCTGGGAGGATGCTAGAGCGGAATTCGCTTATCAGTTTGTCGCGTTGAGGTTCTCTCTAAAATATATAAACAAAAAAAAACTTAATCAAGTATCGAGGACAGAAAAAGTATGAAAAATTCCGTTAAAGACGGTGCAAAATGCGTACAAAATTGTACTCAGCTCTTGCGGAACATAATGGAATGGAACACGACAAGAATTTCAATATTTAGGACAAAAAAAATTTAAAATATTCCGTTAGAGCAATGAGAAATGGCGAAAACAATTGTTGACAACGCACGCGAAACAGAATGGAATGAAACAAAATTGTTCTAAGCTCTTGCGGAACAGAACTGAATGGAGCACGACAAAAATTTTAATGTCTAGTATAGAAAAGCATAAAAAAGTTTCGTTGGAATAAAGAGAAATGACTAAAACAATTCTTGACAACGCACGCGAAACAGAATGGAATGAAACAAAATTGTTCTAAGCTCTTGCGGAATGGAACAGGACAAAAATTTCAATGTCTAGGATAGAAAAACATCAAAAAGTTCCGTTCCGCGTAACAGAATGGAATGAAACACTGAATATGATAATGAAAATGACAATGACAGTGACATTGGGTGTGGAACTGGGGAATTGAATGAGAAGCCACTAGGTCTGTGGGTCAGTTGATAAATGAAGCGCGATTACGAGCAATTACAAAGAGCGTGACAATGACGAAAATCCAACTGAGAGCAAAACGTAATTATGGTAGTTTTAAAAATACACAAATTTCTCATTTTTGATGAAGTTTCTAGATACTAAGCATTTGACGAGTGTGTACAATGTACAATTGGGTGTTTGTTTTTCATTTTTTTATTTTGTAAGCCCGCACGCAACTCGCATTAGCCAATGGCCAAGCCTCGAAAAAAACAAAGCAAAAAAAAAACAGTAACTTCATTAGTTTTAGATGAGCTTTTAGTTAAATTAAAAGTGTCAGTCAAATACACAGTTACTTGTTGACAAGATAGATTTCCTAGCTGCGGGCAAAACGAGTTGGAAGACTCATCATCATCAACATCATCATCATGAACGCCCACATTCGAGTAAAAAGTGAAATCGCTTAAAACTCCCTCAAGGAGTATAATATTTTTTTTTATTTTGAATGTCCAAATCTAATTTAATGCTGACGCAAGTTTCCGCTTCCAGTTAACTTCATTGATTCGCACGTAATGCTTCAAATATTTATGTACCATGTTTTGGTTTGGCAGTTTTATTAGTCATTTCTGTTTCTTATGCCATCCATATCAAAGAAGTGACAGACTCAACGGATCATTGCGTAATAAGCAATTTGTAGGATACAAAGCCAAAAAACAAATACAAAAAAAAAATAAAAATAAATAAACGATCTACAGATGACGACGATCATGCCAATGATGATGATGTCATTGTCGTTCGGGGCGTTGGGTTGTGAATTTTTAGTGAACTTTGGCAATAATTCAATAACGATGATTAGTTGAAAAACTTTACAGTGAGTGCCGGCTAGAAATAAACAACAAATTTGCCTGTCTCTCACTTAAAATCTTAAAAACCCTTTTTAAAAAATTAAAATGTTTTGAATATACTCGAACTAAAAGCTTAATATTTGTAATTTATGTTTTTTTTATATTTATTATTATGCAGTACTTTCTCTATAATATTTGGGTTCTTTAAACTTTTTTACTATTAAAATGTTTTAATATCCATCCTCGAACTAAAAGTTAAATATTTATAATTTATGTTTTTTTTAATTTGTCTTGTATTTGTTTTTAAAAAGTATTTCCTCTATAATTTGTTTGGGTTTTTTTTAATTTGTTTAATTAAAATTAAAAAAAAAACCGTTTTAAAAAATTGAAATGTTTTAATATCCTCGAACTAAAAACTTAAAATGTATAATTATATGTTTTATTTTAATTTTTCTTTTATTTGTTTGTATAAAGTACTTTCTCTATAATATTTGAGCTTTTTTAAATTTTGTTTATTAAAATTCCCAACTTATTATTTTAATTTGTTTATATAATTATGTACATATGAATACCTAAAGCTTTAAAACTTATCGCAAATCTGTCCAATGTATGAGATTATTCATAATTTTTCGAATTTCGGCTTCATATTTGATTTTGTTTTCGCTTTCTTTTCGATTCGTCATGCCCCTGGTCCCGATGACAATTGCAAAGCTCTTGAGCTGACCGATATTCGGTTAAAAAAACCACAGAAAAAACAATCACTCAAGCTCGGAATACCGCAAAATAAACGTAACGGGTAAACGAGGTCAATTATGTGACTGTTTTTTGCCGTTTTTCAGTTTTTGTTTTGTTTTTGTAAATGTAAACAGCGCAAAACATGCACAAATCGAAAATAAGAGACCCCCTATTAAAGGTCTACAGTGCTCACCCGGAAGCTAAAACCTTTGGGGGAAAATTTTTACAAAATTTGAATACACTCGCTAATGCAATCAACGAGATTTAAGTGCTCAAATGAAAGGATTTTTATAGAGAGACAAAAAAAAGAATATCTAAAAAAGTTCGTGTCTCTAGTTTTCCTAATCCTCAAGATCGTAAAGAATAGAACCATATCGATAAAGAGAGTTCTAATAATTTTTAAAATTATTTGTAGTTTTTACTATCGGGTAACATGATTTCAATTCCATTTTTAGAAATGAGAGAACTCTGCTTATGGCATTCAATTAAAGTTTCACCGGAAATCCAAACAACATTTAGATTTATGATTATGATATGTTGCCATCACTTTTTATGGCTTATCTAAAAATGAATACGGCTTATACCACCAAAAAGTACAAGCAACAACCAACACACATAGATACTGTATAACTATAGGTAACATTAATGTAAAAGTAGTTGTATCTACAGCTCGACAAGTTCCATTTAGAAAACTGATAGATAGCATTGCGTACTTGTGCTGTGCATGTATTAGTGTGACCATATCTAGCCTGTGTATGTATGGGTAACACTGATTACCATGTATATAGGTATGTATATAGGTGCTAACGTTTCTATGGGTACTCATACAGTAGAAACGGACAATAGACAACAACAACAAGCGAACGACTAATTAATGAAACATGGTCAAAGAGGGAAGAGGGAAAAAGTAAAATGGCAAAAGGGTTAGTGTACATATGTAGAGAGAAAGAGGGATAGCGAGAGGTAGAGGGATAGCAAGAGTAGCGCCTTCAATAGTTGCTCGAATTTTTGCTGAAATTTGAAATTTGAGTCGTTGCCATAAAAGTACACAAAATAACTGGCAAGCGAGTCAGCACTTAACCACACACACAGCACACACACATACACCTCAACAGTTAAATGGACAAACAATTTTTTAAAAGTTGATTCAGCGGCATGTTGTTTTTGTTTGCTTATACTCATACACACACTTTTCTTTAAAGTGCGACGCGCATGTGTGTGAGTGCGTCAAAAGGTGCTATCGCTACGTGGGGCGCTTTTTTTGTTTTTTTGGAAGTTAACGAAGACGGGCAGCTGGCAGGCAGGCAGCCCAATGACATCATCCACACAACATCCTCTCTCTCACACACTCTCTGTCTCTCAAAGCTCGCTCCTGCGAAGCCATTGATCACGTCAAAGGAGTGAGAGAGGCAAGCAGCAAGTGGGGAGCACAAAAGGGTGGCAACGTTTGTCTCTCGTTTGCTCAATGCTGTAACTGTAGTAGATACATTGTTTTTGTAGTTGCTGTCCATGGGTAAACTGCACTTAATCCCCCCCCCATTCCCACCACAAAGCATATACAATTTCAATTTCACTCACGTCTTTGGCTTTGCCCACAAAACACAGGGACACAGTGCATTATGTAATTGCCATGAATAGGGAATAGGGGGAGATTAAATAAATACAAACGCAGTAAAGTACAGACATATGTAAATTGCAGTAAATAAGCGTTACTAATGTTGTCAAATTAGCATCAAAATGCAAGCTCTCTCTCTCTCTCTCTCTCTTACTATTCACATTCAAATGAGAGAGTTGCATAGCAACTAGCAATCAGTTGCTTGAAGAAATTGAAGCTCAAATCATTCATACACACATACACAACCACACGCATTACGCATGCATTGTTAAGATACTTATTTAGATATACTTAAAGATGACTTATCTGGCGCGCATTGCCAATTTGGAATGAGGTCATTTCTAAGACCAATTTTAGCCAGGCTTTTAACGCGCGCGCGAGCAGACAAAACTCGGTTTTTAAATGCCCAAATAAAGTCAATGCAGCTTCACACACACATACATAAGTAATATTATTTTTTGGCAAAAATTTGTTTGTGCTCTTTGTTGTTGTTGTTGTTGTTACCTTACGCTGCGCTTCGGCCGCAAAGCCACTCTTTGGAGCACGATTCGAAGACATGTTAATATTTGTTGTTTTTGTTGTTGTTGTAGCGGCTGCTGTTGTTGGGTTTGGGCTGGAAACGGGTTTACAGGGCGCGTTGCTTGGTCAAAAACTTATCGCTGCACTCCAATGGCCAATGGAATGTGTTTATCACAAATGTATATTTTTTCGGGCTTAGTGAAGAACGCAAGCGTATAATAAAAAACACGTCCGAACACAGCAAAAGTTAAAAGTGCTTTGAGCGTAGCAGATAAACAGACAAACCAAGAAAACTTTACAGTGAGCACACAAAATAACCTCGGCTAAGTTAAACAAAAGAGAGAGAGAGAGAGAGAACAGCAGTGAGAGTGTATCGGCACTCAATAGTAACAGACTGTTGTTGTTGCCATGATGGAATAAGTATAAGGTAGTCTCGTTGGTTTCCGAATCGTTCGTTTTTTAGGGCTTTAACGTTCAGTGCGTGCTTGCTATAATACCTTCCCCTCGCACTGATTATAAGTATAGTGAAAAGCCTACTTTTTACCGACGAGACCACCTTATACTTACTCCATCATGCTGTTGTTGTTGCCAGCTTGGCTGTTGAGAAAATGTTCTACTCTATGTACATTTATTATAATTAACATGAGCATAACATGAGCCTCTCTCTCTCGAAAGCACACACAGAGAGCGCTGCAAAAGCTCAAGCTCAGCTGCTGCTGCCGCTGCTGATGATGTCATATTGCATATGTGTAACGGCTGTTTGAATTGTTGTTCTTCATAATGGCAATGAAAGTGAAGCTGATATGAAAGCTTCAGCTGCTGTTGCTGTTGTAGTTTATTAGTAACGGTACATGCCTTATCCTAATCATACAGAATTCCAAGCATGACCTTGACAAAAACAAAGATATTGCGGAGTTTTGTTTAGTTTGCCTTGAGAATTAGTTACATTTTATTCACATAAATATATATGTTAATTAATTGTATTTTTATTTTGTTTTGTTTTAGACAAGAGAATTTCATTAGTGTTACAGTGTGTGTGTGTGTTCTAAATAAATAGAGGGGAATTGCTTTTGTGTTTGTTGATTTGTTGTTGTTGCTTTGTGTGATACATACATACATATATAATTGTTAATTTAAATATACATAGTTCTAAGGTATTTTCTTTTATTTGTTTTTTTAATATTTTGTTTTCATTTCACTGCAGCAAGACAATTTTTTTGAATTAATAAACATTTATTATTATTTGTCTTTTGATTATATCGCCATTAGGTGTTTTAACATAGGAAAAGCATTTTTATTTAACTAGACAAAGTATTTTAGTATTTTTTGTGTATTATACTAAAGATTAACGGGTTGTTTTTTTTTTGAATGGGACTCAGGGGATTCCCCATTTCTTCACTTTGCTCTCTCATGCATGTTAAGGCCCTCGCGTTCAAGTACTGTGTGTGTGTGTGTGTGTATTTATTGGTTTTCTTTAAGATTTAACAATTGTTTTGGGGAAATTCGAAGCATGCTAAATAATTTTCTAGTTTGTAATTAAAAAATAATCATAATTTTATTTTTGCACATGGATAAATACAAATTACAAATATATATGTAGATGATGTATATAATATAAAAAAAGTTATTACCAAAAAAGTAAATTGACGCAAAAAAAATATACAGAGCAAGAGACAATTGAGTGGGAGTGGGAGGGGAGACACTACTAGTACATATAATAATAATAATAAAAAGTGACATAATCATAATCAGAATTGACGACGACGGAGGGGAAATTTGTATTCCCAAGTAGATCCTACGTATATATCTATATATGTATAATATGTGTGTGTGTGTATAAGCACTGATATCTGATATCTGTGATTTACGCTATATAAAGTATATATATAATAGTTACATTCACATTACGAATCGACTTGGACATCAAATAGTATCAGCAAATAATTTCAAATATAATTCTTTTTGTTTCGTTTCAGTTGCTTGTTTTTTTTAATAAATAATACCTCACGATTCGTTGGCTCAACATATATATGTATATTTTAACTTAACTTATAAAACAACTGTGCAAAAAATGGGACAATAAATCAATAAATTTATGAAGTTGGCCTGGGCCCTCGATATCAATTGAATTCGCACAGAGACTACTTAGGGGATGGTTGGTTTGGGGGAGGAAGGAAGGGTATTATAATTCTTTACTATATTCTTCTCTATATAATTTTCAATTATATATACGCTGCGTCTCAAGTTCAAGTTAGACTCGTGTGTGTTTTGAATGCAAAAACTTTTGAAGCGATTTTGTTGCTAGCATTAATTATATAATTATAATTATAATCATAATTAAATTAGGTCGTATCGTATTTGAAACGCATCATTTGGATCATCATCATCATTATATTGATATATACCGAATTGCTAGCCAATTATCCAGGCTGATTGATCATCATTATCATTATCATTATCAACATTTCTCAGTGTTCTCTCTTTTAGTTTTTTGTCTTAGTTCTTAACTAATTTGCATCTCGATTCTCATCATGCAGCTTTGCCTCCTTCGTTCTTCTTCTAATGCATTCTTTAAGTTATAGTTTATAGAGATATAAATATATATTATATATCTGTATAATAGAGTGTATATAGTTTTGTTTTTGTTTTATAAGCATGTTTGTTTTCCTGTTTGTTTGTTAGTTTATCTCTAGTAACCATAATTTGTTGCATTCTTATTTTGCACATTCTCCAACATTCTACACACATTTCGCATATCGCATCGCATTGTGTTTGATCCTATTCTCAAATCTATAAATAAATACTCCACACACATTTAGCTATATATCAGTTTTTGTTTTGTTTTGTTGTAGATAGTTTTTTCGACAAACAATCTTGTTTGGTTTCCTTCTCATCGGATTCACAGCAACGATATATCTAAAATAGAGATAGAAAACAATTACAGAATTAGCATTATAATATATATTGTAAAGAAAATAATTAATTCAACTAAGCATCAAATCTGAACTTTCTGTAAAATAAATTAACAAAGCAAACAAAATATGTATTTCCATATCAATAAAGTAGAAAAAAATCGAGATTTTGTATTTTTAACAGGCATTAAATACGTAATCATAACCGTAACCATTAACCGATAATAACCGATTGAAAATTTAAGCCATAACTGAAACCGTAACCGAAGGAAAACTTTTTTATTATACCTAAACAAAAGAAATCAAATTATTTAAACCGAAATAACCGTTTGGTTACCGATTCATGTATAACGGTTACTTTCGGTTCAATCAATCATTAAACTACATTTTATTTTTGACGTGTAGTCGTCGTTTTAAAACTATTTTTAGATTTTAATATTTAATTGGAATATAAATCGAATTAATGAGAATAATCTTTTTTGAAATTAAAGAAGTTTGATTAATATATTAATATATTTTTAAAAATTACAAATCTTATATTTGTTTTGTAAACTTTTAGTATACAAGAATTTCGAAACTGTTACGAAACCGTTATGCTAAGAATTTGCGTAACCGATAACTGAATTCGAACTTAACCGAAACCATAACTGAAACCGATATTCGTATCGCTTTGATACACAAAGTTTTTTAAATTTAGAACTTAAAGTTAGACTGTTTAAAGATGTTTTAGAATTCAGTTTAAAGCTGACAAAATTGGAAGGGTATTATGTGTAATCTTATGACTAAGATACTGACATTTACTTAATTTTATTGGAGTGGATATATAGATATATAGTAGTACCTTTATTCTCGTGACTATCAGCAGTGACTAGCGTGGTGGTTGCCGCTGTGCTTGTCAGCAAGCTGTGGTTGTTGTTATTATTATTGTTATTGTTGTTGATGTGCAGATGATGATCTTGATCTTGATGTTGTGACTCAATGCTCAGATCGATCAACTGGGTGACAGTCGCTGGACTGACTGCGACTGGAGTCACTGCATCCTGCAGCAGATTGATGTCACTGCAATTAAACGATATTTCAATTCCAATCCAATTACAATGCGAATTACACACACACACACACTCACTTCTTATTGTTAACATTCTCGATATGGCCATTGCCATTGGCCAATGATGCCACAGGTGGCGCAGCAACAGCGGCAACAGTTTCCACCACATGCGACAATTTGCCGTTGCTCACCTCAAACTGTTGCAAGTTCTTGGCATTCTCATCGATAATCATATTGGAGAAGCTGCTAATCAGCGAATTCTCCTTGTCCAGCACCGATTGCTCATACATGGCCTGATCTGTATCTGCATCTGCATCTGTCTCGGTTGTTTCTGTCACAGTTGTTTTTATTGTTGTTGTCACAAGGGCAGCATCTGTGTTGCTGCTGTCGCTGCTATTGGGCGATCCTCCGGCTGAATTGCTGTTGCTGTTGCTATTACTGCTATTGCTATCGCTTCCTTCTTTGGGCGCCGACGCGACCTTTGCGTCATTTGATTCCTGCACACACACACAAATTTAAAGTACATCAATTGAAGTAGTTTAGAGTTTAAAGTTGGATTTCCTCCGCTTACCTTGGCGGGCGTGGCTGCAGCGCCGCCAGCTTTGCGTGTACGCGACATTATTGCCTCGACACGTTTGCGTCTCTCCTCGCGCTCCTTTTCCTCGCGCTTCAGACGCTCGGCCACCTCGACGCGCTGCTTTTCAGCCTCCTCCTTGGCCTTCTTTTCAGCCTCCTCGCGCTCTATGCGCTGGCGTTCCTCCTCCTCGCGCCTTCGCTGCTCCTCCTCCTGCTGCTGCTGTGCTTCCTGCCAAAAATAAAAGTGGCATTAGTATTTTGTGTATTCACTTATTTTCAATGAAGGCAAATTAATAAACAAAAATAAACATATTTATCACTTAAATTTGTATGAAATTGAAGTGATTTTCAAGCGAAAGCGATTTCAATGGCACCCCTGTATATGTTTTTTAAATCAATATCTGAGATATATTCTGAGCTGTTAATAGTGATTAATTTGGTTTTGAATCAAACAAAACTTAACTAAAATTAAAACTTTTTATCTACTTTTCTTTTTTCGTTAATTTAGAGTTAGTTTAATTTTAAACTACCACTAAATCCCTTTAAGACTTTTGTAAAACATTTAAAATTTAGTGGATTTTTTCAATTGATTTAAAAAATAGTTGAATTTTCATTACTTTAAGGAATATTTTGATTAAATGATTAATTTGTTTTAGAATTAAACAAAACTTGACTAAATGAAAACTTTTCATCTACTCCAGTGTATTTGCTTTTGAGTTTGTTAAATTTTTAAACTACTACTGAATCCCTTTAAGACTTTTTTAAAATTAGTGGATTTTTTAATTTCATTTCAGAAATAGTTGAATTTCCTAATACTAAAATTTAATTAGTTTGAGAAATATTTAGAGCTGTTAATAGTAATTTACTTTTTTGAATTCAACAAAACTGTACTAAAATTAAAGCTTTTCATCTACTCAAGTTATTTCGAAAATGGACAAATATTAAAAAAACATTTAAACTTTTAAAAACAATTAAAATTTAGTGGATTTTCTCACTTAATCTAAGAAATAGTTGAATTACCATAAGACATTTATATTTATAATTATTATTTGTATAAAATTGTTGATTAAATTAAAATTTGTATTTTTAAATCAATTTCCTTTTCAGTCTATTTTTTTAAATTAATTTACTTTGATCTCTTTTGAAATTTTTAATCTTATAATTGGAATTTTCAAGTTCATGTTTTTTTTTTATGTTCAAGTTGATTTTTCGTACCTCGATAGCCTTGCGCAGACGCTCCTCCTCGCCGCGACGTTGTTCCTCGGCGAGACGTGTGGATTCCTCCTCGAACAGTCGCTGGCGCTCGGCCTCCTCCTCCTGGGCCTTGAGGTCGGCGAGACGCTCGGCCTCGAGTCGTTGTCGCTCCAGTTCAGCCTGTCGTTCGGCCTCCTCGCGGGCCAGGCGTCGTCTTTCGGCTAATGCCGCCTTTGCTTCCTCCTCAGTTGTGATCTTGCTTTTGGCAATCATCGATGCGGTCATCATATCATTGCTGCCGCCACCGTCGACAACAAGATTGGCCATTGTTGTTGGCGGTGTCAGTTCACGCACCTCCGAGTTCTCTTTGCTGCCATTGCGTGATGATGCTGCTGATGATGTCTTCTTTTGGACACTGGCAACTGTTTCTGGTGCGGACTGAGGCAGTTTCTCATTGCCCTCGTCTGCCTTCTCCTCAACTGTTGTTGCCACTTCAACAGTCTCTGGTTGCTGTGTCTCAGTTTCCACATGAAGCAGTTCCTGCTCCTGCACCTGCACCTGTTGCTGTTGCACTTGCTCCGTCTTCTCAGTGTTCAGCGCTTCTTTCTCTGCCTTGCTGACCGAGGGTACAGCTGTGGGAATATCCGCATGTAGCTCTTCCGGCTGCTCCTGCTCCTTGGACACACCGTTTGCCTTTGGTGCATTTGCTGATGTCACCGCTGCGGTGGAGGTAACAATCATAGACGTGCTCATCGATGGAGGGCATTTGCTAACCGACGACTCCTTGGCCGGACCGTGTCGACTAATGCGCTCCGAGCTGGCGGCGCGGCTGCCACTCTGTGCCTTCGATGCGGAGGCGGCCTTGGGCAGCAGCGGTTCCTGCAACACATAAAGAAAATTATTAGTAATGTAGACTCGATTTAAAAACTAAAATTTTCAAACAAAAAGTCGATACATAAGCGATATGAATTAAATTTGAATGCAGAATGAATTAAGAGGAAGATATGAAAGTTTGGTCTGATTTCTTGTCGATTGTTAGATTGATTGATGGATGAAATCTAACAATCGACAAGAAATTAATCGAGTTTTCATTATATCGATAGGTCGAAAATCAGACCAAACTTTTATTTCTTCTTTTTAATTCATTCTGCATTCAAATTTATATTTAATATGAATTTAAATTTTTATTTAATATGAATTTAAATTTTATTTAATATGAATTTAAATTTATATTTAATATGCATTTAAATTTATATTTAATATGAATTTAAATTTATGCTTATAATTATATTTAATACTAATTTAAATTTATATTTATATTTAGCTTAATTTAATTTAATTCAATTTATATATACAGTTTGCCACTAATTTTTTCATACACCATAAATTTGGGATATAATAAAGATGTTTTGATGCGGGTTTCTTATATTAATCTTTTATTCACTTAAATTCCGTTCGAATGATACAAAAATTTTAGCCCATTAAGTACCCATGGAAAATTTTTAATTTTAAAAAGTGTATTTTTCAATTAGTTTCTCGATTTTTTGAAAAAAATATTTTTATGCAGAAAAATTCTTCATAATGATCTTTTGAAAATTGCTAAAATTTACTATTTTAATCGCTTTTTCCTCATTTTCATACAAAAAGTGGCTTTTTAGCAATTTTCATAAAATCATAAAAAATACTAGCGAAGAGTTTTTTTTGAAAAATTTCTTTTTTGCAGTTACTCTTAGAATTGTTTGAAGAATTTTTCTGCATCAAAATATTGTTTTCAAAAAATCGAAGAAAAAAGTTGAAAAATAGACTTTTTCAAAATTAAAACTTTTCCATGGGTACTTAATGGGTTAAAGATCAAAACATCTTTATTATACGCAAATTTTTCAAATTTATGGTGTATGAAGACATTAGTGGCACACTGTATATTTAAATTTATATTCATATTCATATTTATATTTCAGCTTACCCGCTTTGATGGCGTCTTTTTCTCGGCGCTGTTGATGCGCGCTGAACTGGAGGTGACAATCATTGAGGTGGACATGAGGTTCGGGGTTCGTTTGGGTGTCGTTTGTGCTGTAGACGTGGATGGCGAGGCGGCGGCGTTGCCATTGCCATTTGTTGTCTTCACCGGCGGCTTGTTAATGTCCCTCTTGAGTTTATTAATCTCTACAAGAATTAAATAAACAATTAGCAAGGCAGACAAAAGTATATAAGGCTACTCTAAACATACCCTCTAAAGACATGCCGGTGCCGGCAATGCTCGCTGGCCTTGGCTTCCTTGTTGCGGTCTGTGGACGCCGCGGCACCAGACCCGATGTGGACAACGTTGTGGACGTGGACATGGCGCTGCCAGGACGTGAACCACTCAAATGTCCATGACCGCCAGGTGTCACATTCCCTGATCGCGAGCCTAAATTAAAAGCAATGGAAACAATTAAATTTCAGTTGAACACAAATAAAATATTTCACATGTTGTGCAGCAAATTTGGGTTTAGATTTATATAAGTATATATACTATATAGTATTATATGAAACAGGTGAGAGAACCAAAAATAAAGATTTAAGGATTTGTGATTTATGTGACCGTCACCAAAAGAGAGTTTCGTCATTAAACAAATACAATAAAAATGTGGAGGAAAACAAAAGAAACTAGACACAGATTATAACACCAAAAGATACCTGGACAAAATAGTTAAAACAAAGAACCAACAAATCAAATTAACAGAGACAGAGGACCAAGCATAACCTATAGATTGTGTGTGTGAGTGGGTGTGTGTGTTTGTTGTGCCTGTGTGTGTTTGTGTATTACATACATATATGTGAAACATGAAAGAGGGCAGATTGAAAACATACGAAGCAAACGAATACAAATGGCAATGCTCAGCACACACAATATGAGAACCAATAAAACTCTTCCCAGAACCTTAATGATATCCGATCTGAGTCATATATAAATACATATACAATAAATAACTATCAAGACTGTATTATTAAAAGCTGTGTAAGCCTCAAGAAATTTAAAGATTTTCAGCATACATTAAGAAGAAATTTGTTTCCCTTTAAAATTAAAGTATTGAGAGTTTGTAGGTTTGGTTTAGGGAAAACTTAGAAATCAATAAAAATAATAATTTTAAGCTATAGTAATTTGAACCGGAAAGTGTAAGTTGATAAAGAGCCAATTATATTTCCATTTAATCTTTAAACATTTTAAAATAAGTATATTTATTTTGAGTTGTAAATAAAAATGTAATTATAAATTTAAAGCTTTAACTTTCATTTTTCGATTTTCTACGGTTTGTAACATTTTATTCTTTTGGAAAAATGTTAATTTTTTAACAAGTAAATACTCGAAAAATAATGTAGAAAATCTTTGTGTAATTTTAAATTTGTTCGTCCACAGGATGAACTAGTGAGAGATTGATTTTAAGCAGCCTTGATATCTAATAGATATTTATATATGTAGCTCAAATTGTTGCTCAGATGAACTGGAGTTGAGAGCTATACAAGAGAGTCTTAATATAGTGTGGCGTTTGTTCCAGGCTCAAATTGCGATGCAACGTTCTTCGTATGTCTTCCTAAACTATATGCATGTAGTATGTGTGTGTGTGTGTGGGGAGTGTTATTAGCCAATTATGTGTGTGTGTGTGTCGCATCAAATCTTGGAGCACTACTTAATGGGAGAGTTTACAGAAATGTGAAAGGACTACAGTCAAATGCCACCATATCATTATATTATAGTCGCATACAGTGATGGATAAAATAATAGAAACGACTGTCATATTAATATTTAAAACCGTATGTTAAACAAAATATTATAAAAAGTAAAAATATTAAGTAAACATTTTATTATTTTTATATTTTTTTCGAAGCAATTAAAAAAAAAAAACCAAAAAAAAAGATCGTTTCTATCAGGGTATCAAAACGAAACAAAAATCGGTATCGGTTTCGGTTAAGCTCGAATTTTTGTTTACACGGTTATCGGTTACGCAAAATCGTAGGCTATTGATTTCGTAACTGTTACCGGTTAACATATATGCCAATTATCTTTGATTTCAAAAATGAATTTTTCTTTTCGATGGAATTTATATTCAAATTAAATTCAAACATCCAAAATAGATTTCCAAAACGATAATTACACATTAATAACAAAATTTGATTTATCTTTTGATTGAACCGAAACTAACCGATATGCATGAATCGGTTACTAAACGGTTATTTCGGTTTTTCTGTTAAGGTATAATAAAAAAGTTTTGTTACTGTTAAGGTTTCAGTTAAGGTTACCAATTTCAATCGGTTAGTACCGGTTACGGTTCGGTTACGGTTTTTAGTCCCTAGTTTCTATTATTTTTTCCAACAACGTATGTTGTTACAATAAGGTTATGTTTGTTGTGGTGTGGTGAATTTTCTTGTGGTGTATTTTTTGTAGTTGTTGTTTTTGGTTGTTTGGGTTGTTGTCGTATGGATTTATTTTTTGGGGGTTTTTGAGTTTTTTGATCGCACACACCTGCATTCACTAACAAGCTAGAAGAGTTCATGAGCAACAATGAGTTTGGATCGAGATCGAGATAACGTTGGTGGTGGTGGTTGTGGTGGTTGTTGTAATTGTAATTGTGTGGGTTAGTATATTGTTGTTGTTGTTGCTGGGCACGCCTAGTTGCATTCGCTGATGCTGTCGCATAGGATGCATTGTTGAGGGATGAGGCAAATGATGATTGTAGATATTTTTTAGTTGCGCTCGTTTGTAAGCCAAGATTTGATTGGCGTTGTTGTTGTTGTGGTTGTTGTGGATTTGCTGTTGCTTGCGACCAGGAATAACTAATCTGTGTCATGCTCTTACTGGAGTCACGCTGACCACCGCTACCCAATGGTCGAAAACTGGTCGAGATGCCGCCACCAAGTGAATACTTTCCACGCTCACGCTGATTACCAGCCAGATGTGTCATGCTCCTGGACATGACGCCAACCGCAGTGGATGCACCACTAGCACCAGTGGACGCACTGCCACCGCCAACACGCTTGGAACGCGTTGAACTAATGCGCCGACTGCCGCTGCCGCCACCCAAAGATGCCGTCTCATCCAACATCTCCAGTTCGCGGTCACGTCGCTCCCGTTCCAGAATCGAGCGTACGTGCTCGCCATTGCGTCGGATTGGCTGAGCCAGTTGATCCAAGCGATTCATCGAATAGGCGCGTCCTGGATTGTGATTGTTGTTGTTGTTGGTATTGTTGTTGTTGATATGTAAAGTGGAAAATGGGTTCAGAAAGTGGTTCATGAATCAGAATCAGAAACATTGTTGTTGTTGTTGTTGCTTTTTGTGGTTTTTGGTTTGGTTTGGTGCGTGCTATTTTTGTGGTTCCTTATGCAGCTATTTACAGAAGAAGACGTCACACTAATGGATACAACACTGCGCTACAAAATGTGTGAATTTGTGTGTAGTTCTTTTCTTTTTTTTAACAAGGTTTAATACCGAAACATATTAAGTTCAGAAACGCTTAAAGATTCTATTTTGGCTTTGTTCTTTTTACAAATTTGATTAACTTCAAATTGTTAGGCGAAAAATTCTTCAAAATCAGCGACCGTAATGATAATAATTTTAAAATTGTATTTTATATAGAATAATTATTCCAAGGTGCCACAGAAATCGCTTTCGCTTGAATTTCACTTAAATTTCATACAAATTTAAGTGATATTCAAGTGATATTCAAATTTGAAATTTGTTTTTGAATCATTGAAATAAAGGTTTATTTTGCTTTTCGACTATCTAAGATTTTCCAATTCAAAATCAACTAATTTTTCTCACGATAGAATTTTTTAAATTTATATACAGTCGAACTTCCATAACTCGAACTTCTTTACAAATAATTTAAAAAATTATTACAGATATCTAAACTTGTAAACAAATATTCAAAAATTTACAAAATTAAGCTTTTTTTATTGGGATCAATATAAATATAAACTAAATTAGGGCGCAAGTTAAAATTATATTTAGTTTTAAAAAACGATGATGAATCGGTTTCTTAACGGTTATTTCTGTTGAAATAATTTTTGAGTTTCGGTGTAATAAAAAAGTTTTGTTTCGGTTGCGGTTTCCAATTTCAATCGGTTAATACCGGTTAACGGTTATCGTAATAAATCTTACTTAAATTGCAAGTAATTTTTTAATGAAATGAAAAAATAAATATAAAAAAGAAGAACAAATATTTTTCGGTATTATTCCCCGACTTTTCTGTGTATACATGAGAGTGTGTGTGTGTGTGTGTGTGTGTGGGAGTTGTGGTTTGTTAAAAGTCGTGCTACAAAACTGATAAAACTCATATATCCAGCTGCTGTTCAAGGAAGAATAACAAAGCAAGAGAGTAAGAGAACAAGTCAGGGAGCGAGAGAGAGAAACGCACATAAATCCGCCATCGTTTTGTCATCGTCGTCATCGTCGTTGGGTACGAAACCTACAAAATGTCTGAGCAACTGAACGAATGATGAAAATAATGTTGACATGATGAAAACAACGCATGAAGCTGCTTAAGGATGATGATACAGTTTCTTGATGATCACATGGAGAATAAAGGCAGCGAGTAAAAGAGAAGGGGGTGGGGTGGGGCAGGGTGGATGTTATCTGTTGGAATTGGGTGCGATCTTACCTGGGGTTCTGGGCGTGGTGCTCAGTGAGCTGCGCGAACCGTAGTGCCCATCCCGGGGACTGGGTATTGTCGGCATGAGGTCCGTTTTCCTGCGGTAAACGCTTCGGAACATATTGTTCTGTGATGTGTCAACGATATCTTCTGCAATTGTGGTTTTGGATATTTTTTTTTTTTTGGTTTTTGGTTGTTGTTTTGGGTTTTATTTTTTCATTGTTCAAAAAAAATGTCGGGACTTTGTGACTCGATTATATGTTAAACTATTGCAAAATTTATCATCGATAAACCGAAAGCAAAGGCTAAAGCAATTACCATGCCGACAGAGAGAGAGAAAGCTACTAAAGTCGGGGATAAAAAATAAAACTGTTGTGGGGGCCACCGCTAGGGCTGGGGAATCAATTAAACATGGAGCCAGGCAAGTTAGGGCTGAACAATACTCATTATAACTATCGATAATACGAGCGATTAAAATTAGCTGTGGAGTTATTGCAAGAATTAAGATTCAGGGAATTTTTAATATGCAGAACTAACGATAAATGTAGTGTAATTGATAACATATTATCGATATATTTATGTAAACTGTGTTTGTATAAAAAGAATTTCGATTAAAAGTAATCGATAATTGTTAGCAATAGTATTATAAAAAACATTCCGATTATTCGTCATATTAATAACGACAAATCAATCGATTTTAAGTAGTATAAAAGGCATTCCGATTATTTTTAACGCAGTTATCGATGACACAGTCGATATACAAATTTCAAAATATTGTGAATTTGTCGATTAAATAATGCTAGCTGCAATATCAATAGAGGCATTCCGGCAAAGCATTCAATCCAGTTATCGATACCAATCGAAATATTGTTATCGATAACCATCAAAAATTAGTATAAACAGTAATTTTAAAAAGGATATGCGCAATACAACGTTCGATAAGTTTTTTTAATCGCCGTAATATCGATAGTTTTCAAGGAATAGGGCAGAGATTGAGTTATAAGAGAATCATGCAAAACTGGGCGCATGCTTGGTTAGGAGTTGGGCTTACAGCAAGAGCTTTTACAGGGGGGTTAAAAGGGCAACAAACAATAATTCAATTTTACAGAACAAACATAATAAGAAGAAAACAATATCGAGAGAATTATGGAGTAGTTGAAGTAGAAGAAGAATTGTAGACAAGAAGAAGAAGAGGAACCCTCACCCTTACGATATGAGTTATTGTTGTTGTAGTTGTTGCTGTTGTGGATTGCAGCTGTTGTTGTTGTTTGTCTGTGCGCAGTTGTTGTTGTTGTTATTGGTGTGGAAGTCAATTTTTGAGCATTGAGCGGCATTCTACAATTAGAAGACGCCGCCGCTGGCCCATCAATAATTATCTCGCTGCCAGCGATTGATAAGGAAAATCGCTTGGGCGGCTCATCATTTGAATAGCCCCAATTGAACACCTCATACATGGACGAAGATTTGCGCCGATGATCTGTATATGTTGTAGTTGTTGTTGTTGTTGTTTTTGGGTCGATTTTTGAACAGAGATATAAGAGATAATACGATGGAAAATTAACAGAATAATTAAGAAAAGAGGCAACAGGCAGAAGACAAAGTATATCATGATCATCTGTGCTTTTTCATGTTTGTGTTTTTTTTAAAAGTGTTCAAATTATAGTTTTGCAAATCAAAACAAACAAAAAAATAAAGTGATTGCTTGTTTTGGGTAAAGTGTATAATAGTTAAAGGTTACACACAGCTGCAACAGTTCACAGTTACATGGGAATTATTGGGTACATTTAGAGTACGTTATATATAGAGAGAGATTTATACTATATAACAGAACTGATTCTAAAGTAACATTTAACTGCAAAATAAATATGTAGTTAAGATTATGGGTGTCTCAGTGTGTGTGTGTGTGTCAAGTGTTTTTCTTGTGGTGGAAGAGGGCAGTTCGATCTGTTCCAAGATGTTGAACAATTATTAAACTCACCATCGTTTCTGTCCGTGGATGAGGAAATACGCTTCTTAGCACCACTATCGGCAAGTTCACGCTCGGAACTGCGACGTGAGAGCGAGGCGCCCGCTACGTTCGATATGGATGTTGATCTGCAAATTTAAATAATATTCAGTTATAGGTGGAATTAAACAACAATGAAAGGCCATCTTAAATACCCTTGCAGAGTTCTTAAGGTGGTATAAAAAACAGTTTCTTATTAACATACCCAAAGAAACAAATTTTTATTTAGATTAGTTCAAAATTTTGTAAACTTGATTAAAAAAATATTCATAAAATTGGTTTACAATGAAAATAATATAATATACCTAGGGGGCTATGCCCTATAAGTACCTCCGGCACTTCTTACATTTATTATTAAATAAACTACTGTAACAAACACTACAACATAATACACTACAATCTCGATCATTCAACATTTGTTAATTCGTACAACCAGAAATTTTGTTCCATCAAATATTCTGTAAGCTGGACACCAGGCTAATTTTTTTTAATTTCTCACCTATATTGCTCGGTTTTTATTTTATTTGCCAGACTTTTTTTTTAATCGGTAATGCGAATAATTCGTTAATTTCAATGGTCTTTAATTGTCCGGTTTATCAAGATTTACAACACATGAGTGCGATATCATAAGAGAACAACAAACAGTTTCATATAAAAGATTGATCTTCAATCGATAGTTTCAAAGACAGCTATAAGATACAGTTCTCTATTCACTAAGATTCTAGCCGATTTTAAACGATTTATTTTAGCAGTATTATAAAAAGCTATCCGATCATTCTAATCGCAATTATAGATAACATAATTGATATCTAAATAAATATTGAATATCTATGGAGAAATTCCCGTAAAGAACTCAATGCAATTATCTATAACAGTCAATCGATATATAGTAAAACCGATGGAGCTGTACCAAGTTTCTGTCAAGATGACTTTAAATCTGTGACTCTAAATCTCTTTTTGCCAAATACCCTCTGCTAGAGTTTAATCAATTTAATTTCATCAATTTCATACCGTCGCTGACTCCAGAAAGTGCTGGGCGATACGAGGCCATAATCAGCTGGCACATCCAATAAACGTGGCGTTGATGAGCCAAAGGCAAAGCCAATTGAATTTCTATCGCGTCTCTTTGTCTCTATTCGCGATTCGCGCTCCTATTTTGGATAGAGAAATACAAAGAGAGTTATAGTTTTGATAATATTGTGATGCACTTTTGTGGCAATATGTTGGAGGATAATTACGCACCAGATTCTTTTTGAGAATATATTCACGTCGCTCCTTTTCGGCCTCAATAATGGCCTTTTTGCGCTCCTCAACCTGCTGGCGCTTCTCTGTATCTCTGACTCGGATCTCCTCGATGCGACGTCGTCGTTCCTCCTCCTTCTGTTCGCGATACTTTTGTGCCGCCTCCGCTTGAGCTCGCAGCTCCTCGATCTTTCTTTGTCGCTCCTCGTTCTGTCGATCTCGCGCATATTTCAGTTTCTCCTCTCGATCTTTGGACACTGTGTGTGTGGAGGAAAGCGATAGAAATACATATGATAAATAAAGTGTGAGGTGGGGGGTGTTTTTCATTCTTTCTTTTTAACTTATTTCACAGGTAAATGCAAGTTTTAATCATCAACTTTTGCTACCTACAGGTAGTCGAAAATCAATAAAGCTCCAGCTTTATTTAACATTCTCTTTGGCTCTACAGTATGTCGAGTAATTGTTTTGACAAAGATGAAAATTTGGAATGTTGTTTTGGTTTTTTAATGCTTAAATATTTTATATTATTCTGTCTTCAATAATAAAATTTAATTTGTCAAAAAAAACTTAAGAAGAAAAATAATTAATAATTTTAATTTCGTTAAACTATCAAACTAAAATTAAATATGAAAGATTTTTTTCTTTGTCAAAACAATTACTTGACAAGCTGTATTTTTTTTTTTTTTTTTTTTCTTTTTGGCATTTGCCGGCAACTTTTACAGCCGACTGACGTCATCGACCGTTGAGCGGCGCACTTTGAATGTATGTGGGTCAATTGACAACAAACTACAATAACAATGCATACTCATACACACACACACACACACACAGGTCGCCCCCAGATGCGCAAATAAGGCAAAAAGCAAATGTAAGCGCACAATTTTATTAAAATGACATTGGGGCGCCGTGCACAATATAAAGAGAGAACAGCAAATACAAAAAAAAAACAGAATCGGTCAAATCAAAATGTTGGTCAACTTTCTGCACATTCACATTGTAATCGGCAATCGAAAGCAATGTGTTATCGTTAGTCCGTTATCGTTTTTTGTGGTATTTATGGAATTTAATGACGTCATGTTACGTTGAACAAAAAGGAAACTGCAAGCTGCAACAAAAACAACACACAACACAACTGTCACTGATTCATGGCCAATCTGTTTTTTTTTTTGTTTCTCAGTTTGTCAGATGGAAATTTATCAGCAAACAAGGTCGGGCGCATACATAAATTGGATATGTAATAGAATACGGAGATAAGAAGCCAGTTGCTTATCAGTTGTTGGTGTTCAAGTGTTGAGATCATGCGAATGGCAGGTGGAAGCGGAAGATGAAGAATGTCAACTACCTTGAGCATTTGCAGACGCCTCATCTCTCGCTCTCACTCTCGGCTCGTTGTTAAGGTCGCCCACCTGAATGCAGTTTGTGTAGGCAGCGGCAGAGGCAGCGACAGAATCAGCATTTACTTTGGCAGAAGAAGAATGCGTTGAGATCTTTAGACCCTGTACTTCAAAAGTACAAAGGGTCTGTTAAGTTTGTCAACAGTGGCAGAACCTTTATAACATGTATATATTCTTGATCAGCATCACGAAACTCTTAACTACATAATGTATTGGAAAGTTAATCAACAAATCGGAACTACAGGGTCTCTCACAGTCGTGCTCTCTCGCTTACTTAGAATATTTGTTTGGCAGTAAGAGTGTGCAGAAGTCGTCTATGTCAATTTTATGTAACATACACATACATTTATCAGATAAAAGTATATAAACTATAAAAATTGACTTTTATTTTTGTTTTTATTTTAGTTTTCTTGTTTTTTTTTGTTCGTTACCTTTTCGTTCGGCGCTCCCCTCTCGGCTTTCTGGTCGTTTGGGTATGTTTTCCACTGAAAGTAAATAAAGTGCAAGGCAATATAAACATTCAAGTTTTCTTTTCGTTTCGTAAGAAGCAAAATGAAAACGTGCTGTTGAGACTACAATTAAGTTTTCCACCAATTTTCGCTTTAACAATTCACACTCACTTCAATAATAAGAGTTATCCAAAAAAGAAAGGAATATCAATAATCAAAGACGAAAGAGAAAATAAAATCAATCGGCTTCTCTGTTTTGCACTTGTGTGTAGGGCAAGGAAAAAACACGCATTTTACTTAGTCGGCTGACGACGATAGCGAGCGGCAGCGGGCGGGCAGGAGGGGGGATGACCAAACACACACAAACAAAAATGTTCAGCTGCAGCGCAGCTGCTGTCTCACGATGACTGTGAACGGCGGTGACGACGGCAGCAGCAGCAGCGAAAATGTTTTTCCTCTGGAAACTTTGAACAGATTTATTTATAACTCAAAACTCCGGTTGACGTTTTGGTGGGGAAAAGAGGAACCAAAAACATCGAGCACACAGTAGAACGCAAAACACACGGGGGCAAATTTCACCCGATATGAAGCAAAAAAACACTTCTGGCTTCTTCTTTTTTTTCACATCGTTCGCTGCTTTTTTTTTTTTGAGTGTGAGTCGTCGTTGTCTTGGTCGCTCGCTCTGCCCAATCGACCAATAATTTTTTGTTGGCTTGTTAAACTCTTTGTTACACGTATTGGTGGATACTTTTTGGCAATTGCCATTTGACGCGCACGGTTTCAAGTTTGATTTGTGGGGGCATTTCATGATTTTAATGCATACCTGCTGGTTCATTCGAATAATTTTCTTGCTGGCCCTCAAGACTCGCCATATTCTCACTTTATTTTTTTTCTACATCTACACTTATCGATACCGAGCATACAACTGTCATCGGTGGAGATGTATCGAAAAGTTCGCACTTGGTTCGATTGAACAGTGAATAGTTCAAAATGAGCGAACTAAATCACTGTGCGATAACTATCGAATATATTTAATGAAATAAAAGTCAACTGAATAACTTAATTATGCGCTGAACAATTTGTTTGCTTGCCACAAATTTAATAACTGAATTTAATATTTTATCCTTCACTTATCGATACGGCTGTCAACAACAAAAGCTGACTGCTATAATTGTCGTATCGATAACGCGATAAAAAAATACTAAGCTCGATAATTTAGTAATCATCCCGCGTTTTATGCATGCAAACGCCGAATAAAGTAAATTTTTTTAAATTTAATAAAAATAATGCCTGAAGAGCCCGAAGTTGTGGTTGTGGATAAACGCAACAATTTGCCATGGATTGAGAAATACAGACCAGTTAAATTTGAGGAAATTGTGGGCAACGAGGATACCGTGGCACGTTTGTCGGTATTTTCCACGCAGGGAAATTCGCCCAACATTATCATAGCAGTAAATTGATGGAATACTTTAAAAGAAACTTGAATTAAATTAAATGCCATTTACAGGGACCACCAGGTGTGGGCAAGACGACAACCATTCAGTGCCTGGCTCGCATACTGCTCGGCGAGAGCTATAAGGATGCGGTACTGGAATTAAACGCCTCCAATGAGCGTGGCATTGACGTCGTGCGCAACAAGATCAAAATGTTTGCCCAGCAGAAGGTGACGCTGCCCCGCGGACGTCACAAGATTGTCATCCTGGACGAGGCGGACAGCATGACGGAAGGTGCCCAGCAATCGCTGCGCCGCACCATGGAAATCTACAGCAACACAACAAGATTTGCCCTCGCCTGCAATACAAGCGAGAAGATCATTGAACCGATACAATCGCGTTGTGCGATGTTGAGGTTCACCAAACTATCGGATGCCCAGGTGCTGGCCAAACTGATTGAGGTATGTCAGCTGGAGCAGCTCAAGTACGATGAGGATGGCCTGGAGGCAATTGTGTTTACGGCCCAGGGCGACATGCGACAGGCGCTCAACAATCTACAGTCGACGGCTCAGGGATTTGGTGACATAACGGGCACCAATGTCTTTAAGGTCTGTGATGAACCGCATCCGATGCTGCTGCAGGACATGCTGCAGCATTGTGCCGCCAATGACATCCACAAGGCGTACAAGATTCTGGCCAAGCTCTGGCGCCTGGGCTATGCACCGGAGGATATCATTGGCAACATATTTCGTGTCTGCAAGCGCCTGAATGTCGATGAGCAAATGAAGCTGAATTTTATTCGTGAGATTGGAATTACGCACATGAAGATTGTCGACGGCTGCAACTCCCTGCTGCAGTTGACCAGCTTGCTGGCTCGCCTTTGCATGGTCGCTGAGTCGCATTAGCACTCGAATTTCCATTTTAGAGTAACATATTTATATTAAGCACCAAAACTTGTTGAATAAAAATGATTTCATATTCGATAAATATCTGCCGGGCGTATGTAAATTCAGAAAAATACTATCGCAAAAGCAGCCCTACTTTTGGGCGATATGTAGGGCTGTTGATATTTTTAAAAATATCAATATCGTTAATATCTCGACTGAAAAAAAAATAATTGTTCTTGAAATTTTTAACAAAAAATATCGATAGTATAAAAATCTGGGCGCGATCTTAAATAAACCGTTTTTCCACCCTAAATTAGTCATGCTACCTCTAATGTTTACTATTTTAATGCTTATCATATCTGAATAAATTTTAGCCTCATTTCGTGAACAAAACAATAGGCGGCAAAAGATAAAAAAACTGGTAAAAGATAGCGCACAATAATATCGCTTTCGATATTATTTTCGTTTAAAAAAAATATCACTTAAAAATACATCATCGCCAAAAAAATATCTATCGATATATCAATATTATGTCAACAACCCTAGCGATATGTTATTGCTTATCGTAAAATCGATTATGTTGATACATTGGTGTATTTCGAGTTGAATTTTTTTCGCGGACGGCACAAGAATAAAATAAAATAAAAATAATAAGACGGCAACAGGGGAATAAAATGCAGATGCAAACATACAAATTGGTGGTCGTCGGTGGCGGCGGCGTTGGAAAATCAGCCATAACGATACAATTCATACAGGTGAGGGAGAAAGAGAACAGGAATAAGCTGGTGACGTCGTCGTTGTCGCTGTTCATTGTCCATTTGTCCACTGTCCATTTGTATAGGCGAAACCAAAAGTGCTGAGCATTTTGTGATTTGTGATTTTGGAGTAGCAACAAAAAAAAAGAGTGACTTTTATGTGTGACACAGATACACATACATGCATACATATGCGAATGCAAACGTCGCTCATCACTAAGAGCATAGCATGAGGATGGGGGTGGAGTGGGGAGGGGCGCGGCGCGGCGCAAAAGTAACAAGTGGGCTGGACCCTTGTTTTGGCAAAAGCAACAAGCGACAAGTTGATGTATTTGGAAATACATATATATACATAAACATGTACATATGTATGTTTGTATGTATGTTTGTGTGCTACATATTTTCAAGCATAGATCATCTTCACTAAAAGCTGCAGCGAAATCAACTTGAACACACACACACACATACTGATGAAAATTTAAATTTTACGGCGAATATTAATATGGTTATAGGGCGGTTCCCATTGGAGCACCTTAACTTGGACTTGTGGTTTCTTTTTTATGGTTGTGTGCGTGTGTGTGTGTGTGTATGGAGCTGAGGTCAATACTGCGACGGCGGATCGTTCGTCATGGTCACGACCACGGTCTCTCTTTGCACCCGTCGTCGGTACCAATTCCGAATGGTTGGCAACGCGCGGCGGCCGTTGCCATTTATTTTTAGTTATTTGCGTCATCTACATCTCCTCCTCCTCCTGTCATGGCCACCACATCCATTCATATGTATATTTACACATACACATGCACACATATATATTGTGTACACACACACATTTAATTTATATGCAATGATTTTCATCTTGATATATAGAGTCTAGTAGATTTCGTTGTTGTTTTGGTTTTGAGATGAGATAAAAGTGGCGTCTCTGTGTGTAAACAAATCAACAAAAGTGATCCACAAACACTTGGCATACTAAGAAAACAAAATAATGATTTTTTCTCTTTAAATTTCAGAGCTATTTCGTGACGGATTATGATCCAACCATCGAGGACTCCTATACAAAGCAATGTGTCATAGACGATGTGCCGGCCAAGCTGGACAGTGAGTAGTAGCTGCATACAGTTGGTCAAGTAATTGTTTTGACAAAAAAAAAAAAGATAACAAATTTAATTTAATTTGATTTGACAAAAATATAAAAAAAAAAAATAAACATAACTGAAATATGAATTTAACATTTAAAAAATAATTAATTAATTAAACATTTTTCAATTTAAATGCTAAGAAATTATAAAATAATTTGCTGTTTTTTATTTTGTCAAAACAAAGTACTTGACTAACTGTTGAATATATACACATATATATATTATTATGTTTATTAATCAATCCTTACCTTTACTTAGTACTGGATACGGCCGGACAGGAGGAGTTCAGTGCAATGCGGGAGCAGTATATGCGTTCGGGCGAGGGATTTCTGTTGGTGTTCTCCCTGAATGATCATTCCAGCTTCGATGAAATACCAAAGTTTCAGCGACAAATCTTGCGTGTCAAGGATCGCGATGAGTTTCCCATGCTAATGGTGGGCAACAAATGCGATTTGGAGCATCAACGTCAAGTCTCGCTGGAGGAGGCGCAAAATACGAGCAGAAATCTAATGATACCCTATATTGAATGCAGTGCCAAGTTGCGTGTCAATGTCGATCAGGCGTTCCATGAATTGGTGCGCATTGTGCGTAAATTTCAAATAGCCGAGAGGCCCTACATCGAGGAGGGTTACAAGAAAAAGGGCAAAAAGAAGTGTTGTCTGATGTAATCCAGCAGCGGTTGAATCTCCTAGCGATCAACAACAACAACAACAATATGAGAATATGAATGTAACGAGTATAACACCAAATTTTTAATAATTAATATGTAATACCGCGCCACGACTGAGCTACATAGATATTCGATCAGAATCAATCCATAAACCCAGTCAGTAATCCGACGTTAACGGAACGTAATGCATTTTATACCTGCCCGCCCAGTAGCATCAACGAATCGAATCGAATTGAAAAGAATTCGGTTTCACGCCCAGCTCGCCAGTTAACTAAACTAACAAATTAAGCATAAAGTGAAACTCAAGTAAAAAATAACAAATGTCCTTGCGTCCCCAGAGAGAGCACATAAATACATACATACATACATACATACATATACATTTATAAATACACGCATACAAACATATATACATAGAAACAAACATATACAAGCATATATATATATATTTTTGTAATATTATTTGTTGATCAAACGGCAACAATTAAGGACAAAATGTTTTTATTATTATGTGTATTATGGTTAAAAGTGTTGAAAATTGAGAAAAAAACAACGCGATTTGTTTAATGCGATTAAATCAAATTAAATGATAATTGTCATTGGAATTAAATTAAATGGAATTTTGTAAAATGCAATGCAATAATTGAGCCAAGTTTGTCATACGTTGGAATGTTTGTTTTTTGATTAAGCCAAAAGTAATGTGTTATTGTAATTTGTATTGTTATTTACTACTAATATATATAAACAATTACATATATGTATATATACATAAAATATATCTATATGTATAATAATAATGCTTATAATTCAATTTTGTTATCAATGATTGTGTTGTGTTTTAATTAATAACAAATTGAGTGCCTCGTTCTCGTTGCATTTAGTCAGCGCATTGATAACAACAACAACAACTACAGCAGCAGCAACAACAAACAAAAAACAAAACAATTTACACTGTTTTGTTAATAATTTAGAATAAATATTTGTAAACGATACAAAAAAAATAACCGCACAATACAATAATAATTGTAAATCTCTTAAATTTATTCTTATTTTTTTTTATATGCAAATTATGTATTTTGACATAATTAATTTTTTATTATCGTGTATGAAACGAAAGTGTTTATTACATTTTAAAAATATTATGTATTCTTGTTTAACTCAACAACCGCTTCATTTAACGAGCCTTTATTAATTTATATTATATATTTATATACTTATATATATTTAATACAAAATATATGCGCAATTCTAATAAATGCATACAAATCATAAATGCTTCCAAAAATTATTGTTAAATATTTAATATTTATTAGCGGGAACAGGAAAAGACGTTGACTTTTTAACTGTAGTTTCTTTTCAAAGGAAATTTTTCGAAGTTTGGTCCAAAGTTTTGTTTAATTTAGAAACTGAGAAGTTTTGAAAACGTTAGTACTTTAGTAAGTTGAAAAAATGCCAAAGAACTTATTTTTTATATAGTTTTCCACCTTAGCAATTTACTAAAAATGTGTAAATTTGTTTTGAATATTTTGAAGTGGGAGGCTAGGAGTATTTTTAAACATTTTCAATAATATGAAAGTAATTTTTAATATTTTTAAAGTAAGAAATTTTGCTAATTTTTGCTTCAAAACAAAATTTAAAATATTGTTTTATACTCGTAGAAGTTAAAATTTGAGATTAAATTTTTTTTAAAAGTATATTTAAGAAAAATAAGGATCTTTTTCCAATTTTTCGAAACTGATTTACTTTGATTTAATTTTCAACAGTTGTTCAATTGTTTAATTTGTGGCATTATGATGATGTCAGAGCAACAGATTGCGTCTGCTGTCAATTCTGGAGCAGCCTTAGAAGTGCCAAGTTAATTGAACAGATTGTGGCTCTGTGGCAAGTATATAAATTAGGTATAAAAGCAGCTGCAATTGTAGCAGAGTAATCAGAAGACATCATGAATCCTAAGCGTGAAGTCCTTATTGCCACCGTGCTCGTCCTTCTGTTGGCCTGCGTCGAATGCCAAGTAAGTACCCAAAAAAAAAAAAGCTGTCAACTTTTTTAAAAGAAGGAAAAAAAATGTATTTTTATTTTTATAATTAAAATTGAAAATGAAAATTATTTTTTAATTTATATTATACAAATTTAAAACAAAAGTTTGTTTTTCAAATATCTTTTGAACCGGAATTTTAATTTTCAAAAATGAATTTTTAACTTCAATTTCTAAAGTACATTTTTTAAAATAAAAGTAATTTTCCAATTTTTTTTATAAAAGTTGGAAGTAAAGTTATACTATGAAATGATTTTTAAAAAAATGCTGAAATAAAATTAATTTTTTAAAATTTTTGGCTTTAGATTGAAAAAAAAAAGAGTTTTCTTTTACTTTTTTTTTGATCAAAATCAACAAATAACTTTTTTTAATAATTTATATTTTTAAAATTAGAATCGTTACGCTGCCTGTTTTTAATATTCTAACCATATTGCAGTTGACATTCTCGCCGGACTGGGGCAAGCGATCCGGAGTAACCGGAGTGACCGGAGCAAGCAGCTTCTTTGAGCCAGCGCAGCAGGGAAACTGCAAGACATCCAATGAGATGCTACTGGAGATCTTTCGATTTGTGCAATCGCAGGCACAACTATTTCTGGACTGCAAGCACAGGGAATAGAGACAACGGGCAACGAATTAAACGAACCTAACATACATATAACTATACCAATATGCTTATCATGTATATGCTCTATATAGTCATTATTCACTGTATATTTGTATATTGTATATTGTTCGAGTACACGAGGTAGTCGTAGTCGGCATTTAGATTTAGAGAACGTTTTTCCGTTTCCGTTTCTGTTTCTCTCAGTGTAAACAACTTAACCATGTGCCTAAGAAACCAAGTCAATAAATAAGCGCATCCAAAATTATTATGAACTATTTTTGATTGAGTGATTGATCAAACAATGCCATCTAAAGAAGGGAAAATTTCAGGGTATAGACGAATCTTACAAAAAACCTCTTTACGAGGTAAAAGTCTAGTGACGAAAACAGTTTCATGCCACAAAAAATTCTGATATCCAATTTTGTGACGAATAATATTAAATTTTACATAATATTGTAGAGTCAATTTATTCATATTGGGGCCAAATTATGAATCAAAAAGACATTCCGCATGTAAATCGGTTGAGTTTCTACAAAGTTATGAGAGTTTTAAAATTTCGTTCATTTTGATCATAAGTCATGAAGGCGGGTACGATCATTACGATCAAATATTTCAAAAAATTTTTATTTACAAAAATCTGGTTTGAACCGTTTTTCGTTCGTTTGTAGGTTCGTCAGGTGATTTACCTTATTTGTTTTTTTCAAGAAAAGAAGTTACAAACTATTTTTGATTGAGTGATTGATTATAAAAAGCCATCAAAAAGGGAAAAAGCCAGGGTATAAACGAATAACTCTGTAAAAGACCTTGTACTTGATTTAAACCGTTTTTCGTTCATTTTTAGGCTCATCAGGTGCTTTACCTTACTTATTTGTTCAAGAAAAGAAATTATGAACTATTTTTGATTGAGTGATTGATCATAAAATGCCATTTTAAACGCAAAGAATCCAGCGTATAGACGAATAACCTTCTAAAAGGCCTTGTACCTGTTTGGAACCGTTCATCAGGTGCTTTACCTTACTTATTTTTTCAAGAAAAGAAATTTTGAACTTCATTTGATTGAGTGATTGATCATAAAATGCCATTTTAAACGCAAAGAATCCAGCGTATAACCTTCTAAAAGACCTTGTACCTGGTTGGAACCGTTCATAGGTTCATCAGGTGCTTTACCTTTTTTTTTTCAAGTTCAAGCGACATGTCACGTTTTTTACCCAAAACTTTTAATTCACATTCATCTAAATAAAGGTAATTTAATTTAATTTCGAAAATTACGACAATTAAAGCAACCACAATTTGAAATTGTTTTGCGCTCACTATTTTGCTTAAGTGCTCAATAGATTGAGATGGATTCGTTCAGTGCAACTCGGAATTCCATACAAGTAGTAGCTATGGATAAATTTACGAACTTCTGGATATTTATAGTATCTCTCCTTTCGATCGGAAATTTAGTAATTTGTAAGTGTTATACGATCTAAACAAAAACAAATTGAAATTGAAAGCCACATTGATTGTGATCGCGTCTCTAATGTGTCAAACATAAACAAACGAATAAATAATAATATGTACAATAATACAATTGCTGTGGGGAAAAATTGTGTGTCATGTAAACAGTGAAAACACTGAAACATCATCGATTCTATTGCTGGACGTACTTAATCGGATGTCAAGCGTCAGTGGCCCAGTTATTTTAATTTGATGGCACGAACAAAGCCGAGAGAGAAGAGAGAATTTTGGGATTTGCCAGCTCATCATGAAGATCGTTTAGTCATATCAAGCAGCTTTTAAAATAGAGCTGCACGCAACTTCATAGCAAGCAGCTAGTGTCAGACACGAGCTTGCACGTATCTTGTACAGAGTGGAACCCAAGTGAATCATGTGTGGATTACTTTTTGATAATGTAAATATAGTTTTTCGACTCTTTTGAAAATGTGAAAAATTGCAACTTTATCATGATTCATATACAGGTGTGCCACAGAAATCTCTTCCACTTGAATTTGACACAAATTAGTATGAAGTTTATGTCAAATTTAAGCGAAAGCGATTCCTGTGGCAGCCCTGAATTTTCTAAGCTTAATCGCTTGCCAAGTGGAATGTCAATTTAATCGATTTTGTATGTTTAAATTTCTTCATTTTGGGGGGTGAAAGTAATTGGTTAACTCACCAGTGAATGAAGAGAGAGTGGAACGTGTGTGGACTAATTGTGGATCATAAGTTCATGTTTGTCATAGCAAACAGCTTTTAAACTTAACTGTCGCATCGTGTCGAGCTCTCTTTGTTTTCTGTCTGAGTGCAATTGAACTATTCTCAGATGTCATAGCAAACAGCTTTTTGTAGTTGAGGGCCTTGCACTGAACCGTCCCCGTTTAAAAATGATCAAACGCTCAACGGTCATCTGCAGATAATTGCAGTGCTTTGGGCCAAAAGTCAACAAACGCTGCAAACGCATTAATTGTGCTATAATTGAATAATTTCCATTAAAATTTAAAAAAAACGCTTCAGTTGGCTGACTGCACAATTGACGCCACCAACAATAAGAAACATTAGATCAGTTGTTGGCCAACATTTGATATTGCTGGACGACAGACAGCAAAGAGCATTTTTTGTGGCCATGTTGCTGGAGGACTTTTGTGTGCGCGTCTATTTTTGGCCATTTCTATCGTACTTGGCGAGCATCAAGGGATTGTGTCCGCTGTATCCGACAGGTTATTATCCCGTCTATACTTATCCACCGCCACCTCCACCGCCTCCGCTAACCTCGTCCACGTTCGCAGCGATACCAACATTTCAACCGACGCCACCGCTGACCAGCTCAACGACAACAACAACGACGACAACAACCACCAGCAGCACAACAACAACAACCACCAGTTTGCCAGTGACAACGTGTCCCCCAGAACCATTTGTCTGTCTGCCCGGCGGCGTGCGTCCTCTGCCCGATTGCCCCTGCATCGATCCTCGCCAGCAACCACAGCAGCCACCGCAGCAACCACCACAGCAACCACAGCTGCCACAGCAACCACCACAGCAACAACCACAGCAACCACCATTTGTGGCCTCCACCACTTTGTCAATCGGTTCGGATATGATGATCTTTGTGCCGCTTCGACGTCGACGTCGGCTTGCTGGCCAGGATTCCAATTAGCCCAAGCACCCACAGAATCCCCAGACACAACCCCACAGCAATAAAATAAATAAAATAAATTATTAATCAAAATTAAAATTGGCAAATTGGCAATCTTTGCACCACCCAACCACGTAACGAACCGTTTAACAAACCACCTAACGAACCACCTGACAAACCACCTGACAAACCACCTAAGGAACCACCCAACAATCCACCTAAAGAACCACCTAACGAACCACCTAATGAACCACCCAACTAACCACCTGACAAACCACCTAACGAATCACCTGACAAGCCACCTGACTAACCACCTTAAGAACCACCTGACGAACCACCTAACTAATCACCTAACGAACACATGACAAACCACCTAAGGAACCAACTAACGAACCACCTAACGAACCACCTGACAAACCATCTAAAGAGCTGCCTAGCGAGCCACCTAACGAACCACCTAACGAATCACCTAACGAACCACCTGACAAACCACCTAAGGAACCACCCAACAATCCACCTAAAGAACCACCTAACGAACCACCTAATGAACCACCCAACGAACCACCTGACAAACCACCTAACGAATCACCTGACAAGCCACCTAACGAACCACCTAAAGAACCACCAACGAACCACCTAACGAACCACCTAACGAAACACCTAATGAAACACCTAACGAACCACCTAACGAATCACCTAACGAGCCACCTTAAGTACCACCTAACGAACCACCTGACAAACCACCTAAGAAACCACCTAACGAACCACCTAACGAACCACCTGACGAACCATCTAAAGAAGCTGCCTAGCGAGCCACCTAACGAACCACCTAACGAACCACCTAACGAACCATCTAACGAACCACCTAATGTGCCACTTAACGAAACACCTAACGAGCCACCTAATGAACCACCTGATCACCACCTGATCCATAAGCTGCGCTCCCTTCTTCTAGCCCAAAACCAAGTCCAGAGCTGTTACGATGCACGTTCCCGTTCCGGCAGCTGTTTGCCTCTTACCGCCTGTACCCATTTGATTGAGGAGCATCATGCCGTCTCCAGTCACTCCGACTCCAGCGAATTCCAAACGTTTCTGGGTCAATCCATTTGTGGTTTTGATGGCTCCAGCTTTTTGGTAACATTGTAACTGACATTTTATGAAGTTGGATGTGGCTAAACATGTTCCGCACACTCTCTCAGGT
Source organism: Drosophila suboccidentalis (assembly GCA_037043435.1). Classification (NCBI taxonomy): domain Eukaryota; kingdom Metazoa; phylum Arthropoda; class Insecta; order Diptera; family Drosophilidae; genus Drosophila; species Drosophila suboccidentalis. The sequence continues at coordinate 222,819 of JBAMBK010000757.1, read as the reverse complement.
TTGCTGTGCGTCAGTCAAGTTCCGAAGTCCCAAGGAGTATGTGCTGCCCACCAATCCACCGCCAGCTCCTCCTCCTCCCGTTGGTGGCTCCTTTCATTTCTCGCCACTGGGCACAGCAACTCAATCCTCGACGGTTGTCGTCTTTCAGCCAACTCCGCCGTTCAATCAGGCGCCAAGTGTGGTGCGACCCACGCCAGGATTACCAGCTCCAGCTCCGACTCCAGGTCCGACTCCAGCTCCGAGTCTATATCCATTTCCATCTTCATCTCCAATTGCTGGCGGTTGTGGCATTGGTGGTGCCACCACAAATCGTGTTGTTGGCGGTTTGCCAGTCAGAAAAGGTAAGCAAAGTCATTTCATTACCTTTGAGTTACTCCAGGTACTCCTCTTCTCTTTCCCAGGTGCCTATCCCTGGATGGCCGCCCTTGGCTACAACGATGCATCCAATCCAAATGCTTTGAAGTTCCTCTGTGCGGGCAGTTTGATCAGTTCACAATTTGTGGTTACCTCGGCGCACTGCATCAATTCCATGCTGATCCTGGTGCGACTTGGTGCACATGATCTGTCCAAGACCACGGAGTTGGGTGCCATCGATTATCGCGTCAAGCGAAGCGTTGTCCACGAACAATACGATCTGGCTTCCATTGCCAATGATATTGCCTTGATTGAGCTGCAAGGCGTGGCGCCATCTAACGGTGAGTGGCAGCACTAGGCGAGAATTTGGATTTCTATTGAATCTATTGATTTAAATAATGCATTTATTTATTTATTTAATTAAATATTGTTTTCTTTATTGAGTTATTGATTTAATGATTTATTTATTAATGTATTTATTAATTCATTTAAGTACTTTATTTATTTTATTTTTGTAATTATTTATTTGTTTATTTATCTATTTAATTATTTATTTTTTAATCTTTTAATTTATTTATTTAATTATTTATTTAATTATTAATTCAATTATTTATTTATTTATATATTTATTTAATTATCAAATTATTTAATTATTTATTAAACGTTGACTAAGAGCAGTTGACAAAAATCAATTATATTTAAAAATTAATATTAGGAATATAATTTAAAAATGTATAGTTAAAAATAATTATTAAATAATTTAAAAATTAAAACAAAATGAATATTTAAGTAATAATATTATAAACTCTTCAATAATCAATCAAAACTCAACTTTTAGTTAGAAATATTTTTTGAGATATTTTAAATATTTAAAAGATTTTGGTCTCCTTAGATATTTTAACAAAAATCGCAGGATATTTATGATGATTTAAGTTAAATTATGTTTTATCAAATGTTTTTATCAAATTTTGTTTTAAATGCGACTATTATATCATATAGCTGTTATATGAATGATCTGTCGAATGCAGAATTTTTGTACAATACTTTTTTTTTATACTTCGAAATATGTTCACCAATGTAAATAAAATATCTTTATGTGTTTAAGCATAAACCAATTATGAAATATTTTAGTAAAGTAATAATTTAATTATATATTTTCTTAATCTGTTAATCTTGCAATTGGCAGGCGATATACGACCAATTTGTCTGCCCGAGGGCAGCAGATTTCAGCGCGAGGACGAATTCGTTGGCATGAATCCGTTTGTGGCCGGTTATGGGGCGACGAGGCATCAGGGCGACATCTCGAATGTGCTTCGGGATGCACAGGTGCCGATCGTGTCGCGACTGAGCTGTGAGCAGAACTACAAGTCTGTCTTTCAGTTTGTGCAGTTCAGCGACAAGGTGAGCGAGATCATCATTATGATGTTGATCGTGAGTAACTGACACTCTGTTTCTCTTTCTATCTCTCGCAGCTAATCTGCGCCGGCAGCTCCACGGTGGATGCCTGTCAGGGGGATTCCGGTGGACCACTTATGATGCCACAGGTCAGTTACAGTTGTCAACCATGAGTCATTGATTTATTTTATGCAACCAGTTTTGGGTAAGTTCTTGATTAGCACGAATCCCCTCAAGGTAAATCAGTTTACGAAGAGAACTCTCAAAACGGAAATTCAAAGCAATCAATTCATTTCATTCGCCAATTTTTGTTTCATTTTATTTTATTTTATTTCTATAATTTTACATCTTAAATTTCAGCTCGATGGTGGCATTTATCGCTACCATTTGCTGGGCATCGTTTCCTTTGGCTATGAATGTGCCAGGCCAGGATTTCCAGGCGTCTACACGAGAGTTAACAGCTATTTGAACTGGATACAGCAGATACTAAGAGGCTCGAATAGGGGCAAAAGGCGTTGACTAATTCCCCTTCATTAAATACATACGCATACATTTTATATTTATTGTAATTTTAAACAATTCTTAACTCTTTTAATACCTTCCATTTCTTGTCAAATATATAAATAAATGTGAATTCTAATTTTATTAATTTATGTAATAACTCTTATATAAATTTATTGACTGCCTGAGAAAAGAATTGTGACTTGAAGTTAAAAGTTCTGATTTTTCTCATTTTATAAATATATTTTTTATTTAAATAAAACATATGGCTTTAAAGTTAAAAGAATATATGAGCAATATTAATTTAATTAAGTGTTTTGGAATATTTTTGATCATATAATATTAGCTTTATGAGCTTCTGTAAATATCTTGCTTTTGTATAATCTACTTTCCTTAGAACGACTTTCCCCAGTCGAAGCTACAAATTGGAATTGGAATCTAATAAGAAATCTCATTACCTAATGCGTTTATTAAAAAGTTAGCAATCGAATTACATGGATCAAAATTAAAGCAATGTCTGCCCATTCAAGGCAACAATCTTAGTATCTTAATTATTTTTTAACCTGCTTTGTCTGACTTTACAATATAATCGTGGATTAACTTATTTAAACTAACTTGTTTCTAAAACAATACACTTAGCTAATTATATATTTTAGGTATATTTAAATTCAATTGATTCTCGTTCACTCAACTTTCTCATGATACGAGTAATTATTCCCTCTTCGCTTATATAATTTTAGATCAGTTGCTTATAAAGTCTCGATCAGGAGAGTAAATAGTCAGTTGGTATCAAATCATGAAGCTAATGTCAAGTGTTGTGATTACGGTTGCGCTAACATTCGCCTGCCTTGCCACGCCTACCCACGCCCACTCCGAGCGCTACCGAGGTATGAGAACATGGAATACTTAGCAAGCAATCAAGAATATCAAGTATATCAAGCTGGAATATTTATACTACAAATATAGTCTACATATATATATAATAATAACAATAACAAGAACAAAAACTGTCGCATTTATAAATAATTAAAATATTGTATATAATTTACAAATAAATTACAAAGTGAATTAGTTTTTGATTAATTTCTGATCTAACATTCTAAAAGCAAAGTTCGTTGCCTAAGTCTTTTGTTTTCGTTTGAGCCAAAGTTCGTTGCCTAAGTCTTTTGTTGTTTGTACATTTTTCTTCATCTCGTTATCTTTTCTATCAGTATTGTGACTAATTATGTGAAAATACAACATTCAAGTTGAACTTAAAAATGTTTTGTTGATTCCATTTTCTAAATATTTCTTATCTGAGTTTTATAGAGAACAAATTTCGGAATCCCTTTCTTCCACTTATAAACGAACCGAATGAGGAGTCCAAGTTAGTAATATGGTCAAATACCGAGAGACCTTCAACAACAACAACTACAACATCGGAAGTAACTCCAACTAATGATGATAATAAACCACGAAGACTGTCTACCATGAATAAGGAGGGTTGTGGCAGAATTCCCCCCACACCGTATATCGCAGGCGGTAAAGTGGCCAGAAAGGGTCTCTATCCATGGATTGCTCTGCTCTTTTACGGTCAGGACGACAACTTGAAATATCGATGTGCCGGCAGCTTGATCACCGCCAGACATGTTGTCACCGCTGCCCATTGCATACGGGAGGATCTGTAAGTTGGAGCAAATTTTAGAAATTTCTACAATTGAAATTAAGCTCGTTTTATATTTAAGCTCCTTTGTGCGTCTGGGCGAACATGATGTGAGGACGGATTTGGAGGCTCGTCATGTGGACATACCGATAGTCAAGGTAACCACGCTTCGATCCAAGTGATTCACTTTAACCCACTATGTTTTTCCTGATTCGCAGGCAGTTGTTTATCCCCAGTACAATCCACGCAATAAACGTGGCGATATTGCGATTCTCTATTTGGAGCGTGACGTGGATACGTTTGACCCGATTTGTATGCCCGACTCGCCCAGTCTGCGCTCCAAATCCCACGTGGGCAGATCCTGCTCTGTCGCTGGCTGGGGCAGCACACGGGAAGGTGGAGCACCTGTCTCAGTGCTGAATGACGTCATGGTTTCCGTCTTGGACAATGAGATCTGTCGGGAAAGTTATTCGAAGTTGCGTCGCAACTACACCGCGAATCAGTTCGATGAGGCCGTCATCTGTGCGGGCGTACTCGAGGGGGGCAAGGATTCCTGCCAGGGCGACTCTGGTGGTCCACTGATGATCTCCGAGGGTCCCAAATATCTCATTGGCATTGTCTCTTACGGCTATGGCTGTGCCAAGCCAGGCATACCAGGCGTCTACACCAGCACACAGTATTTTATGGACTGGATTCACGAAATGCTGGAGGATGCGCAGTGATTAAATTTTCGAAAAGTATCTATGTTTTTAGAATTATCTATAGGTTTTAGAATATTACATATTTTTTGGTTATTAACGTAATCTATAATTACAACAAGATCGACCAAACAGAGCGGCAGTAATGGCTGATTTAAGTTTCAAGCAATGTAAATGCCTAGAAGTATGCAATAAAAAATATTTTATTTTTATTTAAATTTCTTGCCAAACAATTTGATTTAACAATTTCGAAAAAAAATTAATAATTATATGTACGTTTTATAAAATTAACAAATTCATAGACAATTTATCTTAAGCATATTTAGTAAACTTGAAAAATGTTTTAATTTAATTCAAAAAATTTTACAATTGTGAAATCGATCAATGATTTTATTGACATTTGAAAGCATTGACTGCTCGGCGTCAAAAAAAAAACACGCCAATAATTGCTAAATAAAATTGTATAAGCTAGACAAGGGGGTAAAACTAGCAGTACTTAGCGGAGATGGAATATCATTAATATAAAATAAATCTACACAGATCGTTTTGTCATAACAATCTTTTTAGATTTTAATCTGTAGATCAGCTTGAGCTTTTCAAACCAACAATTAAGTTGTCTAGCAAAGCAATTTGACAGCTTCATCAGGTATATTATGGAGCTGAATCCGTTTTAATTAACATAAATAAATATAGATAATTCTTATTAAATTACTTGAGCCGCTTGCAGCAAAGAAAAACCGACAGCGGATTGACAGTTATTTGTTTTTGTACGTATTTTTTGATAATATTTATCTTATAGTATAGAATTATGAGATAAATAATCTTATATTATATTTAATTTAAAAATTTCTATATTAACTCCCAACATTATTTGTTAATATTAATATGTGTATATATAATTTATTATTACGTTTAAAAACTTATATAAACAAATATTAAAATGAATAAATAAGTTACATTCGATTTGTCATCTATGAAATGGGAAAGTGCACAAAATGATAATTGTAATGCGAATTCGGTGACTTTTTCTATTTATTGCGATTTAATTAATATATTATTATATATGCAGCTGTCGTTCTCGACTCTCGTGTGTACAACGTGCTCATGATTCTCTCATTTAAAGTAGACCCGAGTTGCCAATCGAATGCATTATATATAAAGCCGTGTTCTAGTCCGATCGAGCGAGTCAACAGTCTGATAACGTGCGTCGAGTCGTAAGCATCGTGTTCGCTTACAGCGAATCGTATTAAAATATAATATTGAAATATTGTTAGCAAATAATTGAACGATTTTTGAGATATGCCAAGTGCTGTGATTACTTTAACGCTTATATTCGCCTGCCTGGCCACGCCCACTCTCGCCCAGTTTAATCGCAACCGTCAAAGTATGTGAAAATGGAAAATTCATTCTCCAAAATATTATTTTTTATTATTCGCGTATTGCTCAGTTTTTTTTTAATAAGTATAGAGCATTTAAGAGAAGTGAACGAAAATAATAAATAATAAAAAATAATAATTACCAAAAAGTATTATCAAGAAATATTAAAGCAAATATTCAAATTCAGATCAACCTTTTCTCGTTAACGCCGAATTTTGTAGTTCTAGTTTTAAAAGCCTCTGGTTTCGTAGTTTAAAATAATTGTCTAAAATTTGATTAAGTAATAGAAAAATAAAAATCAAATGTTAACAATCAAGATTTACGCTTTGGGAAACGAAAAGCAACAACTACAAAAATCACGCTGTGATTTTACTGGGAAAGCTCTCTTATTCCTACTTAATACGAGTATGACATTCAAATATAATATAAAATTTATTATTATTTGAGCAATGAGAATAGCTAGAACAACAAAAGCATGCTTATAATATTACAATGTAATTCGTTTTTGATAATAATTGCTTTTGGGTTAATAAGGCCGTTGTGGTTCATTTTTATAATAATTTGTAATATTTGCTTGGGGGTTAATAATGCCGTTGTGGTTCACTTTTATAATAATTTTCGTTTTTGTTTATATACACTCATCGAAATTTAACTATAGGCAACTCATTTGTACATGAAAATTTATGAAAATGATTTATGATCATAAAAAATACTAGCGATGAGATTTTTGAAATTTATTTTCGCAGTCACTCTTAGAATTTTTTTGAATCAAAATATTGTTTTCCAATAATATAAGTCGAAGAAATAGATTTTTACAAAAATTTAAATTCAAAATATAAAATCTAACGGTAAATGATTTTAACGAAACTTAAAATATACTACTAATATGAATAACAATATTTAAAGACGAATTTAAGATACCGCTATCGCCGATATAAATATATTTTGTTCACTTGTGTTGTGGTTGCTTGATTATAAATTTAATGCTCAAGTGTAAAATTATTGTAATAATATTGGGCAACTTCGAAATTCGATTTATATAAAGAAGGCGACATTGTGACGCCAATATGAAAAATAAAAAACGACTGCTTACTGCTGTGCCCATTAAAAATGGCCAAAAATGGATAAATTGGATTTGTGAAATGTATGTGACGGGCAAAAGAAGGCGTGGCAGACTCCCTTATGTATATAAAGTTGAACTTCCATAACTCGAACTTTTATAGCTTGAATTTCTTTCTAACTCGAGCTAAATGAGTGGCAGTAAAATTAATAAAACGAATATTTCCATAACTCGAACCTTTTCTTTGGATAATGGTTACTCGAGTTAGGGAAGTTCGACTGTATATTCTTGATCGGTATCAGCTGTCAGTCTGTTCATCTGTTTGAACGCGTCAATCTCAGAGATTATAAGAGCTAGATTCTTGAAAATTGGTATGTAGGTTCCTGTATATAATACACAAATCAAGTTTGTAAGTAAATTTAGATCGGACTACTATATTATATAGCTGCCATAGGAACGACCAGTTGAAAATGAAGTTTAAGTACGAAAAATCGGTTAACTATATATTTTTTGTTCTATTTATAGCTCGTCAAGGCTGCGTTACACCCGAAGGCTACTATGGCAGCTGTGTGGCCCTCACTTATTGCCCCCAGGTGCTGCAGGCCTTTAATAAAGCCGATCGACAAACGGCCCAGGATTATGCGATTGCCTTGCACCGCATTTGTGGCACACGCAACTTTGCTGGCGATCCACTGGTAATGGACAGAAATTCATCGCATTTCAAACCCAACTTGACTTTAGATAACTCTTTTTTAGGTGTGCTGCACTAGACCGGAATTTAATGCGGTTACAGAGCGATCCACGAATCCTGTGTCCCCAGATGTAGAAGATGAATTTGTGACGCCGCGGCCAGTGCCGTTGCCACAGACAACGCAGGTGCCAGTTGGGAATCCTTTTCTATTTACGAGACCCACAACAACAACCACAACAACAAGAAGAACAACAACAACGACAACAACGACAGCTGCTCCTGCGACCTCAATTTATTTTGGTCAGAAATTGTCGACTCCAGCACCGGTGAGAATAGTAAACTACAACACGATACCACGGAGACTGCCCCACGTGGAGGAAGGTTGTGGCTATGTCCTGACCAGCAGCAGGAAGATCGTTGGCGGCTCAGAGGCCAAGAAGGGCGCCTATCCCTGGATCGCCCTGCTCGGCTACGATGATGGCTCCTCCTCGCCCTTCAAGTGTGGCGGCACCTTGATCACCGCCAGACACGTCGTCACAGCTGCCCATTGCATTAATACGAGTCTGTAAGTTGGAGTAATCAGATCATGCCTCGAATGTGAACGAAATACTTTGCAGAAATTCCACTCAAAGAGCTAGACACTTTAAAATTAGAGTCCAATTTTGTTGTATATTTTGACACGCCTTCTGCCATATTTTTTTGTGATTGAACAGTCTCTTTTATCAATAATAATCATCCCACGGAACTCCTGGATTAAATCAATTTCAAACGTCAAAAGTTTGATAATCTCGGAATTTCTTAAATCTATTCCTTCTTCGCCAATATTTTGAGGGCCTCTATAAGAATATATCCATTAAATTTAAATATTTTACGCTTTTTTAACTATTTTAATGCTGAATGCTATTTTATCATTATGTATAATCTCAAAAATTGTTAGCTCGCATTTTAAAATAATTGTTTTCTCTATGAAGACATTCTACAATCAGTGCTTTTTTGTGATTGAACACTCTCTTTTATCATTAATAATAGTCACTCTTAATTGCACAAAAATTGAAAGAAAATAACAGAAGTTATGGTTATTTTAAGTCGAATGTTGGAGTAAAAATTTATACTCAGAAAAAGAAAATACGGCACTCCGGGATTAAATCAATCCCAAACGGTGTCAAAAGTTCGGTAATCTAGGAATTTCTTAAATCTATTCCTTATTCGCAAATATTTTGATGCTCTATAAGAATATTTCCATTAAATTCCCATACTTTAGGCTTTTTTAGCTATTTTAATGCTGAATGCTATTTTATCCACATATTTTATCAATTTTATAATAACATCCTGAAACAAAAATTTTTAGCTCGCATTTTAAAATGATTTTTTTTTCTGTGAAGACACTCTAAAATCAGTGCTTTTTTGTGTTTGAACACTCTCCTTCTATCATTAATAATCATCCTCACTTAATCGCATCAATATCGAATAAAAGTAACGGAAGTTATGGCTGTTTTAAGTCGAACGTCAGAGTAAAAATTTTAAAATATTGGATTCTTATAGATCTTTTGTGCGCCTGGGCGAGCATGATCTGAGCACGGATACGGAGACTCCTCACATAGACATGCCGATAGTCAAGGTAAGAATTCCTTTACTTAAATGAAACTCTTGATCTTAACTTTCTTTGTTTTTTGCAGACAGCACCTCATCCTCAGTATAATCGCCACAATGGTCGCAGTGACATTGCAATTCTCTATATGGAGCGTAATGTGGAATTTACCAGCTTAATTTTACCCATTTGTATGCCCAATTTGCCCAGCCTGCGATCCAAGTCCTACGTGGGCACGATTCCCACTGTCGCTGGCTGGGGCAAGACCCAGGAGGATGGAGAATCTGCCACAGTGCTGCATGAGCTGATGATTCCCGTCATGGAAAACGATGTCTGTCGGACCAGTTATGCCAGGCTGAATCGTCTCAACTCCGAGAATCAGTTCGATAAAGCAGTTCTCTGTGCGGGCGTGCTCACGGGAGACAAGGATTCCTGCCAGGGCGACTCTGGTGGTCCACTGATGACCACCGAGGGCTTCGGCAATCAACTGAGATTCTATCTCATTGGCATTGTCTCATACGGTGTGGGCTGTGCCAGGCCCGAGGTGCCAGGAGTCTACACCAGCACACAGTTCTTCATGGACTGGATACTCGAGAAGCTGGAGGATACGCAGTAGTTTAACATCTTAAACCTTCTTTAAAGTGAATAAAACTTAAATATTTACATTGACTGCGAGTCCTTTTTGTCCTTGGCTTTGTTCTCATGACCTCAGCTCTGTCTAATCCCTGAGGTGAATGCCTGGACGCACTGCAGCAGCCGTAAGACTTATGCAAATAGCGAGAAATAGTTGAAGAAAGGGAACGTGCTCGGTCCATCAATCATGCTGGGTAATGATCGTGGGTCTAAGACACAACCCTAAGCTGTGATCTGGAAAGGGGTTGATACACGGACATATGACATAATCGAAGGCAGAAGGAGAAGGAGAAGGAGAAGGAGAGAGAGAGGGGTAGCTAGGTCTACCCTGCATTCTAATTGCGGAGAAGCTCACAAAGGGATTTGAATGCAATGTGCTGCCTTCTCTTGCATCTTTTGGCGTCATCTCGAACCCCAATCCTTTCTTATGACTGGCTTCTTCTCCCCTCCAGATCTGTAATCAGTTGTAAGGGGAATCCTTTATATCCTTTATGAACTCGGCACACTCTCCCGCGCATTTGTGGCCACATGGCATGTGTCTATTGGATCGTAGGAGTTTCCTTTTGTTCCTTAAGTCTGTCAGTTCATCTGATTCAAATCAGGCAGATGCTAAACTGTCTCAGATACTTACTTTTAATTTTCAATTAAACTGCCATCACAACATGCACTTTTCCTATCATCATCAATTGATCTCAGTAAATTTACATATGAAATATTTGCATATGAATTTGCATGCGAAATCCGATTTGCAAAACCCCTTTTAAGCAAGGGTGTTAATTTCATCATTAGATATCTTTATTACTGAGATATCTTCATTGACAGCATTTGCGAAACCCAAAGACGACCCTCAAAAGGCAGAGAATGTGCAAATCAGAGGGTTGTCCCTTGCCAAAAACAGAACAAGAACAACGACAACAGTCAAGAGGTGTAGAAAGGAGAAACCCACAAATCGGAGATCGCAAATATAAACAGAATTGGCAGTGCCCAAAACAGGCCGCAATTGTTAACCCATTGTAAGCCGAGCAATTGTCAGGGGTAATTCTTCAATTCAATGTGTTATGATTGTATGTGATAAGATGGTTAATTAAATAACATAGGTAGAAAGAGTGTATCATTCAATTGTGGGTGAAAGATTACAGCGCAATTGATTTATTTATATTTTATTGTGAGTACAATATGGCTTAAGACTTATTCTGTATTGTTATAATATTAATATTTATATTTTATATTTATATTTATATTTTTTGTTTATATCGTTGCTAAAAAATTATCTAAATTAATTGATTTACTTTCTCACTGCAAGTCTGTCTTTCAGTTTGTGCAGTTCAGCGACAAGGTGAGCGAGATCATTATGATGACGATGATCATGAGTAACTGACACTCTTTTTTTCTCTTTCTATCTCTGGCAGCTAATCTGCGCCGGCAGCTCCACTGTGGATGCCTGTCAGGGGGATTCCGGTGGACCACTTATGATGCCACAGGTCAGTTACAGTTGCACCTAAACATTCGTATCCATGAGTCATTGCTTAATTTTATGTAACCAGTTTCGGGTCAGTTCTTAATTAGCACGAATCCCCTCAAGGTAATTCAGTTTGTTTTTCGCACTTTACGAAGAGAACTCTCAAAACGGAAATTCAAAACAATCAATTCGTTTCATGCGTCAATTGTTAGTGAACATATTTTATTTATGACATTTATTTTTATGACATTCTTCTATTTATATAGTATATTGATTTTAAGCTTACACTTATCAACTTTAAAAAGTATCCTACCCTTTTAAGAAAATTTACTCTACTTAAGTATGAGAAAAATGCGTTTTTCATGGTAATAAATATGCAGGAATTCTGGAAATCTTAAATCTTAAAATACCTCTTTATATCTCCAAAATGATTGAGAAACTTAAAAAAATAATGTATCTAAATTAACTTTTTACGATTTTTTTTTCAATTTTTGTTTTCAATTTAAAAAATGGCATAAATAAGATTTAATATCGTTCATTACAAAATTGATTCTCAGAATTCTCGCTCGTGGCGTTTTATTAATATATTGTATAAGTTTAGTTTATGGAAAAGACTTCCCCTAGTCAGTGCTAAAAACCGGAATATTCGATTAAGTCACGAGAGTAATCATCAATCATCAGTCAGAATCAGTCAAAGTTCAAACACTGTCTGAAAATAAAGATGGATATTACGACATTTATTGTAAGTGATGATCATTAGCTAGACGTGAGGTAAGACTAGTAGTTAGTACTATATAAATGAAGAAGGAATAACTTGAAGACGGAACTGAACTGGCAGCAGGAGTAGAAAATCCTCATCGACATCACACCTGATTGGCATTTCAAATAGTTAATTCGTCATCAGCCAGAGAATTAGTTATTCTTTCGGTGTGATTGCATTGAATGCATAACAATTGGGCGGAGGCTATTCGAAATTCCAGGCAGATTCCATTACAGTTCAACGACTATGTCATCGATAAGCTGACGACAACTATACGTATATATTAGTTTAACAAATCGCAATCTCTCTCTATATTCTAATCTCTCGACCAGCACATTGAATGCATATAAATCTCGCAGCTCTTATCTTGATAGATTTAGAGCCAAGTGCAGTGTGAGAAAAGCTTCTGTGTGCTCGCCCAGCAAATACTCAGTATAGTAAATATATCGACAAGCAACCCAACGAACAATTAACTTGTCACAACTACTAATTTGACAGCTTCATCAGGTCTACGATTATTATGGAACTGAATCCGTTTAAATTAACACCATTTATAAGAATTTATCGTTTCTTCTTATTAAACTATTTGAGTCACTTGAAATTCTTATAAATTCCACAATGACAAACCGACAGCATTTTTTGTATCCGTTTTGGTTCCAAAATTCAACTGTAATGTCATAAGAAACCTTGACAATTTTCTTAAGTTTATATTTTAATACACTTACTAAGGGTATTATAATATTCTTAATAAACTTGTAACAATTATTAAAATTTAGAAGTAAGTTTTAGCCAACTCGAGGTCTAGTAATGTCAATATGACAATTACGACAAACAACAAAACACACAAAGCACTTGCAGAACGCAAGGAGCATGGCTCGGTATACAGCTGTTTCAAGAGATGCCAATCTCTATCATCAGTACCGTTGTGCTGACTTGACCAGCGATCCAAGCTTAATGTCACCTTTGAGAAGCCAGAACCAGTTGTGAATTCTAAGCTTCCAAAGTGAAAAAAGCTGTAAAGCTGATCAAGCCCTTTGTGTGTTTGTTGTTGCCGTCGTTGTTGTGTAAATGCCATCGGCATTTTTAGTACAAGGTTCTGGCTTCTCAAAGGTGACATTAAGCTTGGATCGCTGGTCAAGTCAGCACAACGGTACTGATGATAGAGATTGGCATCTCTTGAAACAGCTGTATACCGAGCCATGCTCCTTGCGTTCTGCAAGTGCTTTGTGTGTTTTGTTGTTTGTCGTAATTGTCATATTGACATTACTAGACCTCGAGTTGGCTAAAACTTACTTCTAAAAATTAGAAAGGTCACTAAAAAAACAAACATTTTAACAAAACGAAAGACACGTCGGAAAGTTTCTGAAATAGTAGCAACACTCACTTGTTACTGACATAAACAGAAAACAAAAACAAAATTGTTGTTGTACTAAAAATGCCGATGGCATTTACACAACAACGACGGCAACAACAAACACACAAAGGGCTTGATCAGCTTTACAGCTTTTTTCACTTTGGAAGCTTAGAATTCACAACTGGTTCTGGCTTCTCAAAGGTGACATTAAGCTTGGATCGCTGGTCAAGTCAGCACAACGGTACTGATGATAGAGATTGGCATCTCTTGAAACAGCTGTATACCGAGCCATGCTCCTTGCGTTCTGCAAGTGCTTTGTGTGTTTTGTTGTTTGTCGTAATTGTCATATTGACATTACTAGACCTCGAGTTGGCTAAAACTTACTTCTAAAAATTAGAAAGGTCACTAAAAAAACAAACATTTTAACAAAACGAAAGACACGTCGGAAAGTTTCTGAAATAGTAGCAACACTCACTTGTTACTGACATAAACAGAAAACAAAAACAAAATTGTTGTTGTACTAAAAATGCCGATGGCATTTACACAACAACGACGGCAACAACAAACACACAAAGGGCTTGATCAGCTTTACAGCTTTTTTCACTTTGGAAGCTTAGAATTCACAACTGGTTCTGGCTTCTCAAAGGTGACATTAAGCTTGGATCGCTGGTCAAGTCAGCACAACGGTACTGATGATAGAGATTGGCATCTCTTGAAACAGCTGTATACCGAGCCATGCTCCTTGCGTTCTGCAAGTGCTTTGTGTGTTTTGTTGTTTGTCGTAATTGTCATATTGACATTACTAGACCTCGAGTTGGCTAAAACTTACTTCTAAAAATTAGAAAGGTCACTAAAAAAACAAACATTTTAATTATTAAAATTTATTTTTTAATTTTAGTTTGATTTTTGCCATATCTAATTATCTATATCATTTAGTGTTCTATGTGAACTGGCTTGTTTTTTGACCAATCTTGACCAAATTTGGTAAGCGTAATATTATTAAATTAAAATTCACTTATGGGATAGAAGTGATAGGATTTTTTATTTTTACCATGGACTAGCCTATGTGAACTGGCTTGTTTTTTGACCAATCTTGACCAAATTTGGTATGCGTAATATTTTTAAATTATATTTCACTTATGGGTTAGAACTGAAAGAATTTTTTATTTTTATCATGAACTAGCCTATGTGAACTGGCTTGTTCTCTTACCAATCCTCACAAAATTTTGTATACATACTATTAAAGTCATAATATTATATTATAATATGCTTTTGGTGTAGAAAAGATAGGATTTCTTACTTTTATCTTGAACTAGCCTATGTGAACTGGCTTGTTCTTAGAGCTATGTTAATGAAACTTGAGACACATAATGAAATATGTTTATAGTTAGTATATAAGTAAAAATGGCTTGGATTTTAAAAGGGAATCACCGAAGAATCAGCTGAGTATATAAAGCTCAGCCTACTCAGTCAGTAATAATATCGAGTTTTCTATTATGGAAAGTAAATTGTACTTATTTATGGCTTAAATACAAGTATTGCCAATGATAGTGTAATTAGCACATAGCTTTAATAATTGTGCTATTAAATTTAAGTCACACAAGGTTATTTTTATAAAAATCGTATAATTTGCATTTGATTTGTCATCAAGTATGGAATGGGAAAGTGCACAAAATTATAGTTGTAATGTGAATTTGGTTAAATTTGTTATTTATTGAGATTTAATTGATTTAGATAATCCATATATGCGATTGACGCTCTCGATTCTCGATTACTTGATGTTGATGATGATGATGTTGATGATTCTCCCGCCCATTGAGAACAACTTTCGTTGTCGTCGTTGTCGATCGGCTGCATATAAAGCCTCGTTCTGGCATCGATCAGGCGAGAAAACAGCGTCGTGATTTGTTCACGCAAAACTTGCGTCGTCGAAATCCAAATTCAACTAAAAAAGCCCAAAGATACTTCGTTCCGGTTCGAAGACGCGCTCAGTCTGATAAAGTACGGCGAGTTGTTAACAACGTGTTCGCGCAACACGATCGATCGCCAAGTGAAATATTGTTAACAGAAATACAAACTGTGTGTGAGATTTAGTCAGGGTTTAACCCAAAATGAAGCTAATGCCAAGTGTTGTGATTACGTTAACGCTAACATTCGCCTGCCTTGCCACGCCCACGCTCGCCCAATTCAATCGCAATCGCAACCGGCAAGGTATGAGAAAAAAACGGGGAATACTTTTTCTTAACAATTTCGCTTGCTTTTTTTTCTCACATTTCACATATTTCTAAGCTTATAAATAATAACTAAGAGACTTTTTAACTTCTCAAGTTGTCGACAACAACCGCAAAACAACAAACAAAAGTGGCTGTGATTACACATGGAAACCTGTTCTATTATGAGAGCGACACTCAAATAGTCTATAAAAATATATTAATATTTTAGCAATGATTACAGCAACACCAGCAACAACAACAGCGTATTTAAATTACACAGTGAATTTAGTTTTTGATTGTATTCCGTGTTGTCGGCCAAGTTCGTTGCCTAAGTCTTTTGTTTTCAACACAAGTTTTATTTGCGTTTCTTTCAAACTCGTCTCGGGAATTGGCAAAATATTCGACTTTATACAAGTACCAAAAAATATATATAAATATCTATATAATTAAATATGTTTTTTTTTTTTTGGAATTTATTTTGGCGTTGCGCTTCAAGTTCAAAGCGGAGAAACCAGTCAGTGTCACTGTCATTGCAAGCTCGCCCCAAGGTCGATTGACCCAAAGATTTTTCCTCAGAGCGACAGTATTAATTTTGGTTGAACTCAATTGTTTTATAGATTTATATTTCGATCACGTGTTTTTGGTTAATGACTGCAATTTGACAACAGAAGACAGGCAGAAGGAGAGTGAAAGAGTCAAAAAAAATATCAAGTATTTCCAGTATTGCTGATGAGTTTAATATTATCAACGAGTTCACAGGCACATAATTAAACTGTGGAGATTGGTTCTCTACACACGGTTTAATCAGCTTTGATCTCTCGTAAAGCTGCATAATGTCAGAAAAGAAAGAGACAGAAGAATTACAAATATTATAGGTCAATCTACTAGATAAAAAATGCAAAAAAGAATATTATAAAATAACAAAATTGTATAACATCTTATATGGTTTTTTTGTTGGTTGGCGACTTTTCTATTTCGTTTTTTTTTGTTATAACATATTTCATTCTTCATTTCATTCTAAGATTTCTTCCTTTTTCTCAGTCCATCCCACGCTTACAGTTATGCTTTATATTGTCTAATTTTTATGCCCCTCTTCTTCTCCAGTAAAATAATTATTGTTTTAAATTATGTTTTATCCCTAAGTTTTACTCTAGAAACTTTCCTAATCTTTCTTTGATCATTTAAGTTATTTTAAAAGCTTTTCTATAAATTCCTATTTTCTTAACCTTTCATTCAATATCTTTGATGGATATTCTTCTAGAATATTCTTAAATTTGCCTTCTCCTTCATATCCATAAGTTTTAAAGCTTTTCTGAAATGTAAATACCGTTTTTCTTAAAACTAAAAGACTCAAAACTACAGTCTTACTTTCAGAAACTCCTTAAATTTGTCTGCGTTTTAAAGAAACTTCCAGTCACATTTTAAACTTGTCTTTTTTCGCATATTTCCCCGTTTATAGTTCGTCAGAACTGCATTACGCCCGAGAACTACTATGGCAGCTGCGTGTCCCTCAGCTACTGTCCGCAGGTGACGCAGGTCTTCCAGATCACCGACAGACGCACGGCCCAGAACTATGTGATCTCCCTGCAGCGCAGCTGTGGCACCCGCAACATTGACGGCGATCCAGTGGTAATGGGTTCACATCTATCGCTTTCTCCATCCCAACTATGCCTTTGCTAAGCTTTTGCCAACCATTTGTTCTTAGGTGTGCTGCACTAGACCGATATCTACGCCGGTTACAGAACGACCCACGAATCCTTTCTTCCCACCCACAGAAGGTCCTTTTGTGCGGCCGCAGCCACAGCCATTGCCGCAGACAACTCAGGCACCAGATCGTAATCCCTTCCTGACCCAGAGACCCACAATAGCAACAACAACAAGAACGACAGCTGCTCCGGTGACTTCGGCTCCGATTGTGGAGCCACGTGGTCCCAGCTGCCGTGTACCGCCCGGAAAACTGGGCGAATGCGTTGGTAAGTTGATTTCGATTCCGATTTAAAATTTATTTATTTTATTAAATATAAAATTAAAATGAATACAAATTAAAATAAAATAAAATAAAATTATAAACTGTATATCGTATTAAATTATTATGAAATTCGATATAAATTTGAATTTAAACGTTGAATATTTAAAATGTAAATATCTGGGGATTTAAAAAAAATATTAAAAAATCCAGTTACTTGCTATTTTTTAATTATTTATTTTTTATTTATGTATTTAATATCAACTAAGATTACTTTTTAAAATTGAAATAATATAAAGAAGAAATATATGTGAATTTAAATTAAAAATAAAAATGAAAGCTAATTATTAAAAATTTAAAAAATTTAAATATCTGTAGGTGTTCAAATAATTATTAGTTTCTTTATTATTTATTTATTTATCACATTTAAAAATTAGAAAACAATTAAGAACTTAGTTTAATTTTAAAACTATTATGAAATATATAGAAATTCAAATTTAAATAATCCAACATTTTTAAACTTTAATCCCTTGCGTCTTCAATCCCTTGTTCAGACATCAAAAGCTGCCCGTCCATACTGAATGAACTGCTGGTTAAGAAAAATGATCCCGAGTTTGCCAAATTTGTGCAGGCCTCCAATTTGATCTGCGGCCGTGTTGGCACCAATGTCTGCTGTCCCACGGGCCAGACGGTGGCAACTCCGGCGCCCGTGAAGCCCGTGAACTACGACACGATACCTCGGCGTCTGCCCACCGTGGAGGAGGGCTGTGGCTATACCCTGACCAGCAACAAGAAGATCGTGGGCGGCATCGTGTCCAAGAAGGGCGCCTGGCCTTGGATCGCCCTGCTCGGCTACGATGATGGCTCCTCCTCGCCATTTAAGTGTGGCGGCACCTTGATCACCGCCAGACACGTCGTCACAGCAGCCCATTGTATTCGAGAGGATCTGTAAGTTGCAGTAATCATATTATTTTCAATTGCACTAAATGCCATTTTAAGGCAGGGCCCCCAGTCCCCGAACAAGCAAGTATAATTGTTTCGGCTGTAAACTTTAATTTTTATTTATTTTATGTGTTTTTTTTTGTTTGAACACACTCTTTTATGATTAATAATCAAAAGTAACAAAAGTTATAGCTGTTTTAAGTCTACTGTTAAAGTACAAAATTAATTCAATTAATATATAATTAACTTTTCAACTACTCGATTCTTTTAGCACCTTTGTACGTTTGGGCGAGCATGATCTGAGCACGGATGCGGAGGCTCAACATATAGACATACCAATAGTCAAGGTAAGAATTCCTTATCTCAAGTGAATCTCTTCATCTTAACTTTCTTCTCTTTCCACAGACAGCACCTCATCCTCAGTATAATCGTCGCAATGGTCGCAGTGATATAGCCATAGTCTATTTGGAGCGTAATGTGGAATTCACCAGCTTAATTCTACCCATTTGTATGCCCAGCTCTCCCAGTCTACGTTCCAAGTCCTACGTGGGCACGTATCCCTTTGTCGTGGGATGGGGCAAGACACAGGAGGGCGGCGAGTCGGCCACAGTGCTGAATGAGCTGATGATTCCCGTCATGAGCAACGAGGTCTGTCGGACCAGCTATGCCAAGTTGAACCGCGAGTTTACACCGGATCAGTTCGACAGCGCCGTCGTCTGTGCGGGCGTGCTCTCCGGGGGTAAGGACACCTGCCAGGGCGACTCTGGTGGTCCACTGATGACCTCCGAGGGTGTCAGCAGTCAAATGAGATTCTATTTAATTGGAGTGGTCGCTTATGGTGTGGGCTGTGCCAGGCCCGAGGTGCCAGGAGTCTACAGCAGCACACAGTTCTTCATGGACTGGATACTCGAGAAGCTGGAGGATACGCCGTAGTTTAAAGTCTCATCTCATATTTGAAGTGAATAAAAGTGACTCAGAAGACGCTTCAAGCGCAACTTAAATATTTACATTGACTGCGAGTCCTTTTTTGTCCTTGGCTTTGTTCTCATGACCTCAGCTCTGTCTAATCCCTGAGGTAGATGCCTGGACGCACTGCAGCAGCCTTAAGACTTATGCAAATAGCGAGAAATAGTTGAAGAAAGGGAACGTGCTCGGTCCATCAATCATGCTGGGTAATGATCGTGGGTCTAAGACACAACCCTAAGCTGTGATCTAGAAAGGGGTTGATGCACGGACATATGTACATCGAAGGAAGAAGGAGAAGGAGTGAGAGAGAGAGGGGTAGCTAGGTCTACCCTGGACACGAACTGCATTCTAATTGCGGAGAAGCTCACAAAGGGATTTGAATGCAATGTGCTGCCTTCTCTTGCATCTTTTGGCGTCATCTCGAACCCCAATCCTTTCTTATGACTGGCTTCTTCTCCCCTCCAGATCTGTAATCAGTTGTAAGGGGAATCCTTTATATCCTTTATGAACTCGGCACACTCTCCCGCGCATTTGTGGCCACATGGCATGTGTCTATTGGATCGTAGGAGTTTCCTTTTGTTCCTTAAGTCTGTCAGTTCATCTGATTCAAATCAGGCAGATGCTTAACTGCCTCAGGCTGTTTCCTTGGCACTCACTTTTAATTTTCAATTAAGCTGCCATCACAACATGCACTTTTCCATTATCATCAATTGATCTCAGGAAATTTACATATGAAATATTTGCATATGAATTTGCATGCGAAATCCGATTTGCGAAACCCCTTTTAAGCAAGGGTGTTAATTTCATCATTAGACATCTTTATTGCTGAGATATCTTTATTGACAGCATTTGCGAAAACCAAAGACGACCCTCAAAAGGCAGAGAGTCTGCAAATCAGAGGGTTGTCCCTTGCCAAAAACACAACAAGAACAAGGACAACAGTCAAGAGGTGTAGAAAGGAGAAACCCACAAATCGGAGATCGCAAATATAAACAGAATTGGCAGTGCCCAAAACAGGCCGCAATTGTTAACCCATTGTAAGCCGAGCAATTGTCAGGGGTTATATTCTAGGGGAAGGAAAGAAAGAAGTCAATCAATTGATCATGTGTGATAAGTTTACAAAGGAATCGAGAGTTTAATTTAATTGTGGGTGAAATATTGTTTTGTTTTTATTACAGAATAGTGTAGATCACAGGGTTTAAGCTCTAGATTGATTGATTTACTTTCACGCTTAGATGCTAACAAATTGTATTTAATTTCATTAAATTGCACATAGACTTAAACTGTCACTAAATATTGGAACTGGAACTCAGTTCTAAGCTTCCGGTGAGGTGGCATTCCGATTGAGGGTGGGACTCAAGGCCAGAGCGGGATTCGCGACGGCAATGATGTTGTCACCGGATGCGGAAATGACCTGGACACCGCTGGCGGTCAGATCAATGGACTCGCTGAGAATCAGATCATTAACTGTGTGAGTTTGACACTGGGACTCGGGACACTGGCCCAGCGATGAGACGGGTGAACGTTCATTTTCCAGACCATTGGCCTGCAAAAGATTGAATGATTGCCTTTACTCAGGGAATTCTCTCAAAGATTAGAATAGCTGCACGGGATGTGCTCCAACACATACTCACTGGCATGGGCGGGGAACTGGAGTTGCTGAACGAGAAACGCGAATCGTTGTCCTCAAAGTCCGCCGTCTTGCCCAGTCTGCAAAAAGAACAATTCAATTAAAATGCAGAAAACACTTGAGAAAATATTTCAAAAATATAAGAGACCGCAAATAATGATTATTGAAATTTTTTCACATTAAAAAATCAATGACTAAAATACATATACATCAAAATAATGATAATGATTAAATTTGAGCGAAAAAAATAAAACTTACAAATAATCATTAATTATGATTTTTATATTTTTCGCTCAAAATAAAACTAATTTTTAGTTCATGGCTTATGTGTAGGATTTTCACCCAATATTTTTGCATATCCCTTTAGGGAAGGAAATCTGAGTTCGGGAGCACAACAATAACAAGTACAACAACATTAAAAGCGAGTCTTTGTGCGACTTCACGGCGCCGAAAAGGCGGAAAAATAGTTGGGAGCTGTCGTTGCTCCCGGAGCCACTGCATGCCCACCGCTGCTTTAAAAGGAACCCAGGAGCCCATCAAACGCCAAAAGAAATTATTTAAAATAATAATTTGAATACAAAATAATTACTTAAAATAATAATTACTTCTATTTTTTGTGAAGTTAGTTTTATTTTGAGTGAAAAAATAAAAATCATAAACAATGATTAGTTGTGATTTTTATTTTGTAGCTCAAAATTAATCGTTATCATTGAAGAAAATTCTTAAAAATCTTTATATAATCATTACTATTTAATTTTTATAATATAACTCATTTACTTACGAGAATTTAGCTATTTCCGTCAGATCAAATGGCGGCTTGGCGAACTTTTGGTACATGGCAAACAGATTGTAGCGCGAATCCTCGACAGCTTCCTTCAGTTTTTTTGTTTTTTTTTGCAATGAGATTGTTGATTAAAGTTTCTGTCTAAGAATATTTCTTTGGTAAACTAAGCTTGGCGTGAAGCGTTAAGCATTTGGTTTTGGCAATGGAAGAAGAATACACATTGTTTCATTTTGGTTCTTAAAAGCGGGGAATTTTATTTCAAGCACTCAACGAGAAGGTACACCACATATTGCAGAAATCATAATATAACAAACTAAATATACTAAACTATACTTAAATAACTAAGGAAATACTAAGCATACGGAAAAACTTGGAAACGATTACTTTTAGAACAAGTTATGTCTGAAAGTCAACTACAGTTTAGATCTACAGAAGCAACAATAACAAACAGAATTTACTAATAGTTGGGATAATATTAATAGAAATATATAGAAAAGATTTATAGTACAGGGATAAGCATAGATTACGGTTTCAGTAGGGTTATTCAAATATATGTCAACACTTTCACTAATATTCAACAACTAAAATACTGTAAGAGACTAGGATTCTAAGGAAATGTCAGAGTATATAAAGTTTATTTACTTCATTCTATATTCTCTATATCTAGAGAAATACCTTTAATTTGATCTGTTCTTAGATGCAACAAATAATTCTATTTGTTTTGTTCTTAGATATCCTGAGAAGAACCTCTAAGTGCTTAAAGACATAGTGATATCAATGTAAAAGTAATCTGTTAGATAAAATTCGAATATTGTAACACTTTTCTATGTACTTATAAGAGAACTTCCCGAGAAAAATCTCAGAAGTCAATAGGCTGGGATTCGATTTTCTAATTTATCGATTTTCTAATTTAATTTTAATTTATTTTATTTAACATCCTATCTGGAATAGAATGAAATTCGAAAATCAGCTTTACCCAATACCTAAAATTAATTTTAGAGGGTTAAAAGAGAGCTAAGAATTTCGAAATGGATCCTTTTAAAAGCTAAGATACTAGAATTCAATTTGTAAACTTTTCTAAAATCTTATCTGAAAATATTCTCTACTCTAAGAGATCTTTAAGAAAACCCTAAGTATCGAACAAAAATGCGTTAAAGAGACTAGGATTTCACTTGTTTTCAGATTTAACTAAAAAATGCACTCTACCCTAAGAGAATTTTTGGAGAAGAATCTCTGAAATGTACAGAGACTAAGTTTTAAGCTGTTTAATTGAGGATAAGACACTAGAATTCAATCTGTTCTTAGATTATAACCGCCAGAGATCCTGAATATAAACCAAAAGTAATTAAAGGGTCAAAGAAAGTTAGTTAAGAGACTAGAATTTAAGCGGATTTTAAATTGAAGCGGATATTAAAAGCGACCAAAAACCGAGTTAGATGCTGTGCGGAATCTGCTGTAAAAAATTAGTAGAATTTTTCGAGTAAGCTGCAAAGCAAGAATTGGTTAATGAGGTAGCCCGATTTGAAGCGGAAGCAAAAGCTGAAGCTGAAGCTGAAGCACTGCACCAGGCCAAAAAGTGGATATGGCGAATGGATTAATGCTGAACGGAATCTGGTTTAATTACCCGATGACTGAGTTCCATGGGCAGCTGAGACGCTGCCGCTTCGGTGGAGGACAGACGTGGACGTTTTATCGTGACAGCGGCATCGCTGGACTCGCAATCGACATCGATGCGATGCGTTGCGTTGGATTGGGCTGGCACTTGATGATGATGGGAGGATTGGGAGGACAGGAGATTGCCATAGCGGGCAATGCTGGCCGAATGGCCAAAGCCCGCATCCTTGACAATCTGGCGGGCTAAAGGAAAGAGCTCGTCACGGCGCGTGAGCAGCCAAATGGTCTGGGGATTGCGACAGAGCTGAGCCGCCGCCTCATTCACGCACACCTCGTGCAGGGTGAGCGGCTTCTCCGGACGCCGCTTGCAATCGAACCGACCATAGATGGCCGAATACTTACGTATCTCGTCCATGCGCCGTGGATCGTGCTCCGCCATCGCAATCACCTGCTCCAATTCACGCGTCGTCCGCTTCTTGGAGGTCTGTGCCCGCGGCTCGCGCTGCGGCAGCTGGCGGGCAATTTTCGTGGCGCACATCGTGATCCGCTGCACCTGCAGCTCCGTCAGCACGGGCGTCAGCTGTGGCGAGCTGGAGGACACCTGATGGGCGGTACTGGCAACGCCACAGGGCGTGGCAACGCTCGCGGCCAGCGTGGGAGTGGGCAACGAAGTGGGCGTGGCAGTGGGCAACGTGGTGGGAGTGGGAGTGGGACACAAAACACTGGGCGCACTGATCTGCGACAACAGATGACCAGCCGATGGCGTCGTGGCCATTTGGGGCAGACTTGTGGCCTGAAACGAGGCAGCGGGATTAAAGGAGGCGAATTTGGTACGCGGCAGCGCGGGCGTCGCATCCGGATTGAAGACCAGCGCCGGCTTCGTTGGCGTCTCGCAAAGACCTGCGGAAACATAACCAGTGTTATTTACATACTGAACATAACTAAAATTTAAGGAGTTTTTGATATATCGTTTAAGAAAAATATCGAGTTAAAGTATTTAAATATCGCAAAAATCGATTTATTGATCTTACGATGAATTTTTACTTCTTAAATACTTCTTTAATCGTCAAAACAAAAATCGAGTTCTCGATATATCGTCAAAAAAATTATCGAGTTAAATTACTTGAAAATCGCTTCCGCGAAAATCGAGATTGTCGATTTTTCGATGTAATTTTACAAAACTAAACTAAAAATTAGAACTGATTGTAAGAGAATGTTTAAGTTATTGATGAAAATCCAAAATAAAAATCGAGTTAATAAAGTCAAAACAAAAAAAAATGATATATCGTCGAAAAAATATCGATTTAAAGTACTCGAAAATCGCTTCCGTGAAAGTAAAGCTGTTGATTTTTCAATACATTTTTACATAAAACATGTTTACGTCTAAAAAATAATCGAGTCAAAGTACTTTAAAGTCGATTTCGCTTAAATCGAGTTGTCGATTTTTCAATGTAAGTCGATTTCTCAATGTACAAAAATTAGAACAGCTTCTTAGAGAATGTGTGACGTAAATCCAAATAATTAATTGTGTTTTAATTCGTAAAAAAAATTATCGAGCTGTCGAAATATCGTCAAAAAATTATCGAGTTAAAGGACTTGCAAATCGCGTTGTCGATTTTTCGGTGTAAATTTACATCACTAATTCAGGGCACTCAAACTCAAACTCACCCAAATGTGGCAGCATGGAGCCCTGAAACAGGCCGGGATTCTTGGCCCATTCATGCAGCGCCTTCTGCAGCCGTCGCACATGGAGCGGCTTGGAGGCCATGCCCACCAGTGCCATGATCTCGAGGAACTCCTCCTCGCCCGCATCGTACAGCTGCTGGACATCGTCGCCGCCCATCTCCAGCAGCGTGTCGTAGTAGGCCAGCAAGCTGGCACGCTGGAGCACCATGTACAGCTGCACCTCGGCCTCGTTGCTCGGCCGCGATGTGGTGATCACTGCAAAAGACCCAAAAACACAACGGAATGCCTTTAAAAAACTGATCTAAAAACCAAAAAAACTGTGTAGGCAAAAAAAAAAAGAAGATATTTATAGAGTTAACTCGTTCTCATAATGCTGCAAGTCCATAAGAAAAAAATTTAATTAAATTCGCTTTTTTTTTTTAAAAAAATTTAAAAGAACACGACGGACGTCTGGACCCTAAACCTTAAAAAACGTATATAAAAAACAGCCCAATCAAAAAAAAAAGAGTAAAAAAAAATGAAACTGGAAAAAAGCGCACAAAAAGGACGAGGCAAAAGTTGGGAACGTCCTCATCTGCATAAACAAATGCGGCGATCGTGTTTGGGGTGTGTGTGAGTGTGTGTGTGAGTGTGTATGTGTGTGTGTGTGTGTGTGTGTGTGTGTGTGTGTGTGTGTGTGTGTGTGTGTGTTCAACCCTTTCGCTTTCGTGCTCGAGCTGCCAAGTATCCTTGGCCCGAAACAAAACTCGTTAGAAATGCGTCACGCATCGGCAAAAGGATCCCAAGGATCAGTTTAATCTTTTCGCTTCCCATTCAAATTTTGTATTTTTTTTTATCACTTTTCTTGCTTTTTTTTTTTTTGTAAATGTTAATCGTGTGAAATATTGTTAGATGTGTATGAAACTAAAACTTATTTATTCTGGTCTCAACACAATTTATTGGCGTTCATCTTCTGCTGCTTCTGGCCAACTTAAAAGACCGCCTGAAGATGATGATGATTATGTCAAATCGTAAATAATTATGTGAGAATATTTTACTTGACGGAAAGCCAGTTACCAGCCTACGTTAACCAGTTAACATCTATCAGGTACAGGTAGCAGCTACCAGTTCCCATTACCAATGTTACCAATGTGCACTACTCGGCTTTAATTAATAGAGAAAAAGACCAAAGAGCTGGCCAACTAAATTATAACAAAAGCGAATCAAATCAGAAAAGCAAAAAAAAAAAAAAACCACACATCGATCGTTCTTGTTTTTGTGCAGCCAAAGAAGGAGGATAAGGTTGAGGTTGAGGTTGTTGCTCATCGTGTAGTTGTCGTTGTTGTTGTGTTTGTATTTGTAGCTGGCGTTGTCACTTGATGTGCTGCCAATCATTAACCCATTATTGCACGCTTGTCACAATTTATGACACATTAGCAAGAACACAAGTTTCATGCATCAGATGGTAGAGCAATAAATGTCGAAAGAAAAGTTACCTAATGGGTTCTTAGACCTTGGGTTAAGGAATGCTTCTAAGTTCCTAGAAAATATTTGGAGTAACTTGAAATTTTTTTAATAGTTAAGATATTAAGTGATACAACTTCAAATGCAACTCAAATTCATAGAAAACTTTTCATTTGCTGAATTTTTGTCAAAAAAAATATGTTTTTTTGATAGAGATTTGAAAATAATCTTAAGGAATATGTTTAAATCTTTTGCAGATATCCTGTGGACTTTTTATTATTTTTGGGTTGTTATTTAAAGTTCAAATACTATAAATATTGAAATTTTTATTACTTTTACACACTTTTTACACGTATTTTTCTCTAGAAAACGTTTTGAATAGATCCAATAAAAACCAGAGAATTCTTAAAATAATTTCATTTGTTAAGGCAGTTTACAAAAACATAGGTTTGAAATTATAGACTAATAAGTTACACAGTAATTCCTATTTTATATTATTTTCTATAAAAGATTTCTAAAACTTAGGGTTGCAAAGTTTCCAAAAGCTTAAAATTGGAAAAATAATATATATTTCAAATAAACAAAATATTCTTTGAAAAAAATCTTTCAAGAAAAATCTTTTAGAATAACTTCAAAAACTTCAGATAGAGTTTTAGAAATAGAAAATGTTGAAATAAACTTTAAAATTTCTAGCTGGTTTTCCAAAAACATAAGATTAAAAAAACTATATTTCAAAATTTGATAAAATTTTTTTAAATAATTTCAAACACTTCAGATAGAGTTGCAGAAATAGAAAATTTCGAAATCAATTTTAAAATTTAAGACTATAAAAAAAAATATATTTCAAATTAGCAAAAAAATATTTTCAAATAACTTTAAAAACTTCAGATAGAGTTGTGATGAGGGAAAATTTAGAAAATTTCTAGCTAGACTCTTGCTAATTTCTGTGCAGTTGCCAGTGGGTTAAGTGGGTCTGTCAACGCCACGCTTCTTCTTCTTCTACCTCTGCCCCCCCTCGGCTCCATTGTGGAGTATTTAACGCAGTCGAGGGAAACTTTTGCGTAAGACAGAAGCGAGAGACTGGAGTCGGCAGTCCAGAGTCTGGTCTGGGAGTGTCTGGGATCGCAGTAGCTGGAGGGGCACGCATTTGCAGCAATAAATAAATGAGACGTGATTTCAATACACAAATAATGCTCCAGGAGGGAGGAGGCAGGCAGAGAAGGGAGGAGCCAGGAGTCAGCAGCCAGGAGCCAGGCAACTGGAACTTGGGCTGGAGGGGAACAGGCAACGTTTGTCTTGGCGCGCTGATTGTCACTCCTTGTTGCCCCCAGCAACATGTGGATGCCTCCACTCTTCACTCTGCCTTCTTGTTGATTTTTTATTTATTTAATTTGCGGCTCACTTTTTGCTGCTGTTGTTGCCAGTCTGTTAATGTTGCTGTTGTTGTTGTTGTTGTCATTTGCTAAATATGTTGTTTTTATGCGCCTGGCAAATGGCAAAGATGGACAAAAAATTAACTGCAGTTGCTTTTTAGTTGGCACTTGAAAGCAATAATGACATTCGACGCCACATACCAAGTTCTTGGCCAGGCCAATGTGTGTGTGTGTGTGTGTGTGTGTGTGTGTGTGTGTGAGGGACGTCAATCGTGCTCGATCGCTTCGATTATGGGCAAACAGGCAAAAAAAAAAACCCAGATGAAAGCAATGCAGACGCCGCTTTTCCATGTCCTCTCGTAACCGAAACTATTTCTCATATATAAAACGATAAATTAAAAGCGACTGTTTTTCGAACGATCTTTCGAAATTCTTGCGTCGATCAAAATTCCATTGGTGGCAATAACGTTGACGTCTGTACGTGCCAATGGCCTTAAGTTTGGAGAGGAAACATAACCATAATATACGAATACATACATATAACCCTGGCGACATTTCACAACTGGGAACTGAGAAAACATTTGCCAATTGCAAGACTCTATTGAGTTTACTACCCCTCAACAAATCTCAGTTCTGGGGTGAGTTTTTTTTTCTTTCATTTTCTTGTTACCCTGAGAACTTACCCCTAAAAAAGGGAACCTATCATCTTGAGCTAAAGTTAACGGCTGTTGTTGCCAACCGTTATTTACCTGTGTGCAGCTAGCATTTCATTGGACACACCTTTTGCTACCTGGCAGACAGAAGACTAGAAATATGCCTAAATCCCAGCACAAATAGATGATGCCCTGCCCCCCAAACGTATAATTGATTTCCCTATGCTGCTCAGGGTGGTTGCTTGCACCAAGGAAGTCGAAACCGGAACTCAAGCTGACAACTCTATTGTTGTTCTTTAGTCCACAAGGTCCGTTATTGCCGTTACAAAAAACAGAACAGAACAACAACAATGGAAGCTTGCGAAGCTTGAAAAGCGCGGGAAATTTTGCAACTGCATGTGGCGTTTGATATGAGGAATATACTCGCAATTGAAAGGTACAAAGGAGAAGTTGAGAAGAGGAAAAACATGTTTGATATGTCACTATCAAAATAATAAAGAATTAAAATTGTTAAGAAATAAATTTGATAGTAGTTGTTTAGATGGAAGATATTTTGATTGCCATTAAATAAATAAAAATAAACATTTTTGACTGAGTAGAATCTAAGTTTGTTTGAACATACTTGTATATATAAATGGAATTATATTCTAAGTAAGTTCACGGAAATTATGATTGAGTAAAATAAAATTAAATATACATAAGTTAAATATATTATAAATTATTTATCTTATATTAAATTTTTTCAGAATCATAAAAAAAGATATAGAAAACAACAGCTGAAACAATGCTTTATAATATTGGTATAATAAACATAATAACAAAAATAATAACATATAAGTTTTTTTTAGATTTGAATCATAGACAGTTGATTTTATAATACAAATTATAATTTGTAACAATAATAAAAATGTAAATTATTTTAAAATCAAGTACAGCAATCATGTCAATTGAAATTATAGTGTTGATGTTAAGGATTACTTTCTAATCGAAGTATTTATCATTTTAAATAATAAATTCATTATAGAAAAGTTAAAGAATATGCTAAAAAGTATAATGTTGACTAAAATAAAAATAATAATGATGTTTAAAATTAAAATGATATTAATAACTATTAAGTCAGATTGTTTTTGATTTAAATCATACACAGTTTGACATGAAATGGAAATTAAAATTGATAACAAATATGATAGTAAAAATTATGATAAATTAAAATAAAAGTAATGATAACTGAGATCCCGATGATACCAATAATGTATTTGGAATTTAAAAAAATTAGCAATAATAAAATTAATTAAAAACATGTTGATCGGAAACTTATAAAGACGCTTAAAGATGACAATAATAAAAAAAATAGTTATGTAAGATTAATAAATTACTTAAAATATAAATTTAATTTAATTTTATATTCACTTAATGCCCAAATATTTTGTAGATCGCTTATTATCATACTACATATTAAATATCAATAGGCCGTCTACAAAAATATATAAGCGAGTATTATGTAATTAAATAATATATTAATTATATATAAATATTATTTGTAATATTCTTATACTTGATAAACGTTATGAAATTTTGATCAAATTGTTTTCATTAATAATATTATTGAATTATTTTTGAAATTTATTTTTATTAATATTATTATTCCATTTTTTTTAATCATATTTAATTTAATATTATTAAAAATGAACTTACTTGTGCCATTTGCATTGCGTCCAAAGAACTTGCCCTGCGGACTCAGTATGGGACTGGAGGAAGCCGACGGGGCGCCGGAGAGCGATCGTTGACCCTCGGAGGGGCCGCTGGCGAGCGATAGATTGTGGACATCCTCCAGTTTGCAGATCTCAATGCTGCCACTGCCACTGCCACTGCTCGCTGTGGTTGTTGTGGTGGTGGTAAGCAATTGTGGCAGGCACTGTGCAAGGCTGATGGCGCTGATAGAAGCGCTGACTGAGGCTGAGGCTGAGGCGGAGACTGAAGCTGAAGCGGAGACTGAAGCTGACACTGAAGCTGAACAGCTGGACGTTGCGCTTCCGCTTCCTGTGAGACTCTTGGCGTTGGCAGCTGGCGAGGGAGCTGTTGTGGATGCCACTGCTAATGTCGTTGTTGTTGTTGTTGTTGTAGCAGTAGTCGGAGAATTTGCCTCCATTGTGACCGTTGAACCAATTTAGAACCAAACACAACCACAAGACAAGCCAAAAAACCAAATGCATGCAAGCCAGAAAACTAAATAAAACTAAATCAAAGGATGCACTACACACAAAAACACACAAGACGAACTACACTACACTAAAAAGTGCTTGAGTAACGTTTTTTAAATATTTTCGAATACACTTGAAACACTCGTGAAGCGCGCTCAAGATTTGATTTGTTTTAGATTTTGATTGCTGATCAGTTTGATCTGTTGTGCCATCCGTTCAGCTCGAGGCCAGACGAACTTCTGTTGTCGCAATGCCGCCTGGACATGTCGGGAACCCTTTTCTCAGTCTCAACATCTTTGAGATACTTTCGCAGAGCTGAAGAAAAACAACGCACATAAAATCACGCAGCGGTCCAGACGTAAAGGGTTAAAAAAGGTAGAGAAAGAAAGAAAGAAAAAACACAAGAGGGAGCAGGAGAAGTAGATGCCAAGGAATTTGTATGCGAAGCCGAAGACGAAACAAAACCCGAAGCCAAAACAAAACCCGAGACGAGACGAAGGCATTGGCGCTACCAGTTTCTCACTCAAACACCAATGAGGGTAAGTTTTTTCCTTATGTTTCGTTTCGTTTCTTTTCTTTTCTTTCCTTTTTTTTTACTTTTATTGCAGACTCGTTTTCGGGCATGTTCTCTTATTAGAAATGTCCCGAGACTCTTGTGCTCTCTCTGAGCAGCAGCTTTGAGTGAGTTCTTGTGCTCCGCCTCTCGTCTCTCACTCTCTCTGTCTCTCTCTCTATTTGTATCTCAAAGCTACATCTTTGGCTGCAAGCGTGAGGCTGCGTATCTTTAATACTCGCGACATTTTGATCCTTTCATTCTGTCCATTTTTTGCTGATATTTTCCGTTAAAAATGTTGCATACATTAAAAAGATATTCAAATTTAGGCTGAAAATCCTTGCAGACTTCGTTACGAATTGATTAGGCCAGCTGTGACAATAATCCATTGTGATACACATTTTGGAGGGCCTTTTAGAGCCCATAAATAATAATTTTTTGTATAAAAAATATCATATAAAATATTTTGTTATATCCATTTTACTTTATTCAGTTTATATAAGTGGTATATCAATTTTTAGGATTGAATTTTGAGTTAAAAATCAACTTTTTCGCTTTGAATTTAATTAAAAACGAGTATGCTTGAAAATTATCAATAGAAAGTAGAGTATTAAAAATTTATATGTTTTTAAAGCTATTTTAAAAAAAACACTGAACAAGTTTTATTAATATTTGAAGAATATGTCAAGAAGAAATCAAAAAAGGATCGTTTGAATATTTAAAGTTCGAAAACTCTTTTACCGACAGATATCTTAATCAAACTTACCATAATCAAGTTGAAATAAGTATATGTGGATGAAGGAATTTAAAAAAAATATACTTTTAACAAAAAAGATTTGATGCAGATTTCTTAAATTATTCTTCTATTCATTTAAATTCCGTTTTTATGATACATTTCTTTTAACCGATAAGTATCCATGGAAGTTTATAATTTTTGTAATTTACTTAAAATACTTTGATACAAAAAATTCTTCAAGCAATTCTAAGTTTGACTGCAAGAAAAATTTTCAAAAATCTATTCGTATTTTTTATGATGTTTTTTTAAATGACTTCATCCACATATACTTATATTACTGAGTGTATATTCTGTAAAAATGTCAACCAAATCGGAAGAAAAACCCCTTGAAGAATTAAATATTTCGATGTTTGTATGAACGCTTTTCTTGTATTTTCTTTTTTTGTATATACAAAAACAGTTTACAATAGATTTGTTGTATTATTACGAATAAGTATAGGTATAATAATAATTATAAGGAGAGGGGATTCGAGAATACTTTCATTATAGTTAGGGGATTTTAAATGGTGTTTTGGTTAGTAGATGTGATTTATGTATGAATAGATTACACTAGGATTGGTTTTGTTTTTTTTTAGTTTTTAAGTTAACAGTCGCAGCATTTGGAATCCAAACATCAGTCGTAGGGGATTCCCCCTAGAAGAAGTCCCTACAAGTGCGGGATTCCAGCTTGGCTCGTCCACTATAAGTTATTGACGCTAATTATCTGATTGATCCAACCAATGAAGGAGGACACCTTCACATAGACACCAGGCACATCGACGCGTCCGCAACCGAAGCCCCAGGAAACGAGGCCGGCGAGCTCAAAGAAGCCATCATCCTGGCAGACCAATGGACCACCGCCATCACCCTGACAGGCATCGTGTCCCTCCTCGCCGCCGGCACAGAAACTGGAGGCGGGCAATATGAAGATCTTCTCCGTGACGGCGTTCACCTTGCGAATACACTCCGTATCGCTGACAATGGGAATCTCCGCCTCACGCACACGCAGCGGAATGGGACCGGCTGTAAGAAGATTGACAAATGAGTGTACTCTTCAGGATTAACTTCAGCTGAACTTACCCTCGCCCATGTAACCGTAACCGGTGACCGTGCAACGTTTTCCGGCCGTGTGACTGACGCCACGTGCCGGCAGACAAACCAGACAGACGCCATCCCTCAACTCCGCCTGGCCATGCAGCTTGAGCAGCGCAATATCATTGTCCAGCGTCTGGCTGTTGTGATTGTGGTGAATGTATGTGGTGGCCACACGCAGTGTCTGGGCTCCGGGACTGCCGTACTTGCGGGTCAGATCGTAATCGCCCACGCGCACATAGATCGCATCGCCGGAACGCACAATGCTGCGGAAGAAATGCAGGAAGATCACGTGTTAATGCAAGCAGATCAGCAGTGATCGACTAGTAGATACTCTGGTATATATTCAACTCAAAACTAGATTGAAAAGTGCCTTTTTATTCCTTTGTCTACATGGTCTATAAAATAGTTTTTTAGAAAACTTTAATGTTTTTAAGCGATCGTGGTAAAATTTATGGGACTGATCATCATTAGATTATTTGTCATTTGTTTCAAAACTCAGGACTATAGCTTTTTCTTCTTCCTTTGTCTATATAACTTATAAAATTGTTTTTTAGAAGAACTTTGATATTTTTAAAGCGATCGTGCTAAGATTTATAAGTCTGATCATCATGTATTAGTCTACACGCTCTACATAGGTATAAAATTGTGTAGAATAACTATTATGTTTATTAAGTGATCGTTGTGATCAGGACAGATCGATATTTGGATATTTATCATATGTGCCACGTTTTAAGGCCAATGCTCTTTTTTTCTCTCTTGGTTACACGATCTATAAACAAGTTTTTATTAAACTTAGTGGTTATCATGCGATCGTAATGAAATTTTCAGATACAGAGTCCTTATATACATGCATATGTATTTAAAAAAGAAAATATAAAAAAGTCCTTCTTTTATTACTTCTACTTCTACTACTTCTGCTCTTACAACACTGTACATTTCGAGGCTCTAGCTCTTATAGTCTAGATAGAGAACGTACAGACGGACAGGGCTGAATCGGCTGGACTGCTAATTCTTATAGTAAATATATAAATTTTATATTATTTTATAATACTCCTTCCAGCCGGGTGTAGTTAGACTTAAATCAAATGGACTACTCACTTGGTGACACAATGGGCGGCAGTGAGCACCCACTGGGTGCCAATGAGGGCGGCACCGCACAGATACTGGTTCAGGGAGTTGATCAGTGCCACCTGCCAGCACCACTCGCCGTTCTCCCCATCCTCGCCACCCACCACACGAGCCCTTCTCCGACTGCTGTGATTGCTGGGACTGGGATTGGGATTGTAGACAGCACCACCGCGATAGTAATCCGGATAGACGACAGCTGTCTGCTCGGGCTCCTGCTCCCGTTCCTGCTCCTGTTCCTGCTCCTGGTCCTGATACGATCTCAATTGATTGCTCTGCACACCGTTGGAATCGATCAGATCGCCCAGCTTATCGTTGTGTATCTGGATGGGCACAATGGCGGATCCAAGCACCAGGCGCTCGTTGGACTTGTTGATGCTGCTGCTGCTGCTGCTGGGATACGACATGGTCAACTGTCGCGCGGTGCGTTGGACTCCGTACTTGGCCCGGGCAAAGGACACCAAGTTGAGGGCCGGCGAGAAGGCCGAGGAGCGTCCCGTGCGCAGCGTTCCCTTGACGCCGCACACGTACTTGGAGTAGACATGTGGACGCGGTGTGGTTGTCGTGGTGGTCGTCGTCGTCGTGGGCGCCGTGGCTGGCGGCAAACCGGGCTGTGGTCCCGGTCCGGGTCCATAGTAATCCGCATAACTAGGCGGTGCTGGTGGATACTGATGCGTGTGGTGCGGTGGCAGTGGTGGTGGTGGTGGAGCTGCTGCCGGCACCTGATTCGACATGTACGAGGTGGGCGGATAAGGCGGCGGTGGTGCCTGCTGTGGTTGCGTGGCATACGGCGGTGGAGGCGGTCCCATCGGCGGGTAATTGAAGTAGGAGGTATCGTTGCGGGTCTGGAACTGTTGCTTCTCGAGGATCTTGCTCTTGGGCGCACAACAGATCTGGCCCGAGCGCTTGCATCTAAACAAGTCCGTCATCTCGGCATTTTCTGTGGAGGATTAGACGAGAGATTAGCTGGGAATTCTTCAGATTAGGCTTACTTAGTTAGTAGAGCTGTAAAAATTCATCGGAAAATCGACTCGATTTTCACAAAAGCGATTTTTGTAAACTTTAACTCGATTATTTTTGTTGACTATTAATCGAATTATATAATTAAATCAATTTACATTTTTAAAAGTTTAATGAAATCATTTGCAGAATTTAGTTCAGTTAATTATGACAGAAGTTGATTAAATTATAAAAGTTTATGCATAAAATTTGTGATTTTCGATTAAAAAAAATCGATATCGATAAAAATCGATAATTTGAGACAAAAATTATTTTAACGAAATGAATTAAATTTGAATGCAGAATTAAATTACAAAACTTTATATACACAATTTAGAATTTTCGATAAAAAATCGGTATAAATCGATAACTTGAGGCAAACATTTTTAGCGAAATTAATTAAATTTGAATGCAGAATCAAATTGTATAACTTGATATATAAAACTTTGAATTTTCGATAAAAAAATCGGTATCGATAAAAATAACTTGAGGCAAAAAATATTTTTACGAATTGAATTAAATTTAAATGCATAATGAATTTGATCATGATTAAAATGACCTTCCGCTTGGAAATCGGGACAGTTTTGAAAACTCGATTTTTGGATAACTCGATTAATCGTTATTTTTGGGGATCTATCGATAACACGATTAATTTTTCGTCGATTTTTTAATTTACTAGTTACTGAACTTACTGAAGCAGGTGAAGCTGAGCAGGCTGACGATGCAGGAGCCGGGACATTCCTCGCGCGGATCGGGACTGGGCGTGTTGGGCAGCACATACGGTGGTGCGGTGGGCGACGGTGTCGGTGGTGGCGTCGGTGGCGGCAGCTTTGGCTTGGGCGCGCCCGCCCGCGAGTTATCGCAGCAGACGGAGCCCTTGGAGCAGGTGGTAGGATGCGAAACGAGGATCGAGGGACGCTCACAGAAGGCGGCCATGATGTTGAGCAGACAGAAGCCCGGACAGCGTGGTACCTGCGGTGGTGCTTGTGGTGGTGGCGCCGGTGGTGCCGGCGAGTTCAATGTATTCTCCGCAAACGATATAATCTGCGAGAGAAAATCTCCGCCGCCTCCACCTCCTCCACCGCCGCCTCCTGCCGGTGGTGGTGCTGAAGTGGCCGGACGAGCTGGTTTCGTTGCCGGCTTGCTGGCAATCTTTGTGGCCGGTTTGCTGGATGGCGGTGCCTTGGCGGGTGGTGCTGCCTCCGAGGCGCTGCCCGTGACACAGCAGCTGCCCTCGCCCGGACAAAAGGCCTCCGAATCGATGTCGTCACAGAATATGGCAAAGATGCCGTTCATGCACTCGCCCTCGCACTCCTTCAGCTCCGGTCCCTGTCCCTGTTGACCCTGCGACTGGCCAGATTTCAGCTTGTTATTATTCTGATTGTTGTTCTCCTCCTGCTCTTCGTCTTCCTCCTCTTCTTCGTCCTCCTCTTCGGTGGCAGCTTCCGTTGTTGTTGTCGTGGTCGTCTTCTTGTGCTTTGTTGGCTTCTGCGCGTTGTTGTTGTTGTTGCTGTTGGTCTTGGTGCGTGCCGGCTCTGGTGTAGTGCTAGTGGTAGTGGTGCTAGTGGTGCTGCTGGTGGTGCTGCTCGCCTTGCTCGCCGTGGACTTGACCAGCGTCTGATTGCTCTTCAGATTGCCCATGTGCTCTGTAAGAAATAAGTGCAAGCAATTAGGTAAACTAATAAAAATACCCTTAAAATTCCCTAACGATTCCTTGAGGCTTCCCTACCGAATTCATTGCTCATTCCTCGACGTATAGGAGAAGACACTGTTAATTTTGCGTCAATTTTAGTAGAAATTTCCCTGGAATTATTTGCGATTCGAAGTTTATTTTTTGAGGTTTTCTCAACGTTTTTTTTTTTGGGGGTTTACCACTGAAGGGAACGCAAAAAACGTACTTCATATTATGCAAAATTGTTTATTAAATAACTACTGTATTTAGCATGGGATTGTGAGAAAATTTTCAGTGCAGATCAGGAGAAGAGAGCTCATAATGTATGCCAAAAATCAAGACTATTGCTGTAATATGTTCTTTTAAATCGATTTTTAAGATTTTTTGGGTTGATAAGAAGTATTTGGCTTTTTTTTGAGACCTTACACAAAATGAGCTCTTGCAAAAGAATGAAGGAATAGGGTTAAGTCAACTCGGCTGTTGATATTTAACCTAAACATGAATGCATTATAGAATCGATAAAGATATTATATATAGTCTTTTTTGCCTATATTCTTAAGGTCTTTAATGTCTTCAGGATTTTAAGAGCTGACTATAAATAGGAAAGTAGAATTTCAGAGGCTACTCACTCGCTGGTATATAAATGTCCTTGGGCAGCTTGCCATTCGCGTACTCGTCCAGGGAGACACAGCACTTGGTGCCCTCCTTGCAGAGTCCGCCGCTGGTCAAGTACGCCTCACAATACTCCGCAATGCGATCCGCCACACAGACGCCAGTGCAATTCTCTGCAAGCAAATTTCCAGTGGTGCTAAGTGGTTGCAACTTGACTGATAGCTACTTTGACTTACTGTTCTCGTCCTCGGCTTTGCTGTTGTCCTCCTTGTCCTTGGGCTTGCTCGTCGTGGACTTTTTGGTGGTGCCAACGGACTTCTTGGTGGTGCTGGTCGCAGGTGCTGCGGTGGTTGCAGGCGGACGCTTCGGCTGTGGCTTTGGCTTGGGCTTCGGCGTGGTGCTGGTGGTCGTAGTGGTGCGTCTGGTGGTGCTGGTGCTGGCCGCCGTTGTGGTGCTGCGCGGTGTGGTGGTGCTGCTCGTCGTCGTCGTGCTTATCTTGGGTGTGGTTGCCGCCGGTGTGCGCAAAGCGGTGGCATTTTTGCCTAAATAGAGTTGGGAATGGAGTGGATCAGTGGTTGGGTGGGAGAGTGAGTGGTTGAGTGGCTTAGAGCTTACCTGGTGCGCTCTCAATGCAGCATTTCATGCTGGGCGAGGGACAGGGCACATCGTCGAGCACCTCGTAGCAGATGAGCGTGGCCAGCGTGTGGACACAGACGCCGGGACAGTCCTTGGCATCCGCGGTGCTAGTGATCGTATCCAGCAGGCCTAGAAAGAGACAGAGGGAGGGCATATTAGAAGAGAACAAATTCTTACTTCAGAAATATGAGATAAGTTTTCTGAGAGATGAGTTAGTTATTTCGGGACTTCAGATTGATTTTCAAAAAGGTAAGATGGGTTTCGAAAAGATTAGTGTAGTTTTCGATAGAAAGTTTTTCTGACAAATTAGCTCTGTTTTTCGAAAGTTCAGAGGTGAGATAGGTTATCCGAAAGATGAAACATTTCTCCGATAAATTAAATTGAGTATTAAACCGTGAACTGAGATAGTTTTTGCTAAGGAATGTCACAGTTTTTCGGGATTTAAGATACTCGTAGTAATTCCGAAAGATGAGATTAGTTATTTAATAAGATATGATTGGAATTAGAAGCGATTAGATTGACTTTTGAGGCATAAGTTAGGATTTTGAAGAGATAAATTCTCACTTTCGACAGATGGGATACATTTTCTGAGAGATGAGATTAGTTTTTCAAAAAAAACAGTTTTCCAAGAGGTGAGATGGGGTTGCCAGGAAATAAGTTGAATTTTGCGAGATATAAGATCGATTTTGAGAAAGTTAAATAATTTTTCGACAAATTCAAACCGATTTTCAGAGAGCTAAATAACTTTTCCGACGCACTCAAACGAGATAAATTTAATTAAGAGATCGAATTTTTTTAAGGTATAAATTCCAACTTCCGAGCGGTGAAATAGGGTTTTCGAGAGATGAGATTGGTTTTTCGGGATATAAGATAGATTTTCAGAGAGGTGAGATGGGCATTTTAAGAGATAAGCCCAGTTTTCCGTAGGAGATTGGTTTTCAAAGTGATAAGTTCACTTATTCCGTTTTACGACAGTTAAAAATGGTATTCCCCGATATAATGACGGTTCTTCAAGGTTCTTCATTACCCAGAAGAATTGCAACTTACCTGACAGAAAGCTGCCTGCGAGAGAGTCATCCTGTGCCTGGACGAGCGTCACACTCGCCAGCAGGAATCCAATACTCAGTGTGTAGATTATGTGGCAGTTGATCATGTTGCTGGGATTGTTCTTGCTTCTTCTAATTGGCTTGATCATATTGATATATTTCTGTATTCAGCGTATTGTTCGTAACTCACGTGCTCATCTTCTCTCGTTGCAAGAATCTGAAATGAAATGAACCAAAGTGAAAGTCAGAAATCTGAGTCATCACAACTGTTTTGGCCATGTAACCCAAAAGGCCTGTGACGTAACAGAAAAACAAAATCAGCTTGGAGTTGACACCAAGCAAGCGCCTAAGATCATTGGCCTAGAAAGAGCTCATAAAGTTGATCGCAAACGGTTTGCCACTTTGTTGCAAGACATTGATAACAGCAACTTGTTCTGAAGAGACACAGAGAGCGAGAGAGAGAAAGAGAGAGAGGTGTGGAAGTAGAGCTGCCCCCAAAAACCAGTTTCCAGAAGTTGCGACTCGCCTCATTCTCTGTGGGAATTTGGCCCGGGAGTTGTGACTGGTTCTGTGATAGGTGACAGGTGTTGTACTGTGTTTGTGTGTGTGTGCCCAATTTCAATATTACGTATACGTATTTGGGGGGGATTGTCTGCCCAACTCAACCCCTTTTCCCTCTTCTCTCTTCTAGAAGCTTAGCTAGAATTCCAAGTTCTATTTTGTGGGCCTAATAAATGTATTTGGGTTGCCCCAACTTGCTTTAAGTTTAACTTAAAGTAGAACAAGTTATGGTTAAAGTAATATCAAAACTAGTAGAAAATTTTACAATTGAGCGAACACGACTGTTTGAGACCCTGTGTTAATTTTGTAAAAAACTTAAACACCAATAAAACACATATAAATGAAGTAGCATCTTCTTCAAAATTGATTCTTGCATAACTTTTTAGTTTATTTAACGATCGTGATGAAATTTTTGAAGCACATTGGTATTATATAATTGATTATGTGTTTCAAAATTTAAGAATGAAGCTTACAAGCTGTCCTAATAAATCGATCTTAGTCGCTTTACGGGATTGAAAGAGATCATAGCAAAATTCTAAAACAAACTAAATTTGCTAAGAATATACAGAAACCTACATAACAAATTTGATGCATCTAGCTCTTACAGTTTCTGAGATATGTATACATAGATTAAGTGATGCTGAATAAGACTATATATTTTATAAGGTGGAAGATAATTCGTCTTGCCATTTAAGTACATTTCTCTGTTGACAAACTTAAATTCCGCTTTTTGTACTTTTTAAATATGCTGTATTAGTTCAACTTGTGCAATTAAAACTTAAACGTTTTTAAAGTGCCACACGATCTTACTATAATGAATGAAATAGAAAGTATCTGCACCAGTAGAAAGATATCTCAGTTCAGAGATCTTTAGCGAAAGTGCACAACACTTGACAATGGCAACGGCAAAATAAATAAACAAGACAGAGAATGAAAAGTGTAAGATACATATACCAAACAATTATACTGTCTTTAGAAAATATAAGCCCCTCCCCCTACCCCCTCCACCTGTTTTCGGCCTCACGTGCGTCGCTTTCACGTTCAAAGGCCGAAGAAAAAACCGGAAATTTCTTAAAGGGCCAAAACATTTGAAAACTGATCGTGTGACAATCCTCTTCATTCTATTTTCTACGCTTTAAAGCTAGAAAGCTTCAAGTGTTCTCACCCCCCCCCCCCCCTCCCACTCTTCCCTCTCTTTGTTGCACGTATTTTAGGTCAACCTGTCTCTGTTCCTCTTTTGGCTTGACGCCTACGCCAGCATGAATACCAAGTCCGGCACCAAAAAAAAAAAAAAAAAAAAAAAAAATTATATTGAGAACCCAGCAAGACAGCAAAATGTGGGTCAGATGCATAAGGCGCGACGTTGTCGGCACGTTTAACACATTTCTACCCGTCTCTCTCTCTCTCTACTCCCCCTCTCCCTCTCTTTTTAGCACTCTCCTCAATTCCCGTTTAGCATTTGGCATGCGAATAATGCGTTGTCTTGAAATACCAAAAAGTTGTTAAGAATTTCTTTTGATTGTTTTGCTGTTGTTGGCCAAAAACAAACACACACACACACACGCATGAAATGAACGGTTAAGCATAACGGTAAACGCAGCTATCATAGCTTAGAGGGAAGGGGCAGTGTTTTTTTTTTTAAATTTTTTGGTCAACTATTTTAAGTCAGTGGCTCAATTTGCAAATCGTCGCAGTTCTTTCATTTTTAGCACTTCCATTAAAGTCCCGACAGAAATACACACACACACACACACACACACACATACACTCGTGTTGAACAAGTTAAGTGACTTTTTGTTGTTGTTCTTTTCTTTATATTGAGCGTTTACTGTAAGTTAACTGTTAGCTGTTGGATGTTGTCAGGAGACATCGTGTGGCATGCACTTGGAATGCAGCACAGTTTGTCTTCTTGCCACACTTGCCACAACACAACACAGCACACAACTATATGCAAAGTCTGTCACACACACACACACACACACAGAGAACGTTAACTAACCGTGTTTTATAGGCCAACTGCTTTTGGGCCAACTGCACTTTGCGAAAGCCAGAAACAAACTGACCATTGCTCAAGGTTCTCAACGCTTGGGAAGCCGCCAAGACCAAGGCCAAGACTCAACTCGAAGACTCGGACTCGGACTCGAAGACACGACTCAAGTCGACACGGAGAAAGTGAGCAACAGAAATAAACTGCGAGTGAAAGAGCAACAGTTCATTAAACAGATAAAAAGCGCGTTCTCTTGCGCTCTTTCTCTCTTTCTCTTTGCCACCTGTTTTGTAGCATGCTACCTGCTGTGGATTCCCCATACAAATGTCGAAAAATAATATTAGGAAAACAAATCTAGGCAGATAACAAAAATTTTAAATAATGTTATTAGAAAAGAAATTGTATTTAGAATATTTTTTTAATTAGAATTATCAGAGTATAAAAATTAGGAAAAATAAAAATAGGAAGACAAAAATTAGGAAAGGCCAAAATCAAAAGAATTTTAAAATATCGCGTAGTTAATCAAAATTTATTTTTTGATTTTAACTTTTCTTTATGTTTTTTGTAGCCTACATTTTTTGTTTTCCTAATTTTTATTTTAAAACCTAAAATCAAAAATATTTTTTTAAGCTAAGCGAGTTTTAAAAAAATATAACTTTTTTTTATTTTTGCTTTTTTTACACCATTGTTTTTTATTTTTCCCAAATATCAGAATTAGTTTTAGAAATGAATCAGCAAAAAAACATACTATTTATTTAAATAAAGCCAGAATCAAGAAGGGTCTACACATAAATATGTATTGTGTGCCATCTTGCTTAAATGTCCAATAAAATCTTTATCTATTTCTTTGATGTAAGACGGTTGTTATCGTATTTGGATTGTTTCTTTTCGTGCCTCTTCTTTGAATTCCTTAAAGTAATCTATGATCATGTAGCTCATCTCGCTCTTTCATAATATGGCTTTAAAATTTAATTATTTCTGGATGATTGCCTCTTTTAATCAAATAGAATTGGTTTCTCCTAATTTTTATCTTCCAATTTTTTTTCCTAACTTAGTACTTTCAAAATACTTCCTAATTAAATTCCTAAATGTAAATATTTCCTAGTTGAGTTTCCTAATCTATGATTCCTTCTTTTCATCCATATTTTGGTTACTTTAAGTTTTATTCTAGTTTTTATATTTTTCTTTGTTTTTATTATTCCTAAATAAAATATTCGCAATTCGTATGAGTTACCACCTGTTGGCTGTTGTTACCTGTTATCGCCGGCTGCTTACTCGTAAGCCGTCCAGCTGGTCACTTTATCAGTTGCCCTTTTTTAACGCCATCTCTTTTGAATTATGGCCCACTTAGCGGATTATAATACAGCCCCTATTTACAAACAAAAAAAAAAAAAGCCAATCCCAAAATCAGCAACTCAAAACAATTTGCGCATCATTCTCTCGGTTTACCTATGCAAATCTCAAGTGCAACCTATGCAAATTTACAGCCCTTTTTTTTGCAAGTCAGCGGGAGATTTGCCAAGTAAATCTCATATGCAAATCCTGAAATCCTGAACTCTGAACTCTGAAGAGAGAGCTGTTGACTGTTGTTGTCCTCACTGTTGTCAAACATTGTAAAATGCAATTACGAGTGCATAAATCAGAAAATCAAGAGATCTCATCGATATTGAATTCGCCAAACGAGCTGGGAAAATCGCATAATCCCTTACGTAATCCCTACGTTACGTGGTTTTGCATAAACCTAACCTCAAGTATGCTAAAACTGCCTTCAAGAATTTTGATTTGAATTATGTAAATTAGACTTTAATGCCAAGTAATTGGTTTTAAGTTATTTTGAGTTGTTGCCCATTCAGATTTCTGTTTCATGGGTAGAAATTTTAGACTGTCTTACGTGATCTTGCATAAAACTAACCTCAAATATTTAGTTTACATGGGATTAATAAGAATTTTATGCAGATTTAATGGATGTAGTATTAAGTAAGTAAGTTAAGTAAGTCTCAGTTTAAAATTCGCTTAACTTCGCTTTACTTGGCTTAGTGTAAACCTAACCTCAAATATTTTTAATGTAATGTGGAAACTTCCTTTTTTTGCAATTTAATTGAGTGTAAAAAAAACTATTGTACTTAAACTTAGTTGAATTATATTGCAAAAAGTAAAAACAAAATTTTAAGACTGTACTACGTGATCTTACATAAGCCTAACCTCAAATATTTAGTATACAGTGTGAAAATAACAACATATTGCCTAGTTATTTGGCATAAGTTATTTAAGAATTAAAATTTAAGATAATTTACTTTTAAATAACATTTAATGCACTAGTCACTATTACAAACATCGGTTTTTTCACTATTACAAACAT
Organism: Drosophila suboccidentalis; assembly: GCA_037043435.1. Taxonomy (NCBI): domain Eukaryota; kingdom Metazoa; phylum Arthropoda; class Insecta; order Diptera; family Drosophilidae; genus Drosophila; species Drosophila suboccidentalis. The sequence goes on along the minus strand of JBAMBK010000757.1, from coordinate 178,416 downwards.
CGGTTTTTTAAATATTATTAACATTAAACATTTTACAATTATGAAAGAAATAGAAAGAAAAAAAAAAGTAACATTTAACCGTAAATAATCCTAATACATGTCTATAAACTATATTAATACTATTTTTAGCTTGTAGCACTGGGAATCAAAATTAAAAATAAATAAATAAATAAATAAATAAATAAATAACATTTATAATATAATATTTAATAATAATATTTTCAACTTGGAAAATAAAAACAATAAATTTTCAGATTACATCAGCTAAAGTTGAATTAAACATATCCTTTCTAGAAATACCAGACCTTACAAACTCTACTACTTGTATTATTACTAAATATTACTACTAATACTTTTTGATCTGATTGGGTTTTTCTGGGTTTCCCCCAATTCTTGCAATAAATGTTGGATTATTTTAAACATTTTTTAACTACATATATATCATTTCAGTTATATTTAATTTTTATTAACTTAATATTACTTATTGTTTATATTACCTAACTTTTACATTAATTTTGGTCAACTGTACTTAGTTGACACTAAATAAATAAATTAATTAATTAATTTAGCAGCATACTATCCCTACATTTTCTAGGAATTTTATGAATTTTTCAATAGCTTAGCTCAAAAAATATACAGTTTATTTGTTGTCTGACAATTTGAGTTTGATCCCAGCTAATTAGCTCGGCAGTCTACAAAACTAACGCCCCAAATCGAATCAAATGTCTATGAAAGGGACAGCATTTTTTTCTTTAAGGAGCCATGAGACGCGTCACTTCGCGTAGTTTCGCGGATGTTCCCAGGCTCAGACACAGACGCATCCTTGCTGCTTGCTCCTTGCCCCTTTCCAGCGAAACGTCTTCACACGGAAATTTGAATAAAACGCTGCATAAAAAATTGAAAGTGGTAAAAAAAAAGTGAAAAAAGTTCGAAAAAAAAAAATTGAGGAAAAAAAACTTATTTATCATTCTGTGCGTTGCGTGTGAGGATTTTATACCTGAGCCTGGAACCTGGAACCTGGCCCCTGGGCAAAGGATAAGGCAAATAGATAGATAAGGAGGCTGTGATGTGATGTGGTGGTGGTGGTGGTAGTTTCGCCAACAGGATCGAGACGAGTCCTGCGTATGCAAATCACTCGATCTGAGACTGAAGCCGTCGTCCATGATGATGATTCCTTTTCAATTCAAATTCAAACAATGCCGAGGGTCGCCCTGGTCCTGTTCATGGTCCTGTCCCTGTCCTTTTTTTTTTGGCCACACATGTTTTGTGTCTGCGTTTTTTTTACACATAAAACGTCGTATTTAAAAAAAATTGATTAAACCCTTTTCGTTATGTGCGCGTTTTTTTAGCTGATTTTTCCTCTTTTTTGAATACCGTTTGCTCATCCCGTTGTCGTATTTTCACTTTTTGCGTGAGAACTTTTGAAGATTGCACCTTGAGAATTTCAAAGAATATATTGAATGATGTATTGGAGAGTTGTAGATAGGTGCTAAGATTAACTGCAAATTTATTCAGTTATTTATGGAGTCGATATAAAAAAGTTAAGCATTTAAAATATGATTATTAATTAAGATTTTGAAAATTACATTTGAAGTTAAACTTATAGTTTTCAATTGTTTAGTTTTTTATTTAATATATTAATTAAAATATTATTATTAATGAACATTTTAGCTAGTTATTAATATTAAGTTGTAATACAAATTTAAACATTAGATTTAAAGTTGAATTAAAATTAAAAATAAAACTATATTTTTATTTTTATAAAATTATCTAAAACTTAATTAAATATTAGGAATTATTTAAAACTCCTAGAAATAATTTTAAAAATCTGAAACATAATTTAAAGAGTTATAAATCTACATACCTTATGTGTTTTTACAACAGACTTAATTTCTTTGTGGTTACATATTTCTCCCAGTTCCTCATAATAATGCTCGAGGCGATTTATCCTCAATCATTTTACCCGCCTGCCCTCATCCCTCATTCCCTCATTCCCCCACCCTTCTGTTAGCCAAGCGTCATAAGCGTCGATTCACCCCCTGGTGTGTTTCTGATCTGTTTTTTAAGGGACAGGGCCGAAATCTGGCCAAGAGTGCAATTTGCATATTGAGAATCATGTAAATTGTAAGGGCTGAGGGTTTGTCATGGGAACAAAAGATGCATTCAATTTCAAAGAATAGATGGATGAAATCAATATTTGAGGTAATTAATTAACAGCATCACAAAAAACCAACAACAATATTAACATTTACCAATCAATTGTAGACAGTTCAATATAATCGGAATTTACAATCAAATGTAAAAAGTCAAATCATATGGGGATATTATGATATCAATTATCAAATCAGAAATATTTGCAAGTAAATTAATTCCATGTCCAATCAAATTTAAATAAAAACTCAAGTTATTTAATATATCAAAGTTGTTGCAATAGTTGTAAATAAAATGTTATTTTATTGTATTCCCCGAACAAACTATTTAGTTTGAAATGTAACCGATTGCTCTTCATCTAATTCAGCTGATGTGGCAACACTAGCAGCATAAATGTGCACAGCGCCATCTCTTGTCTGTTTCGCGAAATATAAATACGCCACCTATGATTTAGTTATTACGATAAGAATCAAAACAAATTAACCCTATGTTGAGTAGCTCAATAGAACCTAATATGAACGATGCGATTAGTGATGTAAATTTGAGTGGAAACATCGATGCATCGATGTATGTCTAATGTTTAAAAACCATACCTTTTTTAGAAAAAAAAAAATTATTTCTTAGTTTAATAAAGCTAATTTTCTCTTAAAAACGTATGCTTTCAATTGTGTTTTAAAGTTTCAAACAGTTTTTACCTTGAATGTATTAAACACAAACAAACAAGAAGGCTTTTTGATGAGAATTTTGAAAATACTTATGTAAGCCTTCTTGTAACTATAGTATCTCTGAGCAATTTTAATAATTTTACTCACTGAGGCATTGCAAACACTAATCAAATTACTAAAAACTCACTGTTAGAGCGGTAAAAAGAGCGTATTGAAAGTGCGGCAACCGATGTTTTGCAAAACATTGATGCATCGCCATGAAACATCGATAAATCGACATCTACAAAAACATCGGAAAACATCGAGAAACATCGCTGAAAAAATAATCGATGCTCGATGCATCGATGTTTTTTTACATCACTAGATTCGATAATGCCGTCGATAGATTTGCAAACAAATATCGAAATTAACCGTACGTGTCCAAAATCAGCTGCGTCTGAAACAAACAATGCGGTTTTACAATAAATACCTGGACTCTGGCTTGCTAAGACGGAATTAACTGGTGAAATCAGTGAGAATTAGTTGTGCCTAAGCGAGAGACGCATAAATAACGAACAAGAAGAAGCAGAAAAGACAGCGCACGCGATGACGACACAACGAAAAGTGCGGCGCAATCTATTGACTGCAAGTGGATTGGCGTTGGCGTTATTGTTGTTGTTGTTCTATTGGACAGACCTGACGCGAGGCTATTTTGCATCTCTCGATGAGGCGGCGACAAACAAAAACTGTTTCTGTGAGGTGAGAGTGGAGAGAGAGAGAAAGTGCACTCAAGTGAAACCATTCACAATATACATTGTATATCCATTCACAGTTGGAGGGCTCAATTAACGACTGCAGCTGTGATGTGGACACCGTGGATCATTTTAACAACATGAAAGTTTATCCGCGACTGCAAAGTTTGTTGGTGAAAAACTTCTTTAGATTTTACAAGGTAAATCTAAAGCAGGATTGCCCCTTCTGGCCGGACGACAGTCGGTGTGCGATGCGCTTCTGTCAGGTGGAGAACTGTGAGGAGAAGGCCATACCGCAGGGCATTAAGGATAAGGGAGAGCACCGCGAAAAGTTGGCTTCATTCAAGGTGAGTTCGCAATGTGTGAATTTCAAGTATCTTTCTCTTTATGGCACTATCAGTATTATTGCTAAAGTGTTATCAAAGTGTTATCAGTGCGGAAACTCGAATTAATTGATTTCCAGCACATAAACAAATGCTAGATGAGTGACAGCGAGTGTGTGATACCCTGTACTTAATTTGAAAAAATAAATAAGTAAATATAAAGAAAGAACAGGGAGAAAAAGAAGTCGAATTAATTGATTTCCAGCACATAAACAATGACTAGTAGAGTGACATCGGCTTTGTGATACCCTGTACTTATTTTGAAAATAAATAAATATAAAGAAATACAGGGAGAAAATGAAGTCGAATTAATTGATTTCCAGCACATAAGCAAATCCTAGTAGAGTGAACCCAACTGTGTGATACCCTGTACCTCTTTTGAAAATCAAAAAATAAATATTTATAAAGAAAGAGAAGAGATAAAAACAACTTAAGTCCTTTGCTTTCAAATTGCACAGCATATAAACAAAACTAGTAGAGCGAACCCAACTGTGTGATACCCTGTACTTATTTTGATCGTGAAAATAGTATTCTCAAAATACAATGAGTCATTTAAATAATTTCACAAAATAATAAAAATTACCATATATTTAAAAATAGTTTTTCTTGATTTTTAAAACATTTGTTTCATTTTTTATAATATTTTAGATGCTTGTGGTTCTTAAAATCAGTTAAAAAGGAAACTATCAGATTTAGAGGGCTTAACTTATTTTTAAAAACAATGATAAACATTTTTAATATTGTAAAAATCATTACTTATCATTACTGTACATAGTTTATGGGAATTTGCCACGACTCCTTCTGCTTTTCTACCTTTTAAATATAGCGTCTAAAACTTGACTCTTTATTTTCTTTGAGCTTAATGAGCTTTGCCATAAATAAATCGGCTATCTCTGCCCAATGGGTTTTGCCATAAATACTCATATACAATTTGTGTATTATCTACAAACACTTGATGAATGAATGAACGTGTTGTTTGTGGGCGTTTGCCATGTGGCAATCGCTTAACCAATCTTCTGGTGGATCAGTCAACAAACTGAGCTGACGTGGCCGACTTATAGACGCCCCTATTATGTACTGTTTGTATTGTTTTAATCTACTTAAATCGTAATTGTTTACCTGGCATTTGCATAATGTACTATAAATGACTTACAATACTATTGACAATTTACACAGCTGCTTTTATCTATAGTCTAGACTTTAGAGTTTCAATGAAGCATTTATTGATTGACTTCCTCATCTTGTTACCTTTTGCAGTATTCAAAGGAGGCGCAATTGGACAGAGGTTGCTCCGATGCGGCGGATTTTGATAGCGCTCTGGGTTTCCTGGACACGAGCATCAGTGATCAGGCGCACAAGGAGTTTGAGCTTTGGGCCAAACATGACGAAGCCGAGGAAGATTTTTGCATTGTCGATGATCATGATGCGGGAGCTCAATATGTGGATCTATTGCTCAATCCTGAACGCTATACGGGCTATCGTGGTGACTCGGCGCATCGCATTTGGAAGAGCATCTATTTGGAGAACTGTTTCGGTGGCAACAACGAGACGGCCAATAAGTTTTCAAGTTATATGCCACATTTGGATCTGCGGAATGTGTGTCTGGAACAGCGTGCCTTTTATCGCATCATCTCTGGCATGCACTCTAGCATTAACATACATTTGTGCTCCAAATATTTGCTATCCGAGTCAAAGGACTTTCTTGACCCCCAAGGCATTTGGGGACCCAATGTCAAGGAGTTCAAGCAGCGCTTCAGCCCGGAGACAACAAGCGGCGAGGGACCGCATTGGCTAAGAAATCTTTACTTTATTTATTTGGTTGAATTACGTGCATTGGCCAAGGCGGCGCCTTATTTGCGTCGCGAGGACTATTACACGGGCATTGCCGAGGAGGATGAGGAGGTCAAGCTGGCCATGCACGATATGCTCTCAGTTATTGAGTGAGTGTCACTTGAATACAATCAAAAGAAACGTTTCTAATTTGATTTTCTTTCTTCTAACAGATCATTTCAATCACACTTTAATGAGAATGCGCTCTTTAGCAGCGGCATTGCCTCCATCAAGTTCAAGCACGATTACAAGGAAAAGTTCCGGAATATATCCCGAATCATGGACTGTGTGGGCTGTGACAAGTGCAAGCTGTGGGGCAAACTGCAGACGCAGGGCCTGGGCACAGCTCTGAAGATACTCTACTCGGAAAAACTCAATTTGGCTACGGAGAGTGGTCTGTGGGATAAACCACATATTGAGGCTGATCCCATATTTCGATTGTCACGCACAGAAATTGTTGCGCTATTCAATGCTTTTGGCAGGTGCGTTGCAATTCCCATTTTTCAATGTCTTAAAGATATTTTGAAGTCATATTCAGAAATATCTTTGAGCTCCAATTTAACTGGCCCTTATGTTCTCAATCTTTCAAGCCCAGTTGACTAATATAATCTTTAATCTTTGCAGATTATCAACCAGTATATACGAGATGGAAAACTTTCGGCGTGTGCTCAGATAGCTCTCATCTTAAAGGCGCCATGAACCATGGGCTCGATGCAATTTCCCCTCATTAGAGCAACTCTGTGCAATTGCTCAAAAGCCTCTAATTCTAACTTCTAGTTAGCTGGAATACGCACGCACATGTGGACTTTATCTAGTGGATTTTATCTCCCGGTTTCCCTCCAAATAGTTCATCAACCCAACCAACCTGAGGCTAGCTAACCATGTCGACCTGCAGTTATTGTACATACATTTGGGAATTCATTAAATATTATAATTTTGTAGGCTACTTGTACTTTACTACTATTTATTTATACTCTAACCTCTGCGTTATACAGGTGTATTTTTTCTAATTGTAAGTTAGCGTATAATTATTTATTGTGTACTATGCCTAATTATACTTAGGAAACAATGAAAAAAGACCGTTGTGCAATAATTAATAACAACTGACGACGTTCGTTTTTATTCAACCGTTTCATAACCGGTTGAGAGGCTATTGATCAAACGGACCTCGGCGTTGGCCCTGCCAACTTTATCTAAAACGCTGGCTGTCAAGGCAATTCGATAACGATAAATAAGTTACAAAATTTACATAGCAACCGAATTTTTTTTTTCAAAAGACAAAAGAAACAAAACTTTTCAAGTGAAGCTGACTTAAAATTGAAATTATATATTTTAAAGACAAAATGGTTGTTCTGTGTGTAAAACGCGGCGACGATAGCCTGTTTCTGTACGAGACAAGTGTGACTTCGGCGACGGATGCCGTTATTCGTGAGCTTGTGTCTGTGTTCAACGGGCGCTTGAAGATCCAGCGTTTGTGCATGGAAATCGAGGAGCTGGCCGAGCATGGCACCATGTTGCCGCACGAAATGATCGGTCTCAACGACGACCAGATCGAGGAGCTGAAGCTGAAGGACACCTTTGCCGACAGGTGCGTGCCCATGGGCGGCTTCAGCTTCAACAAGGATCCGCTTTGCCGCCGCAACGGGCAGCAGCCAAATGAGGCGATGCGCAAAGTGTTGGCCAATGCCATGAACGATGCCAAGGACATGATTGATAAGGTATATAGGTGCAATCCAATACAACAACTACAAAACTTAATAGTTGTTATCCACCACAGAAACTAGTCAAGTCTAACAAGACACTGACCCTCAAGATTGTCGAGGAGGCTCTCAACATTCTGCGCGGCGCCGTGACAATTGTTTATCCCATGAAATTGCCCCCACACGACACCATTCAAATGGAGTTTGTCAACATGGAGGATCTGACTGGCACTCAGGCCTCCAAGGAGGTCATTGAACCCTCGAAGGCGCAGCTGTGGTTTGCCGGTCGTCAAGTGTTGCCCGGCAAACAACTGAGCGAGTATTTGGGCCAAAATGATAAGACCAAGGTGATTTGTAATTTTATATTTATTTATTATTTAACTATTTATTATTTATTTATTTTTTATTTATTATTTATTTATTTTTTATTTATTATTTTTTTATTATTAATTTATTTTATAATTTTTATTTATTATTTATTTAATTAGAGCAGTTGTCCAAAAGAACTTTTGAAAATTAATTTATTATGATATTTTTTTTATTATTATTATTTATATATCAATTTGAATTTAAGCTAAAAGGCTTAAAATAAATGGATTGATAAGAAAAAGAATCAAAAGAACTCTTAAAAATGAAATAAAATTAAATAACTTTATATGAGTTATATATTAATTTTAATTTAAACTAAAAGGATAAATAAGCCATGGAAGAGTCTACGAAGTCCACTTATAAAAATAAACTACGAGGTAAAAATCGAGTGACGAAAACATTTCCATGCCCCAAAATTTGGTGACGAACAATTTTAAATTAGACATAAAAATTATTTCTAAAAAAATGTTTGGTATTTGGCACTGCGCATAAGAAATTTTCTTTATTAGATATAAAAAAAAGCGAACTTTAAGCGCAATGCGTAGAATTCGAAACTATATATTATTTTTAGGGAAAAATCTATATATTTAATTTAATATTGTTCGTCACAAAATAGGATATCAAAAATTGTGGGGCATGTAAATGCTTTCATCACAAAATGTTTACCTCGTAAAGAGGTTTTATTTATAAGATGAACTGTTTTGCAATTATTTTCTATATTTTGCTTATTGTTATTATTATTTATAGACGTAATATATGCTTGTGGTCAATGCATGAACTTGAGGAACTTAGTCGTTAATAAAAAAGTTTCCCGTTTCTTAAAATGTCTGACAAATTATTCTTCTCTATCTCTTGTTCATATTATAATTATTTTTTATTTATTAAAATATTCTTATGCTTGCTGTCAGGTTGTGGTCAAGTTGAATCAACTGGGCGAGGGTCCGCCAGCTCGGGAGCAGGTGATGACCGAGCAATTTCGTCGCCAGATGATGGCAGCTGAATTCAAACGTCAAGAGGAGCTGAAGGTAAGTGTCACTATTCGATAGAATGCCAAATATTTTTTTTAATATATATTGGGTCTTACATATGTAGATGTGTATACAAGTATATAAGAATATCTATAAACAGATTTAAAGTTAATCAAAAGTGTAGAATGTTAAGCTTGCATTTGGTGTTCCCGACCCGTTTTCACCGTGATTTTTCTATATAATATATATATTTTCATAGATCAGCTAAACTAATTCGTATTCTTACTAAATCAAATAATCAAGTCGTATTTATTTGTGTTTAGAAAAGAATTGTTAGGTTTTTGATTTGTCTAATACACATTAAATATATTTTTCTAATTAAATGCATTTTGCCCAAAGTTTTGGTGCTATTCCCATTAAGGAATCTAGGGGCAAGTATTTTACATCTGGTTCAGCAGACTGTCAATCGAGTTCCGGTGAGATGATCGTTGGTTTTTCAAATATATATATTTAAATTCTTTGCTAAATGCAACTCGTTATAAAATCCAAGGCACATCTACTGAACCAGATGTTCTACCATTTATTATATGTTGTTCTGGTTGCTAAAGCTCTTGACAGTTATATTATATATTTAGTATATAATATCGTTTCATTATATAAATATCGTTTTGCATACTATTTTTGGTAACAAGGGCCAACAGAAAAAGCAGATGTGAGCTAAGAATAATGCTGAATTAAGTATGCAAATTGATGTCGTTGCTTTTCCTATATATATATCTTTATACTATATCTGTAGTTGTAGATACTTCGTAAACATTGTATAAATGCGTAGATAAATAGCGCTGAGTAGAAATTAAATTCAGTTCAGGTCCATAAAGATTGGTAGTAAAGTGTAACAATTTTGATTCGTCACTAGCGAGAGTTATCTTATAGTATAACTAAAGGTTTCTCCGGCACATCACACTTGACTGCCTTCTCGTCCTGATCCTGATCCTGTTCATCATCAGCCACAAAATGCTGTTCACTTGTGCCCGAATCACCAGTCGGACTCAAGGGTATCAGTGACTTGGTGCTGCCCACCATTTCGTGGGTATCAAGTGGATGTCCCGGTTCAGTCACCACCGGATCTAATCCTGATTGTTGCTCCAAGTCCACGACATCATCGTCCGTGTCATAAATATTATCGGGCTGCTTGGAATTGGCATTGCCAAAGACATCATCATCGGAATCATCACCAGCGCAAACGCAACGCATCTTGGCATCGTCACCCACCTGCCAAATCAGTAGGAAATCAGCGACGTTTTCTGCATGCCAATGCTGTTAACTTACCTTGACGGATTTGGTAATAACACACAATGATATGGAGGATATCACAAACAGCACAATGGGCACAATCAACGAGACGAGCAGCTCGCGATAAACTTTATCCAGATCGTAGCGTGCAACCACAAATTCAACATTTGCATCCTGAAATTCAAACAATTTGAATTGAAATTCGAGCTGAGCATAGTTCAAGCCATGCTGTTACCTTATTGTAGTAGCATTGATAGCGTGACTGGGCCGTGTTGTTGTCCCCATCGTTGCCATAGCGTGCCACAAAGTCCTTGCACTCGCCCCGCAACGTATTGACGCAACCCTCCAGATTGATAAACAGTTTCTTCCAACTGTATATGGTCAGATTCGCTTGATTGGGCAGAAACTTTTGTTCGGGATCCACAGATCGCGTGCTGTTCTCATAAATGGCCCAGAATTGAGTAAAGTTCATGAAATTCGCGGGCAGCGTTTCATGTTCCAACAGAGTTCCATTTATACAGTCCGTGGCACTGTCAGGGGGAGATGAAAAGTATTACAGATGTATCATTAACTTGTCTGTGGACTCACGTTATGCGATTGTCGGATTCACGTGTGACCGTTGCACAGTTGGTCAACAGATTGCCATCATCTTCCTTCCAGAATTCGGTGGGTTCAATGCGCACTCCATGCTCCTTGCCACGTGCCTCATTAAAGGCCACCGCGTTCTCACAGTCCGCAGCAATCACATTGTCCTCCTGCAAATGATATTTCATGGATACAAATTAGAAAAGATCGAGTTTAATGAAAATATTTCGATAAACAAAAAGAGATATGTCTTTTAATTCAATAAAGTCTTGGTTATATATAGTATATACGACAATTCCTTTCTCCATATATAAAACTCTTTGTCCTGACTGAGTGACTGGCTGTCTGAAAATCATTTTGTAGGCCAAACGGTTAAGCCTAGAAAGCTGAAATTTTCACACAGCATTACTGAGACTGAATTTTATCATATTCGACCTGTAAGTGGGTCAAGTTCGGGGTCAAAGTTCAGGAAATTTTAAACTCATTATGCATTCAAATATAATTAATTTTCGTTAATTTTTTTTCGCCAGAATCTGATTTTTATGCCCCATTGTATTTATTAAAAAATTCTTAAATTTTAATCTCACTTTTAACATTTAATCAACTCCTGTCATAATTAACTGAACCTTACGCTGCAAATAAACTACGATGACCAAACTCTGGTAGGCTATCGATTTTTCATGAAAATTGATTTCATTAACTCGATTGATAGTCTGAAAATCGCTTTTGAAGTAGTTTTAAATCTACAACTCGTACTCACATGCATGATGAGTGTGTTGACTTTGGCTGTGGTAATACGGGCGCAATAGCGATCACAGCTGAAGGGTCGCCTAATCTTGGTGCAATGGACGCCGTGACACTCGAAGAATCCATTCAGTTTGGTGTTATCCTTGGCCGAGTTTATCGTCGGACCATCCGGCTTGTGGTGGCACAAAAAGAACTCGGACATGTTCTTGCAGTGACCTGCAAAGCATAAGAAACAATAAAATAAATATAAGGATTCTATAAACAAGAGAACTTGCCATTGGAGCAGTTGAAGACGCCGCGTATATTGTTGCACACGGTGCCATTGTTGCAGTTGAATTTGTTGAGGCGACTCAGGTCAATCTGCGGAAAGCGGAAAGGAAAAAGGGAGTAGTTGAAATGAGTTGAGATTTTTGCATGTGCCCGTCGATTGGAATGTGATCATAAAAATTCACTGGCGCCGAAGTGGCGACGACAAAGTCTTGAAATGTTTGTGCCACATTAAGTGGCAGCATGCTGTGTGACTCACTGTGATGACGTCTCTGCGCCGAGTCTCATCAAATAAGAGGCATGAAGGAGGCAGTGAGGACACTTACCATGGCACAGGAGGTGTTCGTAACTCGAGTGCAGTTATTGAGTTGGATGTCGGTGCCATTGCGTCGCACCACCGAGTGGATTTGTGGACAGAAGCCGCTGGTGCGTGTCAGACACCATTCACCACACGATGCCCAGGGACAATTGTTGGGCATCTGACGGTCCACGGTCTGGCACATGACCGGATCCAGCTCAAAGCCCGATTTAAAAGCTCTGCAAGAAATAAAAGTTATGTGAAAAAAATGCAATACTAATTGTCAAATTGAAATTTAATATATGTGCATGGAAAATATTTTGGAATTTTTAAAAAATCAATCCAACGCGGTGTCAGAAGTTCGGTTATCCAGCATTTTCTTAAACCAAGTACAAAATACTTGATTTAAGTAAGAATTTAAAAATTTAACAGCAAAAACCACAATACAAAGAAAGCTAGATTAGCTTTACAGCTATTTTGTACATTTTGCGACTTAGAATTCTCAACAGGTTCTAGCGTCTCAAAGTTGACATCGGGCTTGGATCGCTGGTCAAGTCAGCACAACGGTACTGCTGATAGAGACTGGCAACTCTTGAAATCTCTCATTGAAATTAAATGTTTTAGGCTTACTTAACCATTTAAACCCTGAGTGTTGTCATTTTAACAGCATTTTGTGTTTAATTTAGTAATCATATCCTATAAAAAATTCATGCTAAAATCAAGTATTTTAAACTTGAGTTTTAAAATGGATTCTTTTGCTTTCTGTGTACTCACTTGAGGGAAGGCGAATAGATGGCCACGCTGAGGTAGACGATGGACACGCAGGATAACACCATGGTCAGCTGGCAGAGGCAAATGGCGCGACAGATGCGCGTGTCCTGCTCGGGTATCAAACGTGGTTTGTCCTTGCGTCGTGCCATGTTTGGTAAGGAACTAAGGACGCGGATGAGCTGAGAAGTGGTCCAGTTACGACTTGTTGTTGTGTTCCCAGTTCCTGTTTCTGTTCTCACTACTTGCACTTTACTTAAAGTTCTTTAAATTAAGAAAATTGTTCCCTGTTTCTATTGGTCCTTTGAAATTGTTGATCCAATGCTGTGGATGAGCTAAGCAGGAGACTTGTTGATTTGCCTACGACTTCCTCCACTTTCACTTTTCTTCTTTACTTTGCTTCAAGTTCTTTGGTGTCTTGGTGGGCTTTTAAGTTTAGGGATTGCGTATGAGCCAAACCAGAGACTTGTTGATACTGCCAGTTCCCTAAAAATCGTTCGCCTTTCTCCCTTTTTCTACTGGCTTCAAGTCTGCTGTCGCCTGTTCCCGTTGTCCTGTTGTCCTTTCACCCTATGCCGTTTTCAAGGTGATTTCGTTTGTTTGCAGGGTTGGGCTAAATGGGGATGACTCCGAGGTCTTTGGGGTTGCTTTGTTGAGGTCCAAAGTTATTATTTTGTTGTTTGTTCTATATTTGTGTCAACTGTTGTTTTTGGGTATTCGTTGTCGTTACCTTTGCCAGGTGTCGCATTTTTTATGGATCAGCTGTAGCGTTGGAATGGGTTCTGTTTTTTTTTTTGATTGGTCCTATCGATGGGTTTAATATTTAAGTTTTAAGGCCAAACTGCAACTCACGTCCGCCTCCTGTGCGTGCTGGAACAATACTGAATGGGAACTGCTTGGCCAGTGCTGGGAATCGGAGTCCAAAAAGGATTCGGTTTTGGGTTTTCTCTGCACTGCGCACTTTTACTTTCAACCAGCAGCAGCGCAAAAAAAACGAAAGCAAATGGCCAAAACAAACCCCAGAGTTTGGGAATATGGCTCAACAAATGTTATCTCTCCCTTCTCCACTCTTTTCTCTCTTTCTCTGTAACGACGCCTGCGCTGTAGAGAGCGAGAAAGAGTTTAACAGAGAGAGCGAGAGAGAGAGTGCAAAGCTTTTCCTTCTCCCCAATAAAATAAAACTTTCCAATTGCTTTTCTCTTTTGCTTTCTTTTTTATTTTTATTTTTTTTTAAGTGTAATTGTTTATTATTAATTAGGCCCGTTAGCTTGTTAAATTTGTTTATTGATAAAGACACGTTAAGTAAAAAATTTTTAATCATTTTTGCATTCAAATATTTGGTTTGTATGATTTAAAAAAATTCTCATAAGCAACGTGCGTTTTATATCGGTTTCTGCTATTAAGCTATATATACTCGATATATATACATATATACAGTTGTAACATGTATGTATGTATGTATATATATATTGCACATACTTGTATATACTTGTTTAATCCATTAAATGTTCATTTGTTTTTTTTACATAAGATTGTTTAAAACTATTTCGAAAATGTCGGAAAGTTGAATTTGTTATTTTTTGGGTGAATATTATTTTTAATATTTTTCATTTCATATTTTTATTAAATTGTTGGTTCTGCATTCAATGGTTTTCAAAATGGTTTTACGGATCAAAGAGTTAACTATATAGATCTCTGATCCGCCGAGAACTCTTCAGTTAAATTGTATGTCTAGAGTTATATAATTTTGTTTGATTTCTTTACTTAATATTTTGTTTATGACTACTATCACAATTTTTTTGAAAACAAGCATTTTTTTTTTGTTATTTTTGTGGAAAGGTTGAGGAATTTCGTTTTTATAATGCTCTCTATATAATGTGGGCAATTGCGGAGCATCGATTTTATTTTTATTTATTTCAAAAGCGAGCGAAAGTCAAAAAAAACAAAAGCTTTACATTGGAACTCAAGTTCTATATCGAAGATTTTAAATATATAGCAGAACAATATGATAGCAAATTCTCAATGATGTAATAATTAATCATAATAATTATAATAAGTTTTAACAAATTTATATATATTTATGTAGATTGGAAAATTTGTCAATGTCAATGCTCCGCTATAAGTACATGTCCTATATAGTAATGGCAGATGGCTTTTAAATATTATTATTAAGTATATTACTTATTATGCTATGTTGTGTATACGTGTGTGTGTATGTGTGTGTTTTTGGTACAGACTACAGCTATTAATTTGCTATTTTTGTTTATAAAGAGCGTTTAACTAAATTTATTTGCTAGTATTCCATTTCATCATCTTCGTCACTGTGACACAGAAGTTTGCTAAAAGAATTGATATATTGGGAACAAGAAGTTCTTGAAACTTTACTAATCGAGTACAGGAAAGCAGAAAGTTAAAAAGACTATAGATAAATCAGTTAAATACAAATGTATATACGATTTCATGCCATATTTTATTGTTCTAAACGTGGCCAAAAGAGAAGTATATAGGGGATGCCACAGAAATCGCTTTCGCTTGAATTTCACTTAAATTTCATACAAATTCCAGTGATATTCAAGCGAAAGCGATTTCTGTGGCACCCATGTATATGTTTTTAATACATTTTCTAAAAGTAAAACATGCAAAAATTAAAGCCAAGAACTCGAATCATGCTAAATTGTATTATAGATATTAATAAACAGTTTAAACTATATAAGAAACGAAGCTGCAAACTTTCAAAATTTCATTTTAAAATTGTATAAACTTTACTCTTTATATTTATATTTACTATTTGTATCAATTTTTTACTAAATTTTAATTTATTTAGTTGGTTTGCAGCTTTGTTTAAGTTTAATTAGAATACAAAAATGAACTGAGCAATGCGTTGTGAATGATTTAGTTTTAACCCACGATCAAGTGCACAATTTCTTATATGGTATATAGAGAAATACCAGAGAGAGTATTTAACTTATAGCTTCAACATACTATAGTTGTTGTATTTATCAAATATTGAATGCATATTAATAATAACAGATTGTGCTTAATTTGAAGTCTTGTTGACATCTCAAAATGGGTCCCAGTTTTAGAACCCGACTTGTGCTCTATCTATTTATCTAGTTATCTAATCGATATGGCAGCTTTAAGCTGAGATCGTCTAAAAAAAGGCGTGAAATGCGCTTACAAATGTTTTGCTAAGGACACTTCAAGAGTAACGTGACATTATTTGTATTCATTTCTTTTTGGAGAGGGATGTCGTGAAAAGTGCTAAAGTTAAGAGAAAGTTACTTAAGCGATTTGACTGTGCCACTTAATATAGTATATAGACTCTAATAACAACAAAGTTTGTAATCCCATGAAGAATCTATCCTAAGCTGGGAGTTATATAAATTCTCAGGCACTGTCGCTTCAATACAATTCAAAATACATTCAACGATAACGATTTTTCCGTATTACATTTCATGCAGTTAACGATCCTGAAAATAATTTAACAAGAGCAGAGAGAAAAGAGAACGGAAAAACGCATGAAAAGTTTTAAGAAAATGAAACGAGTTTTACAATTATAATGATAAATTTTGTTCGATTTAAGGCCAATATTAATACATTAACAATCGATAACAATATATATATATATGAGATACGATATACGATACGTTTTAACGATTATTTTTGACAATCTCAGTACAAGGCACAAATGGTTAATTATCGTAAATAGTTATATTTATATGTGTGTGGGTGTGGCAATGTGTGTGTATGTGTGTGTGTGTGTGTGTGTATGGAATCTACTACATTACGGGTTTACGGGGTTAAGGCAGTATAAATATTGTTGTTGTAGTTTCTTTTTTTTAACATGATGAAAACATAAAAACTAGATGCAAGAGACAGAGAGAGGAGACAGCGACACAGCGCTGGTCATATAAATAGAACTCACTCTTCCTTGGTTGGAAACTTTTCGGCATAGACGCGCGACGATTTGTTGCACGCCTTCTCGCAGCAGGGACAATACCAATAACTAAGCACACCTATCGAGATGGCAAAGAGCACATTCGGTATGATCAGCGATAATACCAGATGGTACAAGTTATTCTCCCACGAGTAGCGACCGATGACAACCTCCGGATAGGCGCGACTGTAATAACAGGGGAATGGCTCGCCAATATGAGAGAAGCTGCAAATTCAAATTAAATTCAATTAGATTAGAAAGATTTGAATAAAAACACAAAAAATCTAGTTACAAAAACATTGCAATGCCTTAAAATTTCTGAAATACAGTTTGTGACGAACGCTACTAAATTGTATATTTAAATTATCCTTCGTGATGCTTTCGTCACATGCCCCAAAATTTCTTAAATCCAATTTGTGACGAACGATACTAAATTTTATATATAAACTATGCTTCCTTATGCTTTCGTCACATGCCCCAAAATATGTGAAGTCCAACTTGTGACGAACGATACTAAATTGTATAAATAAATTATCCTTCGTGATGCTTTCGTCACTAGCGAAAATTGCAGCTTTCTCGGTTTAACCGTTTGACCTACACGTTGATTCTCTGTCAGTCAGTCATTGAGTCAGTCAGGACAAAGAGTTTTATATATAAAATACTCAATGTTAGGCTAGAGCTAAAAAGAGATCGTAACTTACCCATATTGTCTGGCAAAGACGCTGCAATTGGTCGTGGGCGGATAACCGCATCCCTCGGAATTGATGAGAAACTTTGTATAGCTGACATCCCAATTGACTCTCTCCAAATCTCGGGGATTTCGCTCCCATTCGCTGAACGGAATGCGCGTATAGTTGACAAACAACTGATGGCACCTGCAAAAACAACTCAATCTTTATAAAATGAAAAGAAGTGTGAAAAATGCCATTACTTTGTGAGTGATGAGGTGCAGCCCTCGCGACAGGAGCTCCAGCTGCAGTTCTTAATGCCCTCCGCATAGATGTGATCGATGACAACGCAGGTCACCGGCACCGGATCATAGTCGGCGATTATTGTTGAGATGGCGGGATCCACGACAAAGGGTATTAGGAAAAGGAATGTGAACACTGACAGTATGGCAGTCGTACCTAACAAAAATAGAGAAAGTTACTATATAAGATTTGTACAATTGTAGAAAACAGCGCAGAAAAACAAAAATAACAAATAAATAGTCTTATTACAGGTGCGCTAGCACTAATATCTTAGAAATTGCTTATGAAATTTTATGAATCGTTTTAATTATACAGGGGTGCCACAGAAATCGCTTTCGCTTGAATTTCACTTAAATTTCATACAATTTCATACAAATTCAAGAGAAAGCGATTTCTGTGGCACCCCTGATAATTTTTAAAATGATGAAAAAATAAAGTTTTTGTTGATATTTATCAAAAAGACAAGACACATAATTGAATTAAAATTTTTACCATATAAAATGTATATAAAAAGGTTATTTTTATTTTAAAATTTTAATTCTAAAATTAATTAAAATATCTGGTATTTTCTGTTCCTGATCATCTTTTTCAAATTTGACTTTTTTGGAATTCTAAGTTTCTAAATCCTTTTAAAACTACTGTAAATTGGTTTTAAATATAACTTAATGTAGTATCTAAAAACTAAAACTTAATGGAAAATAATAAGCGATAATTAACAATCGATGATATGATTAGAAAACTTAACCTAATCAGTGAGTTGAGGGAAAAAGTTCTTACCAAGGCACACGGAGGTGTAGAACTTTGCCTTCTCGAGTATGGTATCGATTTCGATCTCTTCGCGCTTGGCTTTGATGGCATCGACGCAACCGCTGCCAGGTCGGATGGGACCGTGCGATTGGCAGGAGGATCTCACCGAGCCCGTGCCCGACATCGAACCAGAACGGCTGCTGCTCAGGCTCATTTTGCTGGCCGATAGCGTTTGGGCCGAGAGCGTTGGACTTGTCGGCATCGACGTCGTCGTCGTTATCGTTGAGCTCTTCTTCATTGTCACTTATTTGTTGTGTGTGTGTGTGTGTGTAAGTTTTATGTGTGTGTCTTTTTTTTTGTTTATCACTAAAAGCCTTAAAAATGAACACCGCTAACTTTGCTGCACTTTAAGCCTACAACAATAAACAACTTTTGTGAGAAAGCTCTCTCTATCTCTTTCTCCTGCAATCGCTCTCCTTTCTCTCTCTATCTTCTTGAGTGTGTTGTGATTAGTCTAACACACTCCCTGCCCTTTTAACCCTTCTTTAAACTTGTTTCTTATATTCGTTTTAGCCGAAATCGAAAATGTTTTATCATTAGTCTAAGTCTTTATTTTATTTTATTTTATTTTATTTTTTTAAAATTGCAATTATTTGTTTTATTGATTCGTTTAGTTGTTATCTAAATTTATGCTTTGTTTTTTTTTTTTAAATTTAACTTGTTCTTCTTTAACTAGTTTCGAGATTTTCTTTAGTTCTTTCTTTTTATTTTTAGTTTTTTTTTGTTAGTTTTGATCACGCATCCCTCCAAACCGTTTTTTGACCTTGATTGCTGAGTTAATCTGCCGCTGCTTCTTCTTCCTCTTCTAATGGCTGATTCTAATTCTCATTGTGTTGTGTCCTTTGTATAAGTGTGTGTGTGTGCATTTAAAAAGTATCTCGATATATGTGTGTGTGTGTTTTAACTTAGAATTGAATAAACAAGCTTTTCACACAGTCCATGCCCTGCTCTCTCTCTCTCTTTCTCTAACTATCTGTCTATCTCACTCGCAAAATACGCTCAAAAAATATAGAAATTATACTAATATTGTCTTTAGATCTGCTTCTTTTTTTTTTTGTATCTCTAGAGAATTTTACGTGCCTCTTGTGATTGCTGTTAGCTCAGGAGTGTCCTTGCAAAGCCTCCTCCTTCTTCTCTTCTCCTCTTCCCAGGTGTGTGTGTTTTTCTGTTTTCTGTTTTGTGTGCGGTCGCGTTGTTAGAAGTTCGATGGAAGGATTACAAAGTGTTTCGAGTGGTTACGATGCCCAACTCCATTACTGCAAAGCGAAGACGCCCGTCTGATGCACCGGACTGTCTTCCTGAAGCAGAGGAATGCCTGCAAAAATAGTTCAAGAAAACGATCAAAAAAGGGTTCTTAAAAGAAAAGAAACTATTCATGTTTTTAAGGGATTCTCCTAGTGCTACTTTGAGCATACGTTATAGAAATGCTCCTAAGTCTACTTTGTGGACAGCTAACAATTTATCGCATTTGGGAGAAAGATTTACCAATTTGTCGCAAACCCGGGAAACGTTTCAAATGTATGTAAATGCTGAAAAGTCAAACGTATACATATGTTTTTGGTAGTATATAACATAATTGAATAAAATATTTTTTGCAAACAATAATTGTATTTTTTTTAAGTATATCTCTATCTAACTTAAAATATTTGTTTTTTTGAATGTAATATAAAAATATTTTATATGTCAACGTATGCTAAAGTTTATTTGAATTTGGCGGCACAATGTCGCCTTCCTCATCGTCGACGAGAAAATATTTTAATATATTTTATATGTAAAGTAGGCAAAAGTTTATTCGGATCAGCGGTGGGCAGCCAGTAGCTTGATTTCACCATTTGGCGTCATAATTTTTTGATTATGACTTTTAAAATATAAAAAATTGTTGATGTAGAATTTAACTGCCCAGCCCTGAATTTAATTGTTTAATTCCACGTTTCAAGTCAAGTTCAATATAGATAAATAGTTAAAGTGTATTATTATTAAAATTTCCGAGCACTTTTTGAAGTGGGTGTAGTCGTTGTTTGTTGGCAGCGAGAAGCTCAATTTGATCATTTGGCGTCACAATGTCGCCTTCTTCATCGTCGACGAGCTTAACAGTAATTTTTGACAAATATTTTATGACTGTTGCCCAAAAAAAACAAAAACAATAACGCACTTTTTTGATTTTATTTTGAAAATTATACTTCAAAATTAAAAAAAAATTAAAAGCTTTATTTTTAAAATAAAAAAATTGCTCATGTAGAATTTAACTGCCCAGCCCTGAATTTAATTGTTTAATTCCATGTTTCAAGTCAAGTTCAGCAGTTAAACTGTATTATTAAAATTTCCGAGCACTTTTTGAAGTGGGTGTAGTCGTGGTTTGTTTTTGTTGTTTGTGTAGTAGCTTACGTGACGGATCTCATAGGGCCATGACTTCATCGCCACCGCCTCCAGCCATGTCGCCGTTGGTGGGCGTGCCGACGTTGCTCTTGTTGAGAATGGTCGACGTAGCGACGCATCCCTTGAACCGCATCTTGGCATCGTCGCCCACATACACAGTGCTCTGACACAGTATCAGTATCGAGCAGGAGACGACAAACAGCACCGACGGCACCACCGAAGCGAACACAAACTGCCGATAGGTCACCTCCAGATCGAAACGGGCCACAACGATTTCCTTCTTCGACGGCGAATAGAAGCAGGGGAAGCGAGCCCGGGCATTATGATCGCTGCCATCGCGTCCGAATACCTTCAGGAACTCCTTGCACTCGTCCTGCAAAGTGTTGACACAGCCCTCCAGATTGATCATCAGCTTCGATTCATTCGATATGGTCAGATCGACGTCGGGTGGTGCAATTTCCGGCACCGGTATCGCCACGGACACATGCAAATGACTGAGATATGTAAAATTGGTCAGATCACTCAACATATTGTGCTCCAAGGTGGAGCCATTGATGCAATCCACCGCATCCACCCGATCCGAGGTGTTCTTGATGTAATAGCACGATGTCATGGCCACATTATCACTTGACTCATTCCACACTTCCTCCAGAGTCTCGGCATTGATGGCATTCTGACACTGCGAAAGATACACTTTATCCCCGCTGAGCACCACAACATTCTTGTTCCGGGTCGGAATATCCACGCAACGTCTGTCACAGTTGTAGGGAGTACGAATCTTGCGACAAGTGCCACGACTGCACGAGAATAAGCCACTGATGTCCATGCAGTTGATTTTGCCACGTCTGCCCGAGCACTTCACGGGCGCATCGCTGTTGTGGAAGATGCACTCAAACGCATCCGTAATATTCAAACATTGTCCGGCCGTGCAGTTAAAAGTGCCCGTTAGATTCTTGCACTCGTCGTTGATGCAACGCGCCTTGTCCGCCCGATCCTGATCGATGCCATAGCACGTTTTATTCGCCGAGTTCGTGCAATTCTGGAATGTCAGATTTGTGCCATTGCTGCGTAGATTTACAAAGATTTGGATGCAGGCACCGCTCGTTTTGCTCAAACACCATTCACCGCAGCTGCCCCACTCGCAGTTGTCCTTGTTGACGGCTCTCGTGGTGGTACACATGACCGGCGTCGGGTCGATGCCGCTTTTGAAGGCCCGTGTCGATGGCATATAGATGGCAACGGTGAGATAAACCAATGCCACCGAGCTCAGCACCAGGGTCATCTGACAGATGCAAATGGTGCCACAGATGCGAGTGTCCTGCGGCGGCACTACCAAATCCTCAAGCAACACCTTCTTCTTGCCCATGTTGTTTAACTATTAATCGACTGTTAATTTGACTTTTTTTCAGCTTTTTTTTTTTGTCTTTCTACTTATCTAAGCTTAAGCCAATTAGTAGCTCATCATCATCATGGTTTTGGGCCAAGTCTATCGATTGACACGCTCCCTGCTTGTCCCGCCCCCTTTTCTTTGCAGCCCACGCAAATGTGTCTTTTAGCGAGTTATATAACTCGGCGTATTTTGCCAGATTTTCAACTTGGGGCTATATACAAATTTCACAAGCTGTGCGCACGTTTTTACTTTTTTTTTTGTTGCCCTCCAACTTTACTATTGATTTTTAGCTTTTAAGCCGTGTTGTGCCACACACACACGCACACAAACACACACACGTTACTAGTTTTTAGTGGCGTCACTAGCTTCATTTAAATTGTCTGTAACAATTGTAATTTAGTTTGTTACTATTTTACAGCTACAGTTTAAAGTTTATTGCTTTTTAGCTTTTGTTTTTTGTTCTTTAGCTATTTTTCTATTTTTCTACTATTTTTTTCTTTTGTATTTCTTGCACACTGCGAGGCCCCAAGGCTTCTCCTGGCGCTGGCCTTCCTTGGCTTCGCACAGTTTTCGCACTGTGAGCGCGAGTGGAAAATACACATGAATTTGCTGCACAGTTGTATGCAGGCAGCAGCAGCAGCTCGTCGTGTATCTCGACCTCTCGTCGTCGGCCTCGGTCTCGGTCTCGGCTTCTTCCTGACCGCCGACAACATGCCGCCAACGTCTTCGTCGTCGTCATCGTTCTCCTCGTCAGTTTCCGCTTCAAGCTCATGTGGTTTGCTCTCCGTTTTTGGCCAAAAATCAGAGCACTGCGCGCGCATTTTTATTACAAAATCAATAATTCCGCATTCACGTTTCGCTAAAGTTTCGCACTCCTCTTCTCCGTTGTCGACTCTTGCTCCCTGAGCTAATTTCATTGATTAAGCTTAGCGTGACTCTTCGGGTGCATGTGCACTGACCCCCCTCCACTCACTCCACCCCAAATGCCGTTGCTCGTTCCACTTTTGACAGAATGCAGGGCACGAAAACACGGACAGGGACAGGGTCGCCTGTGCTCCACAGTGTTGCCACAACAGCTTTTTCCGCCAAAACTGGCTTCTTTTTAGTACAAATGAAATATAGCGTGCTGCGGAAGTTTTACAACAGTTTTTTTGTTCGTAAAATCTAGTGTTTTTTATTGTACAAAGTTCAATTGCGGCAGAACAGTTTTTTGCGCCTTTTTTACTTCAACAAAAATATACATTTAGCAATTGTTTTGACAAATTAATTTACATACAAAAAAAATAGTTTTTAAAAAATTAAAGTCAACTATGATTTTCAATAAGTTTAACTATTTTGAAAAAGGGTAACAATAATTGTATGTAAATTATTTTCTTTGTCAAAATAGTAACATGAAATTAGCTAATTTTTTCAAGATTTATTTCAACGTTCCTCCCCCAACAAAAAACTGTTTTTTTTTTGCTTCTGAAACTGAACCTGAATAAACAATAACAACAAGAGGCACAGTACAATATATAAATATACAAATGTATTTCTATTGTTGCGCTGGAATGCACAAAGTTAGTTAACAATTTGCACTATTATTATAATTATTAAAACAAAATAATTAACAGCTGACAGCGACAGCGACTGCAAGTGCAACTGCAACTGTTTTTGGTAAATTGTCCAGGAGATTAAGTAAAGGAGATTAATACAGATTTAAAGTTGGATTGTTTTTATTCCGAATGCCACATTCCACAATCCACATTCCACAGTCCACATTTAGCCTTCCTTAAGTGGATTGTTCCAGGACTGGGATATGACATAAATCGCATTGCGACTGAGTTTGGGTCCAATAAACGGATTCATTTGGGCCAAATAGCAGCACAGCCAGAAGATCCAACAGCAAAAGGCCGTCAGCATCAGGAGGCACTTGATCAGCTTCTGGTTCGGCCCCCTTGGTGTCACAATTGGTCCGCCAATTCCCACGGCGGCCCAAATCGAGGTGAAGAACAAAAGTGGCAGTACGGCGGCGCCCATGTTTGCAGTCTTCTATTGTTCTAGGCTTATTTGTGCGGGTTCTTTTTTCGTCGAGGGGAAATTCAGCACTTAAATATTATTCATTCACTTGTTATCTTTGTTTTTTTTGCTTTCTTTCTCTTGCTGACTTTCGATTCCTGTTGCGCATCGATAGGCAGCTATCGAAGCAGTAGCAACGCTGGCATTGCAACTCTGGCGCTGCCAACTTGTTTAAAGTTGACACAAGACGGCGCGTAATTTAAAATGCAATAAATTTACATTTAAGAATAAATGGTAAACTATTTTGCTAAAATGTATGTTTAAGTATACAAGATTTAGTGTATTTATAAGTGAAATGTTGTGCGATATTCATATTTAGAGAAATATTTATGAATGATTTCAGTTTAGCTTCGTTCTCACTTAAAACTTGTTTACGTTTAAATAAATGCTCACAATGACGTCTTCTTTGGATTTTTTGGTATGAGCGCAACCATTGAATAATCAATGGCGAGTGTTATTGAGCCAGAGCAACTTGTAATTCACATTGTTGATTGAGGCGAGTAGTTGTTGTTTTAAGGAGGGGGCAAAATTTAGAATGCGCTCATAAGTAGGCAACACTTTCCCTTTACAATTTCATTGATACGCCACGAAGGTCAAAAAAAAGTAAACGCTTTTTCTATATTCTTTTTGGTATATTTGGAATTTTTATTAATATTAATACTCACATGAACAAATTGTGGTTGCTCCACAGCCAAATATTTAGGTTTATTTACGTTCGTTTACACCCACACTCATACATTAATAGCACACACGCACATGTCTATTTGCAACGCACTCGTTTCATAATGAAATGCAACTAATTTTGTTATTTTTGTTTTTGTAAATGTTTAACGCGATTTAATGATGTTAACTTTTGCAGTTGATTCGCAGTTTAGTGTACATAAGGCAGCAAAGGATTTGATTTTCAATTTTCTTCAATCTTTCTTTTTCCTATTTTTCCTTTTTTTTCTTTCGTTCGTGTTCTTTTTTTCACATTTCGAGCGAGCCGAGAAAATTCCAAACAGATGAGAATATGTGACGTGCACGGCTCGCGGCTCACATTTTCCTGCTGTTTACGCCAAATTCTGACATTTCTCAAGCTCGAGTTCTGCTCGCACTGCTGCTGCTGCTGCGACAGCGACTGCGATGGAGAGAGTAAGAGAGAGTAGGTGAGAGCAATTAGTGAGCACAGCTGCTCTAAATGGGGAGGCGGGCGCATGCGTTCCCTGTCTTTACGTCATCCACTGAGAGAGCAGAGAGCTTTTGCGGGCAAGGCAACGTGAGCGTAAGCTTTCGATCCATTGTGAGCGAATTGCGTATAACCCTACCATCTACTTAAGCAGACAGTTGTGTTAGTTGTGCGCACATGCCGCAATTGTAGGGTGGCGCTGTGAAAGCTCTTGTCGCGCACGTTGATGGCAGCTTGTTCAGCTGCAGCGTCGCCAGTGGCAGTCCTTTCGGTGAAGAGTTCAGCCGTCGTTGTCGTTGTCGCCATCGTTGTGGTTGTGCTCGCTCGCCATTCATCCGCCGTCTGCCGTCGCTGGTCGCTGTCACTATCGCTGTCGCCCGTCGCCGTCGCCTCTTTGTTGTCGGTTGTCGAGGTTCCTGCGAAAATGACAAAATGTGGATATAGTTTTTTTTATTTTGAACTTTTGACCCGTACGCAATCAGGTCATAAAAATGGTTAACGCTGAGAAAATGAGACATGTAATTTTGTTTGTTTGCCATTTCCACTGCTGTTGCTGCTGCAGCACAAACAAGAAAACTTTGCGAGTCTTTTGATTGAAAATGCGTAATCGTAACCTGAACCTTGAGTAAACACACACACACACAAGCGCACACACACACACAGATTTGTAGACAGCACGCAACTCTACGTCACAGGACTCAAAGAGAGAGAGAGAGACACATGGGAACGTGGCTTAATGTGTGTGTGTTTCCAACAACGTCATATGAGTATTATAAAAACAAAAGTCATATTTAAAGTGTTTGCCCCCCTCTCTCTATAAGTGTTTCCAATTGGAATCCAGTTGGTGGCTCCATTGAATCACAAAGTAAATGAAAAATCGTTTCGTGCAAAGCACGAGGAGTCGCCAAGTTGCCCCTTCCCTTTCCCACGCTCCGGCTGTGAAGGGAGAGAGAGCAGTAGCTCCTATGCCGCATAATTTCGATTGGGAGTGAGCTGCCCACTTACTCACCATGTATATATGTGTGTGCTGTGCTTGCATGTAATGTAAGCGTGCCAAATGAATTGAAAATTACATGCGGCTCCGCTTTTGACTCGTTCTCTCGCACTCCCCCTCTCACTCTCACTTCCTCTCTCTCTCCACTTCTTAGTTTGTGGCTCCAGGCAACTTCGCTGAAGGAGTTTATTATTAGTTGAACCGCCCATGTGAGCTCATTGTCGCCAGTTGTTGGTTGTTGTTGTCGGTTGTAACTGCAGCTGCTGCTCGGCGGCATATTTCCGTTTCGTAATACTCCCGAACACGACAAAATTCAACCAATGACCGACCCGACCCCAACACCACCCCCACCCTACCCTGCTCCCGCCAATAATAATAACAAGCAAGCCAAATACAATTTAAGCGTTGTCGCGGTTACATAAATATACATACATATATATAAATAAAACCAACAACAAACTAAGCTCAAAACAACGTCGCATTTTCTTAAAAATAACTAGGGCAAAGAAAAAACGATAGAAAAGTGTAAAGAAATTAGTTGACCAATCATTAACATGAACTTAACGCGTCTAACGGTATTTTGACAAGCCTTCTCTTCTTCCATCTCCCTCTGACTCACAGTGTTACAACTGCACGTGGCCGCACGCATAGTGTAAAGAAGAAGAGCAAAGGACAAGCATACAAGAGCAAAAGAGCGCATAAGTGAAAAAAAAAAACAAAAACAAAATAAAAGAAACTAAGAAAATAAATGCACACAAAATTGTCCGTCCAGCATACGTCGTTATATTCTTCTTCTTTGTTTAAAGACAAGTAACAAAAGGCAACTATCAACAAATGAACTAAATACCAAGCTAAGTAGCAACAACAACATCGTCGTCGTCAACTACAACAGCAGCAGCAGCCACAACAAAGCAGCGCAGCAATATATCAAAGAGTGAGAGAAGAGGCCGTTACTCAAAATTGGCCATTGGCAGGCCTCACACACACACACAGGCACTGAGACGACACACTCACCCACACACACACATGTACACACATATGCGCAGCCTTTTGCCGCAGTCATAAAATAATCAAGCAAAGGCAAGAACTGAAAGAAGGAGGAAGGAGCAGAGTAAGAGCGTGAGACAGAAGAGGACAAGAGGAGCAAAAGCATTTGCAGTGGCTAGAGGAGAAGAGTCGTCGAATGCTGCTGACGAAACATCTCCGTTGGGACACATAAAGCAATTAGCAAAGGTTGACGTACACACACAGCCAAACGGGGATCGTTGGACAGGATTTATGTTGTAGTTGTGGTTCCCATGTCCAATGCGGCTAATATGTGTGGATGTGGATGAGGATGTGTTGCATCCCTGGGTTATATTTAGACTAATTACGCGACTGGCAACGCACAACGACTGCGGGAATGGAACACCCGCTGCCCAGCTCCAGTGGCTGCTGTGAGAGATAACGGGAATGGAGGCCGCAACAACAACAAAAGCAATTCGAAGAAAAAGACAGCAACAGCAAGAAGAAGCAGAACAGCAAGAAGCAAAAGCAAAAAACGAAGTCGAACTCGAACTCGAATCTCCCTGTGATATAACTGCACCGTAGTTGTAAATCGTAAAACGTAATCGTAAATCGTAGCTCTTAGTTATCGTTATCGATTAATAGCTTAATTTGATAATAAGCTAAGCTAAAAAGATTTCTCAACACTTAATTAACGTTAATCGTGCACCGATCAAACCAATAAATAATAAAATATATATAAAATATATATATATACATAACATATAGTATATATATACAGATATTTACAATTTCGAAGAAACTACACTCTCTGCCTCCCAACACTGAATATCGCTAACCGTTTACCCGTTTCATTGGAATATTGGAATACTTTTGCTGCCGTTAGCTCTCGTTTTTTGCCGCCAGACCTGCGCCGAATTAATTTGAGAATTTGAGAATACACCTGATCTTGATCTAGATCGGATATATACAGATACATATAGTTAGACAACATGGGAGATGAGGCAGATAAGCGCACCGCAAAGGAGAAATTGCTCTTCTATACGACCGCGTTCTTCATCCTCCTCGGAACGTTCAGCTTGTTTGCGTTCCTCTTTCTGGTTCCGTTCGTGATCGAGCCGGCGTTCACCACGATCTTTATGCAGTTCGAGGAGGTGCCCGCGCTGTGCGAGACCTACGACACGGAGATCTTTTTCGGTGCCAAGAACTGTTCGTGGTCATCGTGTCGCGAGGGTTGCACCAAGGATATCTATACGTGCACCCAGGTGCGTGTCAACTATCGCCTCAATCTGTACAATTTCATGGACGAGTTCAACTTTACGGAGTATCACATTAATCTGAAGGAAGCGGAACGCGTCATTCCGCCCGTTAAGCGCACGGATCGCTATGAGCGCGCTCTGCGGGATTATGAGTATGATAATCTTGGTGGCGGCGATGCCAACACCATTGACATGGACATGGATATGGGTTCGAGTGCCGGCTCCATGGCCGGTGGTCGATTTGAGCAGCTCAACTTTGGTGATGCCGATGGCTCCAATGGCTATCTGATCGAGGAGTCGGAGGATACGGCCGCGGGCACGCTTCTCAATGGTGAGCGGCGACCCTTCGACGAGATCTCCGAGCTGAACGAGGGTCTGATGGGCCCTAACTCAACGTTCTATTATGTGGGAGCACGACTCTTTCCCAATGTCAAGGGTTGTGGTTATCCGCCCATGTTGAACTGCACCATTTGGTTAAAGCGTTACACCAAGATTGGCATCAAGTTTCCCTGCTACTACTCCAAGGTGGATCCCAGTCTGGTGATCAGTGATCTCGACTATTGGCAAAACACACTGAATTTGGTCTATTCGATGGCCATTCCCATTCCCTCGTTCATCATCTCGGTCATCTATTTGACGTACGCCTACTTTAAGATCTACAATGAGGACGAGGAGACGGCGCCTCTGGACAAGAATGCCGAGGACATGGACATCGATGACATCGATGCCGTTGACGATAGCGATGGCGCTGTCCTGGCCGATAACGTCGCCGGCAGCCAGATCGTCAACATGGACTCGACGACCAATGACAGCTGCCTGGAGGGCGTGCTGCCCAATGGCGGTCCTGGCATGACCAGGTGCATATCCCAGGGTGGTTCCATCACCACGCCTGGACACTACATAGCTCAGTCGCCGGTGGGCTCACAGATGATGACGCCCAATTCGGAAATTAATTCATTCGGCCATCAGCTTAAAGTGCAAATGGCCGATGAATTGTCCAGGGACTCGCTGGAGAACGGCGTCTTGTCCACATCGAACTCAGTGCAAGGGTAAGGATCGTTGCCAACAATAAGATCCTTAGGTTTTTCTCTTTCTAAATATATATAAGAAAATTTCGGATCTTTTTTAAATATATCTAGGGTCTTTTTTATAAGATATTAAGAATCTTAAGATTTTATTCTGTTATAAGCTATCATCGTACTAAATCGCAACAAGATCGGCCAAACAGAACGGCAGTTATGTCTAATTTAAGTTTCAAGCCATATAACTGCCTCAAAGTATGCAATAAAAAATTTTTAAATTGATTTAAATAAATAACGGGTGTCCTAAGACTTAAATAAGGTTGTTTAAATATTTCTAGGTTCGTTTCATTATATTTTTATATATTCTCAATTTATTTTATTCTTATATTATAATCCCTAATATATTTTAATATTTTTATTTTTTGTATTTTAGAAACTTGAGCAAGACGATGACGACGAGTATCTCAACTCCACCTGGGCCGACGGCGGCAGTCTGAAACGTCAGGCGCATGGTCTGGAAAATGTTAGATTCCGATTCGGAAAATGAACCGCTACTGGAATCTTAGAATTCTAGAACAAATGGGGTTCACCAAATGTGCCGAGTATAAGTGAATAATATTAACGGAGCAAGCAACAAGAGAAACCCAAGTATTTCTACACCAATAACAATCGATAAACAACGCATGCAACCATGCGAAAACGAACCTGAATACCTTCAGAGCTGTTAGAGACATTTAAAAGAAACTATGATAGATTATATTTACCTTACACTTACACTACTCCACATAAATCACATCTAAAATCAACTGCAGTCACATAATATTACGATAGATCGGAGTTATTTTCGAATAAGCTTAACACACACTCAGACACATTTAATTCAAAATAACAGTACATGATGCATTAAGTATTTCCAAAATGATATGATATGATATGATGAGGACACTGTTTTTGGGGAAGAGAGAGAGAGAGAGTGTTACTTTAATTGGTACAAATACAATAACAACAGAAGAATATGATGAAAGAGAGGAAAAACTTAAGTACTATATACCTAAAGCAAATTATAATACTTATACACAATACATATACAAAAATATTTACTTGGAATTATTTTTCTATTCGCAACAATCGCAAATACCAAAAGGCAAAAACGCAAAGCAACCAAATATAAATAAAAACTAAATTTAAAACTAAAAAAAATGTGAAGAAAATACAAAAAAACACGCGCAACTTATTTACAAAATCAATAAATTGGAAAGCGCCTGAAGAACTTTAGATATTGTAATGCCGAATAAAGTGCTACATTTGCCTCGAAAGTGTGAAACAAGCAAAGAAAATAAAATGCAGCATTGTTTATTTAATTAAAATTAAAACTAACGTAAACTAAACTAAATTATGCGATAAAGAAACTAATGAAAATAAAAATAACATCAAGTCAAAGCCTAAGTATATTAAACATAATTGAAAATCTTAATAATAATAATAATAACAATTGTTATCCTTCTAATTAATGCTAATGGATAAAAACTCACAGCTTTAACTAAAGGAAAGTAACAGAGGCATAAGATTTTTCTTCTACATATTAATTTTTATTAAGATTATTAAATGATAATGATATTTATAGGTACTTAAAAAATGGTTCAAGCTATTCAATTAATTCTTATAAATAATTAATGCATTAAAATCATAATAATTTAGACTTAAATATAATGTTTCCTTTTTTTATATTAACAAAAACCCAAAAAAAAACCAACAAATTCCCCAAAAGCAAGCAAACAAAACTACTCGTAATATTTCTAAAAAGAAAATGCAAGAAAATGATAAGAAAACCGATGCGAATAATCTCAAAATCTGCACATATGGCGAATAATCTATCAATGATAAGCAGCAAAGATACTCACACACACACAACACACACACACACACACACACACACTCATAGTTTGGTTTTAACATAAAAATACTTGCATTGAACACAAACAAAATAATACAATACAACAAAAAATAAAGGAAACAACAAACAAGCGCAACTACTAGCTAATATCATGTAAAACAAACAACAAACAAATGCTACTAGAATTGAAAACAAAAGCGATACAAAAAAATCTCGAAATAAATACGCATTTAGCAGCCTACAAACCAACATTTTGTATTTATTTACCAACGGTCAATGGTCATCTTTTTGTCCAATTTGAATTTCTTTAGTGTACTTTACAGCACTGCATATCGATAACTGCACAGATTGCGCGCAGTCGATTGTCCATGGCAGATATTAGAGTTGGGCTTTTTAGTTAAATTTGCAGAGTGCGTGCACACCACGGTTGCCACTTAAAAAATCAAAAACAAAACAAAAAAGAGCCAAAACTTGTTTTTTCAGTTCATGTTATTTTTGCATTTATTTATCTGATGAAAAAAGAGCCAATTGGAAAAAAGGCCCCATTGCGCCAACAGGAAAAAAAAAAGAGCCTGTTTTAGCGCTAAAACGCCAGTTATGGCAACCGTGGTGCAATCTGAATAAGTACATTCGTTCATCTTAATGACCCGTTCATTTGAACTTTTGCAGAACGAAACGACACAGCTCTAGCTGATATGTGCATCAGGTGGCAACGCCCAAACAGCTGCTTATCAGCTGTGCGGATGGAAAAGAACTTTTTGTGACAAAAGTTGTTATTTTTGTAAAAGTGTTTAACATTTATTGCGCACGCTTTATATATTTGTGCACACAATTAATATTCAAGTGCAATAGCTGCATTAACCAGCAGCTAAATCGATTGCGGGCGCAGTGCATGAAATCGACAAGTTTTATTGTTGTTGTTGTTGCTGTTGCTGCTTGTAAACAAATAATTTGCAGCCGCTGAAAAGCAAATTGAACAAATGCTGTTAAAAAATGGACAACAAGAAGGATATATACAATCTGTGGGTGCAGTACACGACAAAGGTAAGGGGGAAAGGATAAGGAAACCAAGTTACAAATGTGCAACGTGTGGAAGCGGAAGGTGATTGAAGTGTCTGGCAAGGGGCAGGGGCAGGGGAAGGTGACGTGTTTTTTGCATTAATCACCGGAAAACAATTTGTTTGTTACTTGCCTCGAGAGACAAACAGCAAAAAGCCGTTGTTTGTTTACAGGGGACTTGCTTTATACTCAATGTTATATAATCAAAAGGCAGACTCAATAATTCTCCCTCTCTCTTTCCCCCTCTTGCAGAATGATGAGACGTATTTTCGTGAATTTGTCGCACGTTTTGTGGACATTTGGCGCAGTCAACTGCAGCTGGACTTTCACTCCGCGGAGTGTCCACTGTGGCACGAGGTGCGACCCGACCATGGACCACATTTGGGTCGACTGCCGGATGAGCTGCTGCCCGCCATAGGCAAGTTTATAATTGTGGCCCGGGATGCCTGCGATCAGGATGAGGAACTCTCGGAGCAGGGCATTGAACAGGTGGCCATACTGATTGATTGCCTGGTCATAATCTGCCGGCACTTTGACAACATTCTGGCCATCATCAAGTACGAGTACAAGCCCAATCTAATCGCCATACTAACCAAGCTGTTTAATCAGGTAACAAACTGTGAAACACACTATCATCTAATTACATAGATAAAAACAAACATTTTTACAGCAAATGAATGAGCGTCGTGCCTCGCCAGCTGTGACTCATCTCTTTCGCAGTTTCTCCGCATTCCTCGAGGTCATGTACGATCCGTATCTCACCTGGCGGAGCTTCCTACGCCACCAGATAGCGGATTACAGTCGCCTGCCGTATAAACCACACGCGGTGCACGTCGAAATCGTGCCCTTTATCTATGGTGAGTGATGAGGTGATGTTTTTGAAATCGGAAATTGGAATCTAGAAATGCTGGAAATTTAATTTCGTTTTATTTGATTTGATTCAGGGCAATCAAATCGATTCGGATAACGGTATCGGTTACAGCTTCGATTAAGTTAGACTTTTGGTTTTCGGTTATCGGTTGAGCAAAATTGAAGCATATCAGGTTCTTAACGGTTTGCGGTATAATAAAAAAGTTTTGTTTTGGGTACGATTTCGGTTACGGTTTACAATTTAAATCGGTTAATACCGTTTAACGGTTACAGTTATGGTTACGGCTTTGATTCCCGATTGAAACCAATGGACTTTATATTTAAATTAAATAAAAAAATCCAAAATTAGTTTTAAAATCGACGATTTCACATTAAGGACATAATTTAATTTAAGGATTAACTGAAACGAAACTAACCGTTATGAATGAATCGGTTACCAAACGGTTATTTCGGTTTGAATAATTTCGGGTATCATAAATGAGTTTTGTTTCGGTTACGGTTTCAATTACGGTTACCGATTTCAATCCGTTAATACCGGTTAACGGTTACGGTTTCGGTTACGGTCTTAAGACTAGGAAATTCAATTTTATTTTATTTCGTTTGATTACTTTAATCGTTTTCGATCAATTTGTAACATGTTTGCTCTACTTTACAGATTGCTTCCAGAAGGAGGAGCTGCTCCGATTCGCAGAGATTGGCGAGAGTCTGCTGCATGTGCTGGGCGCTGTTATTTGCGGCTCTCAGGTAGCCTCTTCTGGACAAAAACAATATACATATATGTTTAATAAGAAGTTGCTGCTAATTGATATTTATTTTTATGTTTTGTTGTTAACTTGATTAATTTATATGCACAATTGTTAAAGCCCTTTAAGCACTAGTTAGTTGGCTATTCTCTTTATCTCTTTGTCGCTGTATCTCTGTTCATTTGCCTACTCTCTATTCTAATCTAATCGCATTTCGTTTTCATTTATGTTTAACATGTCTCCCGTTGTCATTACATGCTTCATCAAAAACAGAAAACTTTAAACTCGAACTCAGCTCAACTCAATAGAAATACTAACGCTATAATTACTTCAAATGTCCCACGCTCGGTTGATGGGCAGCTTCTAAACTGTGATAACTTGGTGAGTGGTAAACGCTTTATACTCATTTATTGTTCCCTTCCTTTTTGTACGCACATCTCTTGACTCTTTGCTGCTCCAATGTCTGTTAAGGTTTCATCTTAAATTAAACTGTATTTTGATTGTTAAATGTGTACAGCGCAATGGCATGAGAGCCATTTGCCCCGCCACGGTGTCCATCATCATGCGCATCCTGCAGCAATGGGAGAGCGGCAGCAGCCTGCGTCATGTGGCCCTCAATTGCTATGCCCTGATGGTCATTGTGCTCCAAAAATCTAGTCCAGAAGAAGTAAGTATGCGTTGTTAGCACCAGGGATCGTAACTCTTATAATTTTGAAAATATAAATTATTAAATAATAGTTATTTGTTGATTTTTATCAAAAATATTAAAAGAAATCTCTTATTTTTTGATCTAAATCAAAAAATTATAAAATTAAAATTAACTCTTATTTTAAATTTTTATTTTAGCAATTGAAAATAAAAGTTATTTTTCAATTTTTATTATAAAAATTGAAAGAAAAATTTATTTTTCAACTTTTTTAATTAAAATTAAAAAATAATAAAAATTGAAAAAAAAATGTATTTTCAGTTTTTATAATACAAATTGAAAATTAGAATTACTCTTCAATTTTAATAGAAATACTTTTTTTTTAAATTTTTATTATAAAAATTGAAAATTATAATTATTCTTCAATTTTAATTAAAAAAGTTAAAAAATAAAAATCTATTATACTTACTATTTATTTCTATTAAAAAATTAAAAATTAGTTTTATTTTAAATTTTTATAATAAAAATTTAAAAATAACTTTAAATCTATAATTGATAATAAAAGTTTATCCAGTTTCTCATAGCTCTTATTTTCGGTCCCTGATTTGTACTTACAGCTAAACTTGAACTAATCCATGTCTTTTATTTACAGCGCCAAATAGATCTAGTTACGTTAATACAACTCTATTGTGATGCACTGCAGCAGCTGCTGGCCACCAAGCACTTTGACAGCGGCGATGCCAGCTTCGATATAACCAGTGACAGTGACAGCGATGTGGCCATCGATGTGAATGCGCTCTCCTCGACTGTGGCCGGTGTCCAGCTCTTCCTGCCGCCTGGCAATGCGGGAATGGCTGTCAGCGAGGCCATTGGCGAGACCAACTTACTGGAGCTGCTCATTGGGCTGCCGCAGGGCATCAAGCATTGGCACGTCTCGCACTCGAGTTCCCTGAGCAGCACGATGGATTCCCTGGCTGCCTTGACGCACAGTTCGCCACGCAGCGCCGAGCAATTGAAACTGGGCGACAGAATTGAGCGTCTCTTTGGCCACATGCATCAGTTGGAGGCACCTTCGGTTGCACTGCTCGATTCCTGTTTCAATTTGGGCTACAATGCGGAGCAGCAGCTGTTGGTGCTGCCGGAGGTGATGTTGCAGCTGCTGCAGTGGCTGCCAGATCTGCAGGAGCAGGAGCAGCTGCATGTGAGCACGTTGTTACTTAAGGGCTGCACGGATAACTACGGCACGTGAGTAGCAATTGAAGCCTCTTCAGTTAATGAGTCATCTCGGATATCTTTTAAAGTATATTATCACCAGGGATTAAAACCAAAACAAATACAAACGGTTTCAGTTACGGTTTCGGTTATGTTCGCATTTAGGTTTTCGGTTATCGGTTACGCAAAATCTTTGAATATAGTTTTTGTAACGGTTAACCGGTTTTTGTATGTTTCGATTTGGAAATACCGGTATGGTTTCGGTTCACAAAAAAAAAATGTCTTTGCAAAAATATAATTATATTAAAAATATAAAAACTATAATTAAAAATACATTACTTTTTTAATGTTTCATTAACACATTTATTTCACATTTAAATCCAAATTAAAAGTTAAAAATAAAAACGAAAATCAAAAATAAAATACTAAACTAATAACAAAATATCAGAGATCGCAACAAAGACTTATGGGTCGGAAAAAATCGAAACAGTTAAAAATTTTTCGTTTAAATTATTTCAACTTGTTTTTTAAATTTTTATAATAAAAATTGAAAATAAAACATGCTTTTAAAATTGTATTTAAAAGTTACACCATAACTCTTATAACAATTATAAATAAAACTGTTTTTCAGCTTTTATTATAAAATTGGAAGTAATAAAAAATTATTTTTGGATGTATGAAAATCCGAAATTAACTCTTATAAATGAAACGGTTACTAAACGGTTATTTCAGCTTACAGAGTTTCGGTTTTAAGGTTTCGGTCAAACGAAAATTTGTTTTCCAGTTACTGTTTCAGTTATGGTTTTAAATTTCAATCGGTTTTTACCGGGTAAAGGTTACGGTTTCGGTTAAGGTTTTAATCCCTGATTATCACTAATATAATTACTTAAAACTTCCTCTGTTTTTCTCAATTCAATTCAAGTAAAACTGTCGCCTGTGCCAGTCGCGTCGTCAAAGCGGTCTGTGCTTGTCTGCTCCGTGGCGAGACGCTCAGCGAGATCTGTGCCCAGAACCTGATCAAGTTGATTGAGGAGCTGAGCAAACTGAGCATTGTGCCCGTGGAACTGAAGTGCATCTTTGCGCTGCTGCGTCAGGGAGCGCAGTTCCCTCAACACAAACAGCTGCAACAGGTGAATCTGCCACAGAATCAATACTCTTACTTGTCAACTAATCAACCCAATCCTCTGCAGACTCTCGTTGTGATTGCGCTGCAGAGTCTGCGTGGCAGCAACTGTTGCTCGGAGTATTTTGCCATTGAGCAGCCGTCGGATGGCATTACAGTGCCCGAGATTAGAAACTGGATCTCTGGCTCCTATGGCTTCATCTTTCACATTCTCGTGCGCTTCAATCCTCCGGCTGATGCGGAGTCCAACGCACGTCGCATGCTGCTCACTTTGCAAACTGGCAGCGGCGGTGGCTTTGAGGTCTTTGTCCAGTCCAACGGGAATCTTGTGGTGGCTGCATTGACGCGTCGCGAATACCTCACATCGGCAACGGCCACGAAGACTTTGCTGGACGGACAGTGGCATTACCTGACGGTGGCTGTAACGCCACCAAAGCGTCCCTTCTCCTACAGTCAGATCAACATCTTTGTCGACTTTGTGCAGAAACTCAGCGCCACACTCAAAGTGCAGGCTGTGAACGAACCCTTCACGGTGTGCTCCATTGGTGCCGTCGTTGCGCCACAGCCAAAGCAGAGCGAGATCGCCAAAGGCGGCATCCTGCCGCGCTCCTCCTCACAGGAGAGCGGCGGTCCCTCCGCCTACAAGGGCATGCTGCCCAGTCTCCTCGAGCGCACACTCTCCGCCAATGTAAGCAGCGATTTTTTATACGAATGTCGAAAAATATTACTCTGAATAAGAAAATTCGGAAAAAAAATAGGAATCCAAAATTAAAAATCGAATAATTAGGAATACAGTTATTAGGAATCCAAAATTAGGAA
Organism: Drosophila suboccidentalis; assembly: GCA_037043435.1. Taxonomy (NCBI): domain Eukaryota; kingdom Metazoa; phylum Arthropoda; class Insecta; order Diptera; family Drosophilidae; genus Drosophila; species Drosophila suboccidentalis. Next base: position 140,308 of record JBAMBK010000757.1, on the reverse strand, counting down.
GACAAAAATTGGAAAAGCAAAAATTGAGAAGGCAAAAATTGGAAAAACTAATATTAGGAAAACAAAACTTAGTTTTTAAAAAATCGCGCGATTTTTAATAAAATATTATTTATTAGGAAATTAGGAATACATTTATTAGTAATCCAAAATTGGGAAAGCAAAAATTGAGAAGACAAAAATTGGAAAAACAAATATTGGGCACACAAAAATTAGGAAAAGCCGATATCAAAAATATTTTATTAGAAATCGAGCGATTTTTTATAAAATATTTTGTATTTTTAATTAGGAACACAGTTATTAGGAATCCAAAATTAGGATGACAGAAATTGGGAGAGAAAAAAATCGGGAAGACAAAAATTGGAAAAACAAAAATTAGGAAAAGCCGAAATAAAAAATATTTTATAAAAAATCGCGCGGTTTTTTTTCTATTAGCAAAACGACAACATTCGTCGAACCATTTATTTCAAAATCAGGTCTTCGATTGCCAGCGCATTTAATATTTATTTGAACCATTTATTTCCAAAAATCTACATGTTTATGTTGTGTGCCACCTTAAAAAATCAACAACTTTTTCATCTTTGTGTTGGTCGTATGTATTGAGTAGCGATTTAAGACGGTTGTGTACCCTCCCATATTTTGATTGTTTTTTTTCGGGCCTAATTCTAGAATTAATTTGAATAATCTTGATGTCTTGTTCATCTTGCTCTTTCATTAGGTATTTTAAAAATTCGAATATTACAGTATGATTGCAACCTGCGAACGAATAATGAATAATGTACATAACTATTTGAAAAAATTTAACCAATGACAGGGAAAAAGGAAAATTAGGAAAAGTATCTTTGGTTTAAAGATAATTTTTCCAATTTTTTCCCCTAATTTTTGTTTTCCCAATTTTTGGAGGTCTGAATATTTTTCTTAGCTGAAATTCCTAACCATAAAAAAACCTCTTTACGAGGTAAAAGTCTAGTGACGAAAACATTTTCATGCCCCAAAATTTCTGATATCCAATTTTGTGACGAATAATCTTAAGTTTTACTTATAAATTATTTTAAACAAAATTTTGGCAGTCGGCACATTGCGCTAAAATGTCTCAATTCTTCATACCAAATAAAACTCACTGTTTTGCGCAGTGCCGAATGCAAAAATTTTGCGAATTCCTTAGTTTCGGAACTCGTATGAGGTACCGTAAGCAGGATCTTGTCTTATGCTCATTCTCTTACACTGCTAACTAATACAAATCATCTCTTGTTCAGGTGTCCAACTACTTCACACTGCCGCTGCGCACTCCGACGGCCTTTGATCCGAATGTGAAGAACTTTCCCATTGGCATGCAGGACACGGTGTTCGGGGAGCAATCCTGCCTGCAGGGACATCTCGGCGGCGTGCTGCTGGCGGAGCCAACGACCAGTCTGAAGACCATCTTCGATGCGGGCATGAACTTTAGCTCCATCTTCTCGCAGGACAATGATCTGTTGGAATTGAATTCGCGCTTTGTTTTCTGCTATGCACCCGGTGCCGTTTGGCATGGCAGTTGCCAGGATTTGGTGCCAGGCGGTCGATATCCGGGCCGAATCAGTGCACAGCATCGCAAGACGGTCAAAATACAGGATACCATCAATAGCATTGGCGGCATCAATGCCATATTGCCCATGGTGCATCGGTTGGTGAAGGAACAGGACACGGATGTTTCACTTAACAGCAGTTCCAGCGATGAATCCACAGCGACACCACTGAAGACACCAACGGCCGATGAGTTCACGGACTGGGAAATGCTCTCATCCAACTCGTACACCGAGTGGAAGATGATTCAACACCCGTTGGCCAGTTTGCTGTGCCTGCTGCGCTATTTGACCCACGAGAATGAGAACAACCAGCAGCAGCTGTTGAATAGCGATTGTTTGGCCATCATTGGCACAATGCTCCAACGTTGTCCGCCGTCTCTGTTCGATGTGAATGCGCTGATGGCCACGCATTTGCTGATGGAATCGCTGCAGGCACACAAATCCCCAGCGGGCGACAATCAACAGCAGCTGATGGAGGCACTCTATGCCCACATTGTCTTTGACTTTGCCATCTGGTCACGTCTGCAGTTCCAGATTACGCTGGGACATGCCCAGTATCTGAGTGCCATGATCAAGAACGATCGCAAATACTTTCGCCGTCGCTATGGCATCCTCTTCATTCTGGATGTGGTGCGTCAGTATTACAGCACACCGGATAACATTTGCAGCGACGATGCGAGAACCATTCGAAGCACACTCTTTGGCATTGTGCGTTTCTATCTGCAAAAAGATGTCAACATCAAGGAGGTGAATGTGATGATTGCATTCTTGGCATCCGTGCGACAGGAGCTGGTGCTGGTCGAGTTCCTCGAGATGATGACTGTGTATGTGCGCGGCAAGAACTGCAAGGATCAGATGGTCCTACTCCTGCACGAGCCACAGAGCGCCAATCTCATCTACAACTTCTTTGTGGACAAGAGCTACAGCAGCGAGGTCCAAGAGGCAGCCATAAGGGTAAGTCCAAGCCCAAACTACAACTTTATATTTTAAATAAGAAATAAATGATATAACTTATAAAAAATTGAATAATGAACTTCAATACTATCTGATTAAGTTCTCCGATTTTCATAAAATGTTGTCAGAATTAAAGATATACACAATTCATAAGATTTGTTGAGTTAATTCCAAAATAACAATGTTTTCCATACTAATGTCTAATTATTGACCGATCGTTTCTATGGCAGCTATAAATACAGTGATTAGATTTCAACCAAATTTAGTCAGAATGTATAAGTTTAGATATTTTTAAAAACAACAATGTTTTTATTTAGAAATTTTATTTTTGACCGAGTTTTTCTAAATCAATATGATATAGTGATCCGATTGGAATAAAATTTGGTCAAAACGTGTAATAGAACACAAATAACAATGTAATAAATATTTGAAGACAGGACAGTTTTTATAACTAGACGTTCACTTTCGATCGATTGTTTCTATGGCAGCTATATGATATAGTGATCAGATTTCAACCAATTTTGATCAGAATGTGTAAGACACTACCAGATAGATATTTTGTGAAATTGTCTTAGATATTTCAAAAAAATTAACCAAGTTTTCCCATTTAAGAGTGTTTTTGAACGTTTCTATGGCATCTATATGGAATGATCCTCAGATTTAAATAAAATTTGGTCAAAATGTATAATAGAAGAAAAAAAAAACATAATCTGTAAGATCGGTTGACATATTTTCAAAAATAACAACATTTTTATGAATACTTTAGGTTCAGTTTCGACCGATCGTTTGGCAGCTGTATGATAAGATATAGTGATCTCATTTGAATAAAATTTAGTAAAACAACACAAATAACATTATTTTTAAGATTGGTTGTATATTTGAAAACAGCAAAGTATTGATTACTATTGGTTCAGTTTCGACCGATCGTTCCTATGCTAATATATGATATTATACGAAATTCCGGTTTGATTCTATTATGTTCTGTATACATTAAAAATATTTTTTAGATTTCTTTAAAACTCATAGACAGACATAACTATATCGACTTAGCTTATAACTCTGATCAATAATTTATTCATATAATCGGGCTTTGCCTCTTCAATCGATTACACATTTCTGCTATAATCAAGTCTTATCCCGATCCTCCACAGTTCATCAGCGGTTTGTTGGCCACCTCGCGGGTGCATCAGAAGTACAAGCAGGTGCTCCGTTTGTACGATCAGAGCGGTGATCAGAGCATGTTTCCCGGTTTCTTTTCCTTCATCACACCCATGTCGCTCAGCTCGACGATTCTGTTCCATCTGGCGGATGAGATGCTCGGTGCACAGCCGGATTATGGTGGCCTTATGTTTCTCGTCTACCATGTGAGCAGCTGTGATCTTCAAGTGAAGCTGGAGATTGCCAAGCGTCTGCTGCAGACAACCTTTGTGAAGCAGCAGTCCACGGTGGCCATTGCCAGGCAGACGGGCTGGCAGGAATCCATAGCCCGTCTGCTCATCCGGAAGCACATAACGAGCGTGCCGCCGGATGAGGAGAGACGTCGCAGCTTTGGCATCAATCTGGATGTGCTGCTGGAGGATAATTCCAGTTTTCTGGCCCAGGCGGATCTCATAACATTCTCGGATCAGGAGATTAATCTCGCCCAGCTGCAGCAGGAACAGGCGCAATCCCAGGAGGAGCAAAGCGACAGGGAACTCATACTCAACGAGATCCAGGCAAGCGTCTCCGAAGCTGCCACCGTCATAGAGAGTGAGATCAAGGGTAGGAATCTATTGCTATATTCAATCCAAGTCCAATTTATTTATTACTTTTCTCTTTTTCTCTTTAGAACTGGCGGAATCTGTTTCTGGCGCTGTTGTGGAGAATGTGAACAGCGTCTTCTCTGTGCTGCGCCAGACAACGCACGACATTCAGGACACCTTCGAGTCCTTAACTCTGGGCAGCTCCACGGACACCACGGACAGCGTCCCTTCTGCGTCATTACAACGCGAGGAATCCCTCAGCTCCGACAGCTCCACGCAATCGCCACATGGCCCCACTAAGAAGAGCGACTCCTTGGAGGTAGTTTAACATTAGAACTTGTTAACTGCTGATTTTTAGACCCTGTACTTGAACAGTTTAATAGGTCTTTTGGGCTTGTCGAAGGGAAAAGTGAATTTCGAGCTTAAAAACTATATGTATTCTTGATTTTTAAATGTAGTTCATCGACTTGGCGACTCTCTTTCTATACCCTCTTTTTTAGACCCTGCACTTGAACAATTTAGTTGATCTTTTCAGATTTTTAAAAAGAAATGTCAAGTTTCACTTTATAATATTGTTGATTTGTACCTTTAGTTATGAATGAGTATCAGGTTCTGTTTTAGACCCTGTACTTAAGAAGTTTAGTAGGTCTTTTAGGTTTGTCTAGAGGAAAAGTATTGCTCCACCTTATAAAGCATATTTTTATTTACATCTGTAGTTCATTATCAAGTTCTTTTTTTAGACCCTGTACTTAAAAAGTTGTATAGGTATTTTAGGTTTGTGGAAAAGGAAAGTCTTTTTAAAATGCATAAATATTCTCAATTTGCATATCTGTCTGGCCATTAACTTGTTTATAGAACAAGTACAGGGCCTCTCACACTCGGGTTCACTCGACTGTATCACTTACTACTACCTAATACTACTATTCTTTACTTAACCCCACAGAGCACCACGGCCTTTGACTTTGTGGCTGATGGCGATGTGGACACCGAGGAGCAGCTGGTTTATCTGGTCTCCAACACGTTGTTCAACGTTTTCTGGCGCGGCATTGGCAACGATCATCCACAGTGTTGGCAGGAACGTGGTCAGGTGCTGGGCTGCATCAATCTGCTGGCGCTGAACAACGAGCTGATCACGTCGCATCTATCGCTGCGTCTGCGCATCCTCGAGATGGCGGTGCAGGCATCGCTCTTTGATCTCTCCGAGCATGGCAGCCAAACGCTCATCAATCAGGAGGTAGATTAATTGTGTAACTCTCTTTTATATATACTAATTTTATGTCCAATCCTTTTAGAACGCCTCTCACATTCTGCGCATGGTCTACGAGCTGGTGGTGCTGGGCTCCAACGAGGATGAGTCCAAGAAGTGCTCCACCAAACTGCTGGACGGTGTCTTGGCTCTGCTGGATGCACTCATGATATTCCAGCAAGGCTCCTCTGACGATTGGTCGGACATGATACGTTTATGTCTGGGTCTCTTGCTCAAATGCTCCCATCATCCCAATCCTGGCATTGTGGCCATGGCCACGGCCAAACTACACGCCATACTCCAAAGTCGATCCACTGAGGATCCCGCTGAACTCTCCTATCTACTCTATAGCATCAATCGTGCTTTGGACAATGCCATCGAGGGTGAGCATCTGTAGACTCAATTAGGATAAATAGTTATTTATATTAACTCTGTTTTTATTTTAGTTGGTAATCCGGAGGAGTATTCGTTCCTTATGCCCGTGATGAAGGCATTGCTGGAGAAGTGCAGATCTGCTTTCAACTTGGACACAACTTTACCTGATCTGCCCTCCACTTCATCGGGGCCGGTTTTCTTCAATGATTTCCAAATGTACAGCACGAGCAAAAAGTGGCGAAACTTTATTGAGCGCATGGTAAGTGCTATTTTTACTATGTATAACAGTATAACAGTTTAGCAGTATAACAGTATTACAGTTTAACAGAGTGCACTCAACACTATAAAATAAATAGTATTTCTATCTGTGATGAATATTTAAAATAACATAACTTTCAATCCTGAGTATTGATGTTAAACTATAATACATCGAATAATCGACAATTGGATTTTCAGGGAAGCGATTCGATTTAAACTAATTTAATTCGATTATTTTTTGACAATGTATGAAAAATCATCGTAGATCATTTGAAGAATTAAGTTTAATGGTTTCGTTTTTAATGAACGACCAAACTAAGTAATCTACAATTCATAAACTTCAAATAGTCATAACTTATTTAAAACTTCACAGTTTTACTTGCAAAAAATTCGTTCTTTTGTGAATATTGAGCATATTTGGTGTAGAAGTTATCCTTCTACGTATAACATTTTGCTTATAAATATAAGAGTATAACAGTTTGAGTAGTACCTGTTATATACTGAATGCAGTGTTGCCGATTTGTTCTTTTTGCGGACAGATCTGTCCGTTTTGAAACCGCAATTTCCGATTTTAAAACGTCCCCTATGCGGAAAAATGCCTTTTTTTAATTTATTTTACTTTATCCTTTAGTCATCCTTATTTTATTGCTCTAAGTCGCTTGTAGAATATATCAAATACAACTATGTGTCATCTTATATATTAATTTTCTGATCGTCGAATAACTTTGAAATTTAAAAACAAAATTTATGCATTTCTTGTGGAAAATATTTGACTGTCCAATAAACAACTAATACTTTCAATATTGGTGTTATTTTTAAAGCTGTGATATTATTATATTAATTAATTTTATATGTATTAATAAGCAAACAATGTTTGTCCAAATTTGTTGTCCTTTTAAAAAAATCTGTCCGTTTAACCGGCCTTTTTTTGTGTAAAGGCGTTGGCAACACTGACTGAAAGGAAAATAAGTGTAACAGCTGTTAAGACAGAGGTCTCTCAGATCTTATACTTATTACAACAGTATAACAGCTAAAAGTATAACAGTATAACAGATAGATAAAAAAAACGCTGCTTTAAACACCATTGATAGATTTTGTAATTTATTGTCTTTTATTTAATGCTTAAACTTAAATTCAAGTTGAGAAAGTCTTTCGTAATCTTCCTCTTTTATTGCTCTCCCTTGTAGCCCCTATATCTGTATGATAGTCTCTCTCTTTATAATAATCTCCCTTTATGATAGTATCTCTAGTATAGTTTGTGATTTTTTGGCAAGTTCTGACGCAAGATGTGGAGTCTGTGCTCCATCTCGCGATCGCTCTGGGGACTCTTGAAGAGCGTCGTGTCGAAGACGCCCTTGGTGGTTCGCTTCAAGGTGGGATTTCGCTCGGTGCCGGGCTGCCAAGCCAGTGTGGCACCACCACCAGGTGATGCTCCTCCTCCAACTCTGCCTCCACCTCCGCCTCGTCCTTGACCTGGTCGTGTTGTTGGCCTTGTCTGCCTGGCGGAATGTTGATAGGTGGGCGGTGCCAAGGTGCCGTCGTAGTAGCTCTGGGAGCGCGACTTTTCAATGGTCACCGCTGTGGAGGATGCTCCTGCCTCCGTGGTGGGGCGACTGCGGAAGCGAGAGGTGCCGCGACCTCTGATCCTGCTGGTGGTTGGACTGGGCGGCGGTGTACTGGTTATAATGGTGGGTATAAAGCCACCACTCGATGTGGTGCGCACTCGCATGGGACTCCACGGAGCTGGCGTCGATAGCGTTGTCGTCGTCGTCGGGGCGGAGGTGACATAGCGGGAACGGGAATGGGAACCATGTGCCGCCGTATCCAAGTCGGTGCCTCGCACATGCACATGGGAGGAGTCATAGGCATCGTAGGCCTCCTGCAGCTCGGGCACATCCAGCGTATGCTTCTTGGAGATCAATTCCGTCGTCGTCTTCGTCGTGGGTCGTCGCTTCCGCTTCCTGCGCGCCGTTGGCGACTGGGAGCTGCCGGAGGCATGTGCATCCGTGGGCAGATCATTGGAGCTGCTGTCGGGCAGGATCGGGGGATACGATTCCTGCTCCTCCTTGTTGGATGCCTCGAAGGGAATGGGATCGTAGATGGGCACCTCGTAGCTGGACTTGGGAAAATCAAAGCTGGGAAACTTGTGATTCGGATTCAGCGGCAACTCCTCCGAGGGCAGCACATAGTTCTCATTGGGATAATGCTGCTGGGCAGGAGGAGGATTGGGATTGGGATGCAGCTCCACATTCGTATAGCTGCTGGGTGGTTGAGCCTCCGGCTGGGCATAGCTGGTGGGTGGATGCTGAGGCGGATGAGGAGGAGCATGAGGAGGAGGAGGAGGATGTGGAGCTGAATACGGAGGAGGAGCCGGAGGAGAATACGCAGGTGGATGTGGAGGAGGAGCATGTTGTGGCGGATGATACTGTGGAGGATGCTGTGGTGGTGGTGGCTCCGCGAAGTGGCCGTCATGGGAAGATCCTCCTGAAGCTGGATAACTGTGCTCGTATTCGGGTTCATTGTTCTGGTAGGATGTGCTGATCTCTAGGGCAGGCGGGGAGTAGGCAATCTCATAGTTGGAGCCGTGTCCCGGCGGTGGTTGTGGTGCCCGCGGTGGTTCAGCAAAGCTCTGATGGTAGCCGGCATTGGGAATCTTCTGTTCATAGATGGAATAGGAATCTTGAGCAGGCGGTGGACCTGGATGCGTATAGCTGGGCACATGGGCCGGAGCAGACGGCACACCGTAGTGGGTGGAAGGTGGTGCCGGATGGGATGGTGCCGGATAGGATTCGGGAGCTTCATAGCTGGTCGGCTCAAAGCTCTGATGCAGTGGAGGAACTCCATACTTCTGATGCGGCGTGTGCTCATAGGAAGTCTCCGGAGGCGGCTCATGGCTAGGAAAGCTGTACTCCAAACTGGGAAACTTGTGGGCACCATAGAGATCATTGTCCTCCTGACTGTAGAGATTCAGATCCATCGACTGCGCCTCGTAGCTGGAGGCGGGAATGTGCAAATCGCCGCCATCGAACTTGAGATGCTGGAAATCCTCAATGGAGAAGCTGGGCTCCTCCAGGTGGGAAGAATAGGAGGAGTGGGAGTGGGAGGAGGTGGCGGGTTTATAGTAGCTAATGGGCGGAGACGCTGGATAGCTTGGTGGTCCATATTTGATCTTGGGCGCGGGACTCTTGACACGACGTCGTCGTTGTTTGCCTCGCTTGGCTCCGTGTGGCGGATGACGACGATAACGTATCAGTTTCTCGGCATTGGGCAGAGCACTGTGGTTGCTTGCTCCCGGAGCAAGTGACTGTTGGACTGGAAGCTGGGCAGGCACAGCGGTGTCTCCGTCTCCGTCTCCGTCTCTGTCTGTGACATTGACCTTTGAGCTCTGCTCGCTGTGGGCCAACGTCAACGGCAGCAGCTGAAAGATAGAAAGGTCAGTGGTTGGTAGTTAGGTTGGTGGTTAGGTTGGTGGTTAGTGCTGCCTAATGACAAATTCACAACTTTCTCCTTTAACAAATTTAGCAACAGTTTTTTGTGTGCTTTATGTTTTTGGCTGTTTCACGACCTTTGACTTGGGCTCGTAGTATTGCACAGCGACTTCCGCGCATACGTAACCACACAGTGCAGCACCTTGCACCACCGCAAATCACCGCAAACATCGCAACCACTGTAATTGGCTGCCATGCAACAAGACTTGCAATGTTGCCACACGCAACAGACAAGCAGCAATCGAGATACTTGCAACAAGGCGTAAATAGAGGGGTGAGTAGAGGGGTTAACAGAGGGGTGAATAGGGGGGTAAAAGGAGAGGAAAGCATTGAACCTGATCGTCGTCACCAATTCAGGTTCAGTAAGCAACGCAATTCGTTTTGCTTTGTTTACAAACATTTGCTACCTAGACAAAAGCATCCATAGATGATGATGATGAAGTTGATGATGATGCCTACATGGATGAGGGATTTTCTCAGACATTGCACCTCTCGATTTGGCAACGACTGTGGACAGGGTTAATAGGGGAAGAGACATGGAATATGTGCCTTGTTTTTGAGCATATAATAAAGTCACTTTAAATGTGATTTATTTAGTCGTTTTCAGTTCCATAAAGTTAATTTATTTCTTACTAAATATATTAACTTTATTCTCAACTTAAGCTTTGGTAAATACCTATTTTAATTATGTTGATCCTGTTGCTAAACAACGAGCATTTTTGTCATAATAGTAGCTACATATAATAGAATAATAAATTTATTCTTTAAACCAATTATTACAAAGCATTTGCAAAGTCTAAATTCCTTTTTTTAAAACAAACCATTTTAATAAGTTTAAGTTTTTCAAAACATATTTAACTTTTTTATTTGAATGAATGAGGTTGACATTCAGTCTACTTTTTTATAAAGCAAATATAGTAAATATCTTAAAATGTTTTTTTATATTTTAGAAAAATTTTCTTTACTTTGTTTATTTAAAAATTCAGATCGGTTTTAGGAATACTTATGTATATCAAATTCATGTCTGCTTATTTAAATTTTATCTCTCCGTCATTAAGAACTGACTTTTCTACAGTTGAGGCTATCTTTTGTCTTTCTATTTGAATATTCAAGCTGCAAACCAAGAATATTCCGAATCTTTTAAGAATTTTGTTAAGCTTTTCACAATTTGGCATTATTTTTATCACAAAATAGTTTACAAATTTGGAATTATTATTTTTATCACAAAATAGTTTACAAATTTTAAACTATTTTTATCACAAAATACAAAGTATACAAATTTGGAATTATTCTTATCACAAAATAGATTTTCAAATAGATTGTCACTTGTAATTTGAAGCACTTGGTATCACTTACAAGGCAAAGCCACAAGAGATTGCGCATTGTGGAACGTTCAAGAAATTGTGAATTGATCTTAAAAGTATTTCAAGGCATCACAGCAAAACAACTTTCTTATGGTAGATTGTATAGGCTGAAGACTGTCGATTGTAGATTGTAGACTGAAGACTGTAGACTGTAAACGATATTTGAGGCTCTGTACGCGGTCACGTCTCGTTGGACTTTCTTTCGGCAACTGAGCGCAGTGCAAGAAAGTGGTCTGGTTTTGTTGCTGTTCGCACGAAGAGGTAAAGACGATGTTGCCAATGGCAGTAGTAGCACCACAAGCTGGAACCAGTCGAATGACAAAGCGTTGCCATTAAAACACCCACCGATGCACCACCGATGAGCACCGCCATCAGCACAACCACCGCCTGAAACAATCGCATGCCCTCCAGGTGTCTGGAAAGCTATTATGTAAAGAATGCAATGCCCCAAAAGGCGGATGTCTCTCTCTGTCTCTGTCTCTGTCTCTCTGCTATTTTGGCCTAAAACAAAAATAAAATAATACGAATTAAAAAGAAAAACAAAATGTTAGATTCGTAAATCGCAAGATCAAGAAAAACTTGTTTCGCTGCATTCGAAATGCATGAACGAGAGACGCTTCCTCAGCTCCATCTCCATCTCCAACTGCATCTCCAACTCGAACTTTATCTCCATCTCCAGCCACATTGAACTTGAACCTGAACGGGACGTGACGATTCCAGCTTGGAGTCTGAATTCGTCTCACAGCGTTCGATATTGATTTGGATCTGTAAAGCGAGCAAACGAAAGTGAAAACAATTTTGCATATTGTTTTGGCAGTTGCTAGACTAGCAAATACCCTGTGTGTGGCGAGTGTTTTTAGTAAATAATTCAATCAATTTTTTTATTTGATAGGTTTTAAAAGCTTTTGTAGGTTTAACATAGAGATAAATTCCGTTAATCTTTTAATAATTGTTGATTACTTTAAAAAAGATTTACAAAAATATATTTCCATAATTTCCATGCATTTAAGCATGTCTCTTAAATTTTGATGAATTAAGCTTTTTTTGGTGATAAATTCTAGATTGAAAATTTATTAATTATTTAAGAACTTAGAGTATAAACACTAGCGATTTTAAAATAAAGTGTTACATTTAGGAAAAACTTATAAATTATAAATAAAAATAAATATAAAATAAAAAGACAAATATTTGAAAATTTAATTTAATATATTTTTAAACATAGAAAATTTAAATTATATATTAGTAACAAATACAGGGTATACACTATAATATATTGCAAAAAATGAAGTGTATTTCCAAGTTGATATTGCCCTCTTCTATCAGTATTCCAAATACAGGGTATACCCTGTAATAAGTGCGTGTTTAGCTGTCGTATCACATCAAACTTAATTATGATGTGCGATTTGTCGTGCTTGTATAACATTTATGATATCTTTGATATTTTTTTGATATTTGTGCAGGTGAAGCCACTTTACGATCGCTACCAGCGTGACATTGAGCTGCATCTGTGGGAGCCCATCAATCGCTTCTGGGCGGAGTGCTACGAGGCGTGCAAGGCGGCGTCGAAGCAACGTGCCACATTTCAGGCCGCGAATCGTCGGGTGTTCCAGCAGAAGATCTACATGCCGTGGAAGGTGCGACAGGTGGAGGAGATGCAGCGACTGCAGGCGGCGGCAATGCAGCACAAGACGAACGATAATCACATCAGGAAGAAATGGAAGACCGCCAAGCGTTTCTTATACGGCCCTAGGGGGCCCTGGTATACCGGGTAAGTGCGAGTGCGAGTGCGAGGGAGATGGAGATGGAGAGAAAAGACCCTCCTCATAATAATTATGAAATCAGACAAAATTCAGCATTTTAATTATGGCGACAATTGCAATCGGGCGTGCGGCCAACGTAAATTATTATATACAGTGATGGACAAAATAATAGAAACGATTTTTTTTTTTAAATTGACTCGGAAAATTTAATCTGTTTAAGTTTTATAATTTTTACTTAAAATACATTTAGCAATGTTTAAAACGTATTTTGGTTTCAGATACGGCTTCGGTTATATTCGCATTTATGTTTTCGGTTATCGGTTGACGGTTCTTTGTATGTTTCGGTTTCGAAATACCGGTTTGATTTTGGTTTACGTAGCAATGTTAACAAATGTTAAGAATATGTAAATTTGAAAACAAATATTCATAAATTTAAAAAATGTTGATGTTTTTATTAAACCAAAATTAAGGCAGAAGTAATAATTAAATTGATTTAAAAAATTCAATGATTGCACCTTAACAACTGAAATTAGCTGTTGTGCATGAATCGGTTTTTTTAACGGTTATTTCAGTAGGTGTAGAGTTTCGGTATAATAAATAAAGTTTTGTTTCGGTTACGGTTTCAGTTACGATTGCCAATTTCAATCGGTTAACCGTTAACTGGTTAACGGTTACGGTTATTGTTACAGTTTAAATACCTGTTAAAAAATATTTTAAAAAAACGGGATTCTATTCTATATTCATGCGCAGCTCATTATGATGTTATTAAAAATTAATTAAAAGACACTCGCTTCTATTAATTTGCTCATCACTGTGTGAGTCGAACTGTCTCTAGACAGTTAATCACCTTCAAGCGCAGTCACATATCTAGCTGAAAGATATATTTATATTACAGTAGTGGGTATAAATATTATAAGATACAGACACGAATACGAACGAATACGAAGTGTGTGGACAAGTAACTGCCACGCTGTTTTTTCTGTGTTCATTTCACTGTAAAATACTAACAAATGCACTCATTAATGTCTCCCTCCCTCTCGCTCTTCTCTCTATATGTCTGTCTGTCTCTGTTTTTCTTGGTATGTGTGGCTGCCACAGTGAGTCGTCTCTCAGCTGGTGGCAACAATGGGCACAAATTGAATCTAGACATTTTTAATATTCATATAACTTTAAGCGGCTTCTGCTAAAAATATCAAATTCATCAATTAACAATTTCACTTTCTAGACAAAAAGAAATATGAGAAGTGAGAGAGAAAGAGAGAGAGAGAGAGGGAAAGGAATAGATCATCAACTGATCTGTCCAGTCGGTTATACCCTTAAGGCATTTTAGTAGGCCCCCCATGAGTTCTCTAATAGAATCTATTGTCTGCTCTTATATAAATAAATTATGATCTTTCTCTATTTTGAAAGCTATGAGGAAAGCGATCGTAAATGATCATTGTGAGATCATTATTCGAAACATGCATGTGATCTTAAGATGATATAGAAGTAAGATATTAAAACATATTCAGGTGATCTTTTTATGATGATATAATATCGTGTATACGATCGTTAGAAAAATACGATTCTTTGATTAGAAACTCTTTTCTTTTGTATTCAAAAGTAATTCTTTAAGTCAGTTTTAAAATACCCTAAATAAATTGTAGTCTTACAGGGTAGGCCCACATTGACATATTGAAATTAGTTATACTTACATTTATTTTTTTGTCTTCATTTTTTTCATCGAGTTTTTAATGGTTTTGGCCCATTGTAACTGCTGTGAATTGTTTTAAAGCTTTCGCTTCGTTGTGGCGATTCATCAGTTGGAGGTGCGATTAAAATTACGATTTAATTTTATTAAATCATCAAATACAATTTTATGCAACCCGACAACAAATGTAACAAAACAAATGTAGCTTATTAGATGTGGAGTGCAATTTGAATGCATAACTAAATTAGGGAAGTTCCCTGTAGTTAACTTTCAATTAGTTGGAAATTATACTTACAGACTTTAGTTGGTCAAACTATGAATTAAAAATCAAATAATTAATCAAGTCTATTGAGCAGAGTTTGGGCGTGGACCTTGTGTCATTTTCTGATTTGCATTGACGGTCAAAGCAATCCACTGAGTGGTGCGTGGTTTCGTTAGGTGGTTCGTTAGGCAGCTAGTGTTCTAAGGTCGAGCCATTCAAACAAGTTGCAGATTCAGTTTCAGTTCTAGTTCGCCTTACTTAATACCCGTTTACATTGACAATGACTCGCTAGTCTAATGAACTTTCTCTATTTATTTAATTATATGATATTTTTTAATAGTTTATTTTAGTTTATCGCGGTCGAAACAGCCTTAAAATTAAGAAGACAAGAAATATACATGAAAGGCGTCGATTGTGTGAGTGTCGATTGGGGGGATTCCCCCAAGTATGTATGTACATGTAGAGTATTATCGATAAATCGCTCTTTCATTTCAACTAATACTACAACTATCGACTATCGATAGGCCAAAAGGAGAAGTTACGTGATTCGGCGCTTGGCAAGAGGTCGGCAACGTTGTGGTTGTGGTTGTGTTTCGGATTCAGTTTCTTCACCGGATTTCTTTGACTTAGTGATAGGCCAGCGGAGCGTAGGCGGGTTGATGATAGGCCGGAGCCAGTGCTGGAGCGTAGGCGGGAGCGGCGTAGGCGGGGGCGGCGTAGGCGGGGGCGTGGTAGGCGGGGTAGGCTGGAGCAGGCGCATAGGCGGGCAACTTGGCCACCACGGGAGCGTGCAGGAGCGGAGCCGGTGCCAGGACCTTGGCCACTGGGGCCACGGCCTTGACGACGGCGCCCTCGCGACGCACAACCGCATTGAAGCCATGCACGGGATCGGCGGTGTACTCCACAATGCGACGCGTGCCGTCGGCCTCGATCAGGGAGTAGGCGCCCTGGACAACATCGCCGCTGCGAGACTCCTGCTGGCTCTTGACATCGCCAGTGGAATGATCCTGTAGGGGATAGAGAGAGAGGAGTCGTAAAATAAATTATACTGCTGTATTTTTAACATCTTAGACATACAAAAATTCGGGGATTCCAGGATTAAATCCAAATGGTTTTAATCTCGTTGATCTCGAATTTTTTTAAGCTGAGTACGAAATATTTTTTATAAAATCGTTTTCTGCGCAAAAATTTTAATAATACTCCTAAACTTATTTAAAAAATTACCACTGCTTTATTTTCTACATCTAATACATAGAAAAATCTCAGGGATTTTAAGGTAAAACCAATCTTAAATGGTCTCGAAATCTCTTTAATCTCGTATTTTCTAAAACCGACTTCAAAAAATTTAATTAAACCGGGTTTTCTTATGTGTTTTATAAAATATTTAGACTTTTTTAATTTAAATCGACTATTTTTGGGCTTATTTGCTGATTTATTGGCATTTTTTATAGTCCTTCTTCAACAATTTTATCCTGAATAAATACTTTGAATTTGCTAAAATCAAAAATGTTAACTGGAATTTTAGATTGATATTTTTTCTTCAGTCTATTATAAGTATGATTAGAATTTTTTTTAAACCAAATGCTTTGGGTTATTTGCTGACTTATTGGACTTTGTTGTAGTCCTTCTTCAACAAGTGTGTTTTGACTTATTCTTAACTTAGTTGACTTACATGCACATCATAGCTGAAGCTGTACTGCGGATTGGGATCATATGGCTCTGGGGCTGCCACTTTGGCCACGGCCACCTTGGCCAATGCGGGATAAACGGGCGCTGCCAACTTGGGATAAACGGGCGCGGCCAGCGAAGGATATGCGGGAAGAGCAGGATATGCTAAGCCAGGTCCTTGGACTACCACAGCACCGCTGAGAGCCAAAAAGGCGCTCAAAACAATTAGCAACATTTGGGCCATATTATTGAATTGAATTGATTTTGATTGGAGTTTGGAGATTATTGTTTCTCTCAGAGATTTGGAGCTGCTGCTGCTGCTTGGCTGACAAATGAACTCACTCTGTGGTTCTGAAGCTCAGCGACAATTGCTTTTTATAGCCAACAAAAAGTCCACCAAGCCCCCGAAAAATTCGACAAAACCAAAAATCTGCCTGTAAAAATATTTATGCAAAAAAAAAAAAATAACAAACAAACAACTAAAAAGTGCGCATGCGTGTGGAGTGCAAAGATTGCAACTGCAGCAGCAACAAATGAAAACTAGTAGAAGAGTCTACAGTCGGTAGAACCTGACTGTAGGAGACCCTGTACTTAACTTGTAAAAATAAAGAGCAATACACAGAAAAAGATCCGGTATTCCGAGATATATACTTAATTCCAAACTGTGACAAAAGTATCGGAATTTCTTAAATCGAGTTCGGAATACTGGATTGAAGTACGATTTTATACAATTCTTCGCAAATATATTTAGGCTCTATAAGAATTGTTTTAAGGTTTTTTTTTTTTAGAATATTCTTATGCTTAGTGGTTGCCATTTTATGCGCATATTGTGTTATTTTTCAAGAATATATTCAGAATACATGCGTAAAAAATACAAGCTAAGATCAAGAATCTAAGACTTGAATTTTAGATTTTGTCCTCGATCTATCCCTGCTGAAAACTGATTCTTGCATAAATATCGAGTTAATTTGTCGATCGTGACTAAGTTTTTTGGATAAATCAGCACCATTTGGTACTAATTATGTGTATCAAAACTCAAGCTGTAGATTAAAAAAAGGCAAAAGGAAAAATTCTAAAAAAAATACATAATAAACAGAAACCTGCATACCAAGTTTAGTGTGTCTAGCTCTTGCAATGTCTAAGATAGACTTATAGAGACTATCACGTCTCCTTCTGTCTTTTATGCATTTGATCAACTTGATAAACCCTCTAAATTATCTATGTACCGGGTCTAATAATTCATTTTTCGTTGCGTTGCATTGCCCCTGGCAATTGCTACTCCCAGAGTGGGCAGAGATCGAGGGAAACGAAGGAGGCAAGGGGGTCGACACTTGCCTGGGGCCCAGACATAAAAGCAGCTTAGAGGCCTACGAGAATGGCACGCATGTTTTTGAGTCTAGAGGCCTCCCAGGCGGAGTGGACAGACATGGACATGGACGTGGACGTGGACGGGCAACAACATGGGCCATGGATTTGGTTGTGAATGTGGATGTGGATTTGGAGCAGGGGCGGCACAGCGAGAGCAGAGCAGCGAGAGAGCAACGGCGGCGGATTTGATTCGATCGTGACAAAAAAGTTCAATTCGAAAGCGATTTGTGCGAGAGAGAGAGGGAGTGCATGTGTGCGCGTGAGAGAGAGATAGCGATATAGACGGGGCACGCACCCAAGTTGCCCCAGCATCAGTTTCAGCTTCAGCTTCAGTTTTGTTGAAAGGTGTGTGCGTCGTTTTGTGCCACAGCCTTCGAAACTGGCACAAAAGCAATTGCCGCGCCCAAAATCAACCCTCTGCCCCCCCCTGCCCCGCCCTCCTCTACCCCTTCCCCTTCTCAGTCTCCTGCGTAGACTGGCCGACTCCTAAAAGTGCAACTGCCACTGCAACATTGTTTTATTATTTTCATATATATTATTTACTATTTTTATACCCGTTACTTAAAAAATAAGTAATAGGGTATATTGTATTCGTTGCAATGTATGTAACAGGGAGAAGGGAGCATCTCTGACCCAATAAAGTATATATATTCTTGATCAGCATCAACAGCCGAGTCGATATAGCCATGTCCGTCCGTCCGTGTGAGGCCCTAGATCTGAGAGACTATAAGAAGCTAGAGCAATCAAATTTGGCACACAGACTTTTTTAAACCCCAGGCAAATCAAGCTTGTTTCAAAATTTTGCCAGCTTTCAAGATATTAGGATTTTTATACTAATTAACTTTAACTACTATTATTACCTATCATCCTACTAAATCGTAACAAGATCGGACAAATAGAAAGGTGGTAATGGCTGATTTAAATTTTCAAGCAATGTAAGTGCCTAAAAGCATGCAATAATTTTTTTTAAATTTATTTTATTAAGTAACGGGTATCCTAAAGTCGGGACATAGCCTTTCCCACTTGTTTCTATTTCTTTTTTGCATCTTTTATTTGTACTGCCATTGGGACAATTTTGCCCATTATCACTAATTTTGAACGCCTTGTTAGGCGTCGCTGCCGGCGTCGCTGCTGGCGTCGCTGCCGACGTCGACGCTGGCGTAAAGACATGCGCTGTTTGCGTAATCGCAAAACTGTATGGCGTGGAGCACTTTCAATTAAGCTATTGAATAATTCGAGTGCGTGCCGCGAGTGGCGAGTGAATGTTGCATATGCAGCCTGCAACATGTTAACTGTATGTGGGGGAGAGTGTTCTTCGATTTGCCACAGGGAATTGCGGGAGGGACAGACAGAGAGAGAGAGAGAGGGAAAATTGGGGAAGGTGAACACAGATTGAAATTTAAATGGAGCAATCAGTGTGTTGAAAGCACTTTGGAGGCTTACTTAACTAACGATAAGTGGTTAAAGATCTGGACAAGTTTTGTCAAATAATTTTAATAAATATTGATCATAATCCAGACAGTAGGTAGAGTAGTCAGTGAGTGAGAGAGGAAATTATCACAAGACTAGAGCCTGGGC
This sequence comes from Drosophila suboccidentalis, assembly GCA_037043435.1. Classification (NCBI taxonomy): domain Eukaryota; kingdom Metazoa; phylum Arthropoda; class Insecta; order Diptera; family Drosophilidae; genus Drosophila; species Drosophila suboccidentalis. The sequence goes on along the minus strand of JBAMBK010000757.1, from coordinate 120,993 downwards.
AAAATAAAAATATATCATAATCATAATAGACTATAATCAAAAGAATCCAATTTTTGATCTTATTAAATAGTGTTGGGAATAAACAAAAATATTAATTTAATAAAAGTTATTCATACAGATAAGATAAAAGATCAAAATTTAAGCTTTTTTTGATTTCTCAAACTCCAAATTTTAATCTAAAAATTCGTGGATAAACAAAACTGCTTTTGTGGGTTATTTAAGTTTATATCCTAAAGCTGCCTTTTTTAAAATATTAAGTCGACTATTCTCAAAATTTAATATAAATATTCAGGCCTGTTCCAAATTTTACTTTCGATAAGATTTGTCGGAATTGAATTTTTTTAACCTGCTCTAATATCATTTTGGCTATATTCAGCGGATTGATATTACTTTGAGTTGATGAGTTTAAGTCCGATAAAGTGAAAAACAATAATTTTCAAACACTTAGTCTAAATTCAAAGTGAATAAATGCATATCACTAAATGCTAAAAAGTAAAAAGAGAAAACCGGAACAGGCCTAATTAAAAATTTCTGCAAATTTTACGTTTTTTTTTTGGTCACAAAATACAAATTTTTGTCTAAAAAAATGTTTGGAAAAATGTTTAAAAATAAACAACTAACTTAATTTTTAGAACCTATATTGTTTGTACTATTTGAGTTGTTTTGCATTAAGTTGTCTTATTTTAAATATTAATTATTTAAGACAAACATTCTTGATTTTAAAAAACGTTCTTTTTTATCAGAATCTTCATTATTTCTAGATCACTAGAATAACTAGCTGAACAAAAAATTCAAGAATAGATGTTTTTTTTTACAGTCAACTATTCTATCAAGGAACACCAAAAACTTAACTCCGTTCTCAGCGAGAAGTGAATCACAAATTTAGATACAAATCTCCCTCAACTCGACTAGACAGAATCAAAGAATTTATCCACAACTTGCACGATGAATATAAATAATCGATATCCATATCCATAATCCATAGCCAGGTGTCCAACAAATTAGGCGTGTGTGTGTTTTGTATTCTTTGGCTAACTGGATTTATTAAGTGATTTATGAGTTTGGTTAGATCTACACACAGAAACAGACAATAACTTATCTACGGGCTAGGATCAACAACAACTGAAACTGTGTAGCAGCTGTTGCCGTTGTCTAGCCCAGGAATGGAGCTGGACGGGCAGCGACCAAGGGAGCGGGAACTGGAACTGGGCCACGTTGAACCACCGCATTGAAGCCATTGATGGGATCGGCGGTGTAGAAAACGGTGCGCAGTGAACCGTCGGCATCGACCACCGAATAGGATCCCTTGACGATGTCTCCGTCCCGGACCTCCTGTTGACTCTTGCTGTCGCCGGTGATGGCATCCTGGACATTGTAGGCGTAGGCATACTGCGGATGCGGATCAAACTCTGTGTTCACAGGGACTGGCAGCAGAGCACACTCCACCAGGGCGAACAGAGCACAGCTCACGATGAGACACTGCCAGGTGGAAAGGAGTCTCAATTAATCTAGGCTTAATCCTTGTGCTTACTCCCCTTTAAGCTTACCTTGATTAGGGCCATGTTGTGCTTGATTTACTGCTGTAGCGTCACTTTCTTGACTGTCTCTTGGCTGGGATTTGTGCCTGGTTATAAACACTTTTCCAACTGTCCACCGATGTCATGTGCCATGTGCATTGTGGCAACCATTCAGTTGGCCAAAGCTGGCCAAAAGTTAGCCAATCTCTGACGTAAGCTTCCACTCTGGAAGCTATCAAAAATATTTCCTCAATGGACGTGCCAACAATTTCACCCTCTCGACTTGCACAACTTTTCCCCTTTTTACGCATATGACAATCATAACTTGAAGTGCGGCACGTGATTTGCATTAATCGCTTCCCATTTCGATGTCTATTGAGGTTGAGGTCGAACCTACCTCAATATATATTTGAAGCTATGACTAAGCACTTAACCTTGGTCGAAAGAAAGGGGTCAATTTATCTTTTTGAAATGAGTTATAGTTAATTAGAAGTCGAACGAGGTCTTGAACCCATCTCAACTGAAATCATCACTACTTAAACTTGATAGAATAAAATAAAATGGTATCATGTAGTATTAGATCTTTATAGGATCTCTGACGGAATAAGTTAAACCTACCTCAATTTACCTTTTGGAATGAGTTAAAGATGATTATAAGTCAAGAAAGCTCTAATATAATATCAGATATTTAATCTAGCTGATAAAATTAAGGCTAACTCAACTAAACTAATGACAGCTTAAACTTGATAGAATGAAAGAATATGGCATCAACTTTACAGGAGCAGAATTCGAGTTTCCTTTAGATAGTATTAGTTTAAAGAGTATCAGTCTAAAGAGATCGATTAAACCTTCCTCATCGTTAGGATGATCAATTTCTTAATATTGTCGATGTCCTTATTATGCTTAAATTGTTATTTTGTTAAGGCTTTCTTTTCATTTGTAATTTTTATCCTAACTCAAAGTATTGTAATTTTACTTGTATTTTCAATTAATTCGATAGTATCATTTTGTTTGCTTCTTAAATGAATAAATTTGCTCTTGAATCTGTTGTTTAATTTTTTATGACATACATTATACTTTCAAGGATGATTTAGTAAGATCCTCTTGAGATCATGCTCAAAAATACTAGGAAATTCTTCCAACCTGCCTTTTTCATCTGTATCTCTTCTTTGAGATTGTTTAAGATGCTTTCAGATCTTTGGTTAAATGAAGGCGTTAATATAGAAAGGTTAAAGTTAGACTTAATTCTGATTTCTCAGAACAATTATGCGAGAGAGGCATCTCTCCAATTTTTTCCAAAATCAATTAAAGTAAACAATTTTTTTTTTTTTTTTTTTTTTTTTGTACCGAAACTTTTATTCAGTAGATGCAGATAGATAATCACTAGATAAATGGCCGATAGCCGTTCCCGAAAATCCCCTAGAAAACGGTATCCCTAAGAGCTACGTTGGATGTTGATGTTGTTGTTGTTGTTGATGTTGATGTTGTTGTTGTCCGGGATGATGTTTGGTCAAGGAGGGAACATGACACGGAGTTGGCTTTCAGTTGACAGAGCGGCACGCAAGTCACCAAAATTGGTTTCGGAGGTGGTTTTTTTTGAGATGAGATTAGAACTATTCAACAATGATCCTCCTGGATCAGAACGGCAAAGAACGATTCCCCGGGCGAGCATCCTAGTAGTGGCCACCATAACCAGACGAGGCATAAGCGGGCGCAGCATAAGCTGGAGCGGCATAGGCTGGAGCGGCATATCCAATCTTGGTGATCGTCGGCACGTGGGCAACGGCGATCGCGGGCTTGGCCACGACCGCATGGGCGACGCCCTTCTTCTCCACCACCGCATTGAATCCGTGGACCTTGTCGGCGGTGTAGGTCACCTTGCGGATGGTGCCATCGGGCTCGGCCAGCGAGTAGCTGCCATGGACGACGCCATTGACCAGAGTCTCCTCCTGCTGCTTGGAGTCGCCGGTCTTGTGATCGGTGACGCCGTAAGCGAAGCTATACTGAGGATTTGGATCATAGGGCTCGGGTTCGGCAATCTTGGCCACCGCCAGAGCGGGAGCGTGTTGTACGAGCAGCTTGGGCGCCGCATAGGACACCAAAGATGGGCCATAAGGATCAACGGGAATGGCCAAAGTGACGGACAGCGCCAGGCCCAGAATGCAAAGAGTCTAAGTAGAAGATTGAAGAAGTTTAAAAGGAAGCTTTAGAACAGCGGTGGGCACGCAGTGGCTCCGAGAGCAGCAGCTGCTCCCACCTTAGGTAGACTCTAATAGGGTTGTTGTTGTTGTTGTTGCTTTAGAGGATTAATGGATTAGACTTACCTGAATGAACATTGCGTAGGATATTTTAACTGGAGTTGTAGGAGAGACTGGAGACCTGGAGACTAGAGACTTGGTTGCCGTGGTCTGCACTGCAAGAACTCAACTCGACTGTGAGATGCATTTGACGCGAGTTCTTCAGTTTTATATGCCATCGCCATCGGAGGCAGTTCCCTCCTCCTCCCCCCCCCGGCAAGTGACAGAGATCGGAGATCTCTGCGGCGATGCACATGCTCCTAGTAGTGCAATTTCATGTCTTGTCTCGCACATTTCGTCACTCGCGTTTTTCTCAATGGAATTGTTAAGAGAGCGCCAAACTCTAGACTCGTTTTACTCTGTTACCAAAAAAAAAAACAATTTAAAAAAATAGTACAAATTTCAAACCAGATCTCGGCCAATTCTCAGGCTCTCCAAACGCATTTTTATTTTGGTTTTAGTTTTTTTCTATGCTGTCGTCTGATGTAATTTCGAGTCACTTGGCCGTCGGCCAGTTGCTGGGCAGGCTCACTCTAAAGCTGGCCAAAACCAAAACGAAAACGAGACCAAAATGCATAGTTAACCCACCGTTGCCCCCCGCTTTAACCCCACTCAGTTACTGCGACCACATTCGACTCGTTTAATTAGAAATCTAAAATGGAAGCAATTGATCAAAGCGGGTGGACTGTGGACTGTGCAGTGGGCGGAAAGGGAGTGGCATATGTGTGTGTATGTATGTAGACAAAGCAATTACGCACTGACTGGCGGTACTCGCTTGAACACGCACAGACACGCCGAGACACGTTCGAGCACGCACACACAAGCGCCCACATGTTGCTGTTGCTTTTGTTGTTGTTGCTATTGCAGAAATGCAGTCCAAACAGTCGAAATGACCTTGCCACAATTGCCAACAAATGGACTTGGCTATTAACCACCAACTTAACTAGCCAACTTCAACTTAATTACGCACCAAACACCAAAAAATACCAAAAACACCTTTTGTCGATTCCCCTTCGATTAACGCGATTTGTGCGACATTTCGCACTAGAAATCGTTTTTGGGAAAGGCAGAGAGATTGTTGAAATACATACGTTGTGAAAGGAATTTTATAAATAGATCAAATTAATTAAGTTCAATTTTTCACAATTTAACTTATCATTTTTATCTATAACGTTTTCATACAAATTTCTGAAAATGTGCTGAAAAAAATTCGATTTTCTTGGAAAATGCAGAAGTTCGATACAATAATTTGACTTACTTTTTTATTTTTGGGAAAGGCAGAAGTTCTATACAATAATTTCGTACGGCAATTGAGTTTTTATCCGATAATGTGAAAGATATTATAAAATATCTTTATCAGGCCTGTTCCGAATTTCACTTTCGATAAGATTTGTCGGAATTGAATTTCTTTAAACTGCTCTAACACCTTGTCGGCTATATTCAACGGATTGATATTACTTTGAGTTGATGAGTTTAAGTCCGATAAAGTGAAAAACGATAATTTTCAAACACTTCGTCTAAATTCAAAGTGAATGAATGCGTATCACTAAATGCTAAAAAGTAAAAAGTGAAAACCGGAACAGGCCTGTATAATTTTCTTTTGATTAAGTCTACATTTTAATTTACTGAGAATTCTTAGTTAAAAAAGAATTAAACTATATTATTACTTTGAAAGTTATACTTATAAAACTCATTTTCTCATCACTCGATTAAAGAGGGCATCAATTGAAAAACTTCATAAAAAAAACTCTACATATATTATTAGATTTTTATTATTACAAATCATTCTTTTGACAATTTCATTAGCCAAACTTAGCTTTAAAATATTCTGCATTTTTAATGTAGAATATCCAATGTAAAATCTATCTTATAGTTCCATCTATATCATATATAGAAAATTATTTATGAAAGCCCTATTTCTATTGATTTCTTGAAGACTCTGCTTCCGAATTTAAAGCTTAATTTATCAATTTAAATACTTTATATATTGTATTCCTAACTTGAAACTCAAATCTCCGACTTTAAGATCGTTTTAAGATTCCAGTGCTATAACTGCAACTAATAATATTATCATAGTTAATTGTTTCGTAACTTTACTTCAGTTTCAATTATTTCAATTTATGGACTTACAAATTTGACAGTACGAGTAAAAGTCATAGAATTGTGTGAGACTCAGACTCAGACTCAGTTTCAGTCTCTCGAATTGCCAATTATGGAATCTTGAATCTAGTTTTTGAGACTTTTGCCCAAAATGCATGGCAAGTTGCAGTTGTTGGTCTGTGAATCAAGCGTCAATTAAGTCAATTTCCGGTGACAACCGTTAACTTTTTAACGTTTTAACTGTGTTTTCAACGTCTCGGAGAGCTCAACAATTTGGTGGTTGAGTTTGAGTCTCTGCCAAGTTGTGACTCTCCCAGACAGTGTGTGTTTTTTGGCCAACAAGTCGCAAGGTCGTCTTTTCCGTGCAATTGGCAAAAGAGTCACGCACTGAGTTTACAGCTCAACTGTTGGCCAAAATCAGGTCAAATCTGCAACAGTAGCTACTGTAAAATTGGGCCAACAGATCTACAAAGCTTCTGTTCCACCTTGACGACTTATCGAATCGAATAGTGATTGAATAAACCAGTTTAAGACACGTAAGAGAAACCCTATGAATTGTTTAACATAAGTACTCCCTTAGCATTTCTAATTGAAAACTTTCGACTGGGTGTTGTTAATCACCCAAGCAGTTAAACGAATTATCGAATAAAGTTCATTGAATGTTGAAAGTTGAATGTTGTTTACTTAAACGTTTTTAATTATGTTTTAGCATGTACTAAACTTCATATTTGTGTATTCAAATGATAATAAAATTTACACCTATAGATTTATTAATTAAGTGCTTAACTTAATATTTTTGTATTCAATATATGATCCACTATAAAATTTTCTCAGCTATGTTGTGTGAAAGTTGCATCTTTCTAGGCTTAACCGTTTGGCCTACACGTTGATTCTCATTCAGTCAGTCAGCGATACATTTTGATCTATAGATTTATTCTTACATTTAGCTTTGCTATTTCAAATGATTTACTAAGTATATTAGTTGGTACTACAGCCCATATTTCAATACATTCGATGAATAATGCATACAAATTTCACATTTGATAAGCTATGGATAGTAAAATACCTGTAAAATGTTACTATTATAAAATATTGGTTTTTCAATAAACTTTTTTTTTTATCTGGTACTAAAGTAATTATTTCGGTATTCAATAAATGAACTATCAACACGCGATATTTCAAAATATGCTCATACATATTGACAAATTTTAGAATTAATAGACTTTTGTAGTGTTTAGTTTTTCAACTTCTGACCTATGTTTAATATTTTATTACATTATTAATATACTGCTAACTTAAGATCTAGAGTTTTAACATAATTTAGATGGGGAACTCAATTTGATAAGATATAATCAACTTTTATTTCAATATTAGGAAGAGTTTGCAGTCTGAGTTTCATACCGCATTTCTCGTAAACTTGACTTTACGGTTAACAAACTGATATGATCTATGAGTATTTCGGTGTATCATTTATTATTATTTTTTTTTTTTGGGCGTGTGTTGTAAAAGAAAATTAAAGCAAAGTAACGTAAGTAATGCCATTGAATGGAACCTGCATGACAATTACCAAAAAAGACCAAAAAAAAAAAAAGAAGACAAACAAAAATCGCATTCACTTTCGTAGCCATGGAATTGCTTGGATTTGGTTTTAGTTTTGGATTTGGATTCGGATTCGGAGCAGGGCCCCCAATTGGAAGCGGGTCTAAGAAAAAACCAAAAAAAACGTAGAAAACTTTGTTAAAATTGACAACAGAAAATGTTGGACGTGCCACGAATTTGGATCAATGGGCAGACGCGGCCCAGAGTCAAGTGAGAAGTGAGAAGTGAGGACAGAGGACAGAGTTGGTTGCTCTGATGGTTGTTGGTGCTTGGGTGGTGCTTACAATATATAATCTACAGCTGATTACGGCATGCAAATTTCGCGAATGAATCTGCCAGTTGTTTGTGTTTTTGGTATAAAAGACATCGTCAGTTTGTTAACGGCATGTCAGTTCATTTTTGATAACCCGACGGTGACAATCAAAACATCCAAACCCCCCCAAGCCTAACAATGAATCCTTTGACGGTAAGTTCAAGTGCATCATTTGAGAATAGGGAATCGGATATATGTAATTCTATTCTAATTTCACTTTGTAGGTTGTTGCAGTTCTCTCCACGATGGCGCTTTCGGCTCAGGGCCATTTGGCTGCTGCTCCAGCTCCTCTGGCTGCTGCTCCCTACTTTGCTCCGGCTGCTTATGCATCGGCTCCGCTGCGTTATGCCGCTCCAGCTGCCTACTCGGCTCCTTTGGGTTATGCTGCACCAGCTGCGTATGCGGCACCTTTTGGCTATGCCGCTCCAGCTCCCTACACGGCTCCTCTGGGCTACTCGGCTCCTTTGGTTGCCAGGAACTTTGCTGCTGCTCCCTTCGCTGCTCCCTACACGGCTCCCTTTGCTGCTCCAGTTGCTGCTCCTCTGGCTGCTCCAGTTGCTGCTCCAGTTGCTGCTCCTCTGGCCGCTCCAGTTGCCGCTCGCCTCGCTGCTCCCGTTGCCACTGAGATTGTGGATGCCCATCCGCAGTACAAGTTCGCCTACGATGTCCAGGATACGCTCACCGGCGACTCCAAGACCCAGGAGGAGACACGCGATGGCGATGTCGTGCGTGGCAGCTACTCGCTGATTGAGGCCGATGGATCCCGTCGCATTGTCACCTACTATGCCGATGACATCAACGGCTTTAATGCCGTCGTCCAGAAGGATGTGCCCGTTGCTGCAGTTGCCCCAGTTCCCGTTGCTCCCGTTGTTGCCAAGCTGAGAACCTTCGCCGCCCCCGCTCCAGTTGCTCCTGTGCTCGCCAAGACTTTGGGCGCTCCCATTGTCGTCTAATGCGGCGTAGGAGTTGTGAGAAGGACAAAGGATTGTCATTTGTACATATTCGATTAATCATTGTCGTGCCTTAAACTTAAACTTTCATCGAACCCAAATTAAAGAAACTATTTGCAAACAAATTTTGTGATTTCAAAACTTTAAATGTGTTTTTCTTCAACTAGAACGTCGAAAATATATAATCTTGAGTGAATCGAGTTAGATATTGAAATTGAAAAATCTAAACAAATTTATCGAGTTATCAATATACATATCTCCAAATAATACCGATATATTAAGTTTATTTAAAAAAAATACTTAAAAGAAAGGTTGATGTCGTATACGAAATACACGCGTAAATTTTGACTTGTAAAGTTTGCGAGTTCAAAACTTAGACTAACTTCAACTTCATAACTTTGCCAAAACTTATTCGATTTATAAGCGGAATGTCATTTTAATCATGGTTTGACCGCCGAATTGGTTCTGCATTTAAAATTTTATTCATTTAGATAATTTAATTTTTTTCAAAAATTTTCAAAATTTTGTCATAAATATCCCATGTAATTTTTTTCAAATATTTCAAACCTTGGGAACTTTGTCAAGACTTAACCGACTTACATGCGGAATGCCATTTTAATCATAATTTGGCTTCTTAATGCATTTGAAACTAAATATTATTCATTTTTAAAACTTAATAATAATAATAATTTTTTTTGAAAAAAATTTAAAATTTTTCTAAAACCTTGAGCTCATATTAGTTTGTCCAAACTTGACCAATTTTCATTCGGAATGCCATGATCAAGGAACCATGATCAAGGTTCTAAATTCATTTTGTACCCAAATTTTATAGATTTTCAAAAATACATTTTTTTTTTGGAAAATTGTCGATTTTTTTGCACCTATCCCTTTAAAATTTTTCAAAAAAAAAAAAGTTATTTAAATATCACTTTCATTTTTTTTTATCTTGCAGAGAGCAGTCCGAAGAGTTTTGGAAGCTGTCGCCCCACGAGAATGTGGCACGGATGAGACTCAAGCTGGAGCCGCAGTTGTATCCCAACAAGCACGAGAATGCGGCGAATCTGCGGGACAATGCAACAAATGCCTATGACACCAAGTGAGCAACTTGACCCGGAAAAGTGCTTGAATAAAAATCAACTTTAATTCACATTCCATTTTAGGGAAATATCCGAGTTTGACTCGACCATCAAGAATGCGGTGGTGCGTGATTTTCTCGCCGATGACGAGAGCTCCCAGCTGGAGGAGGAACTGCGTCAGTTGATCGACACGCAGTCGCAGCAGGATGCGGCCCTGGAGAAACTGGTCATGTCACAGGACTGTGAGCTGATCACGCTAATGACCAAGGTCAAGGGTCGCATCGAGGTCAATCAGAGTGTGTTCACCTTTGTGGACCTGAGTCCAGCCTCGGAGGATGGCTCCAAACATGATTTCAGGTGAGCTTTGAGATACTTTAATAGGCTTTTATTAATTATAAAATATTTTAGCTTAAATTAGAAATTTTGAATCTTTTTAATTACATTTTATTATCGTTATTTTTAATTGTGTTCATAGTTCAAAATACATTTTTATAATATTATAGAATAATTATAGAATATATTTAAGCTTAAATTGGAAATTTCTATTCTTTTTTATTTAAATTTATATTTTATTATTTTTATTTTTATTTTCGTTTGATAGCAAATTTTTCTAAAATTATAGAATAATTGTAGAATATTTTTGTCTAAATTGGAAATTTCTAATCTTTTTTATTTAAATTTATTATTTTAAAATTATAGAATAATTATAGAATATTTTATCTTCAATTTTATTATCTTTATTTTTATTTGCGTTCATAGTAAAAAATAAATTTGTATTATATAAAATTTTAGAATATTTTAGCTAAATTGGAATCTTTATTCTTTTTTATTAAGATTTTATTATCTTTGTTTTCGTTCATTGTTGAAAATAAATTATTTTAAAATTATAGTATATTTTAGCTTAAGTTGACAATTCTAATCTTTATTTATTTAAATTTTATTATCTATTTTTTTTATAAAATTATAAAATATTTTAGCTTAAATTTGAATAGACTTTTTTATTAAAATTTTAGTTTTATTATCGTTATTTTTAACGATAATAGTTGATAAAAAATTATTATAAAATTATGGAATATTTTAGCTTAAATAAGAATTTGTAATCTTATTTTTAAATTAAAAAAATCAATATTTTTTCTTTAGGTTTTCCATAAATAAAATTCGAGAGGTTCATCTGCGCAAATATAATCTGAGACGCAGCGCCCTGGAGATCTTCCTGATAGATCAGACCAGTTATTTCCTCAACTTTACAACCAAGGCAGGTGTGGATTTAAGGATATCAACTACAACTACAGCTCCAACTCTCCCTCTCTTTCTTCCCTCCAGACTCGTAACAAGGTTTTTACCAAAATTGTTGGTCTTCCATTGCCAAACATTTTGTATGGCTCCGGCAGATCTCCGCCGGAGTTGCTCCGAGCTTCGGGTCTCACACAACGCTGGGTGAATCGTGAGATATCCAACTTTGAGTACTTGATGTATCTGAATACCATTGCTGGTTAGTATTCAAGAGTTTCCAGCCGTAATCCTCTCCAGCTTAAGTTCTTTTTCCATTTCCCCCGCAGGTCGTTCGTATAACGATTTGAGCCAGTATCCCGTCTTCCCCTGGATCCTGGCGGACTACACCAGCGATGTGCTGGATCTGACGGATCCCAGATCCTTTCGTGACTTGTCCAAGCCCATTGGATGCGTAAGTTCCTTGAAGAACAACTCAACTCAGTAAATTTGTAATCTTTTGCCATTAGATCAATCCCAAGAACGAGGCTGAGGTGCGCAGCAAATACGATTCCTTCGAGGATCCCTCGGGTGCCATACCAAAGTTCCACTATGGAACACACTACTCCAACTCCGCCGGCGTTCTGCACTATCTGCTCCGCGTTGAACCCTTCACCTCGCTCCACGTGGATCTGCAAAGCGGACGCTTCGATGTCGCCGATCGACAGTTTCACTCGATTCCACAGACGTGGAAGCTGCTCATGGACAATCCCAACGATGTCAAGGAGCTGATACCCGAGTTCTTCTACTTTCCCGAGTTCCTCAAGAACATGAACAAGTAGCGTCCACCTATATGCATTCCCTACCAAGAGATTAATTGATTTCTGGCTTGCAGATTTGATTTGGGTCACTTGCAAATCACCAAGGAGAAGGTCGACGATGTCATTTTGCCCGCTTGGGCGACGACGCCGGAGGAATTCATTGCCATACATCGACGGGCACTGGAGTCGGAGTATGTTAGCCAGCATCTGCATCATTGGATCGACCTCATCTTTGGCCACAAGCAGAAGGGACCCAAGGCTGTGGAGGCCCTGAATGTGTTCTATTATTGCTCCTACGAGGGCGCCGTTGATCTGGATAAGATAACCAATCCCATTGAACGGGAAGCAGTTGAAGGTGTGCCTTGTTTGATTCCCCCTTGACATGGTTGCTAATCATCCCAATCCCATTCCAGGCATGATCAACAACTTTGGCCAGGTGCCGTCGCAGCTGCTGCGGGAACCGCATCCACGTCGCCTCACCCAGGAGGAGACGGCACTTAAGCTGGTTCGTGCTGAGCTCCGGCGACCCGATTTCACCCAGTTCCTGGACAAGGTGGTGCAGTATCACTGCGAGCTGTCCACGCCCAAGGATCCCATTGTCTATCTGAGTCCACCGCGCAGTCCGCCACGTGGCTTCCTTCAGCTGAGTCCCGATGTCCTCGTCAGCGTCTCGAAATCCTGCATCCTGGGCTGCAACTCATGGATGTCCTTCGACAAGGAGCAGGGATTCCTGCTGGAAATCGATGCCACAACCACGAACATGAAGTGGGTGCAGCAATCTCTCAATTCCATGAATCCCTTTAACTATATTTCTAATCCTTGACAGAAATCGCAAGCGTGTCTTTGGACCCTTTCACTCCTCACAGCCGCCGCACTCGCAGAACTTTGCCGTCAGCACCGACGGGAAGCTGCTCTACGCCGGCGGCATCTGGGACAATTCCCTGCGTGTCTACAATCTGAACAAGGGCAAGACTGTGGCCTCTGTCACCCGGCATCTGGACATCATCACCTGCCTGGCGCTGGACAATTGTGGCTCCTATCTGGTCACCGGTTCCCGCGACTGCACCTGCATCGTGTGGAGCATCCAGGCGAATCAACAGAGCGGCGGACCAACTGCCAACATTCCAGTGCACGCACTGACCGGACAGTCGCATCTCCAGGCCATCACCCAACTCAATACACAGAACCATTACTCGCCCAAGCCGCTGGTTGTGCTCTATGGCCACGACGATGCCGTTGCCAGTGTCGCCATCTACACAGAGCTGGATCTCGTTGTCTCCGGTTCACTGGTGAGTTTTGGTTGTTTGTGCAGAGTAAAATGATTGTTAACTATGCCTAATGTTGCAGGACGGCACTGTTAATGTGTATACACTGCAAGAGGGACAATTTGTGCGCACGCTTAAGCCCATTGGCTGCACTGAATCCTGTGTGCAAATCTCCTATGTGACTGTTTCATATCATGGTAAGCAACATTATATTTTATACGCTGCACAGAAGTGTGCATTTTATTTAAATAATTTTGAATTGTAATGTTTTACTTACTTCAACAACCGCACACTTTTTCTTTACAAATTTATCTACTTTATTCGGGATCGTATGATAATCAATTTTACAAAAGATATATTATTTTCACGTCTAAATATCACACTTGCTGACACTATGAATATGAAAGACTTATTTTTTTTTTTTTTTTTTTTTAAATTTCTACGAAATTTAAATTTACGAAAATTGAGTTTTGCGGACCACTTTTATCACTTTCCAATGCTTCTCAAACTATTTCGAATGCGCATAAGAACGAACTAGAGTGTTGTATATATAACTGTAGCATACTTTTGAGCTGCTAATAAAACTGTTTTGATCGATTTCGCGGAAACTGTTGCATACTTTTGGGCTTATTACAAATGAATTTGAGTGATAAAAGTGGTCCGCAAAACGCAAAAACGGACCAAGTTTTTCTGAAATTTTTGAGAAAAGTTTTTTCGGCCGAAAAAGTCAACTTTTTTGTTTTTTGAGCTAGAGCTTTAAAAAAAATATCAGAAATTTTGTTGAATTTTTCTCGAGTTTCTGACATCTTTTTTTCCTCAATTTTATTTTTATTTCTCAATTTTTTTTTGGTTTTTTTCTCAGTTTCGACACCAAACTAATTTTAAAACAAAGTTAATTAATTTACCGAATTTTGCATTTTGTTTTCTTTTTTAAATTGTTTTAATTTAATTTTTAATTAATTTTTGAAAATTCCATTCAAATTTGCGCGCCCAAAAATGTGAAATGTTATTAAATTGCATACTTTTCGGCATCCGAAAAATGATGTTGCACAAATGTTGCATAGTTGCCGACAGCTGCACATAGATGGCGCCTGCTGAGCTAGCACTATTGAAATATTAATTTTAGTTTTAAGTAAATTATATGCTTCCGTTCGTTGTAGTATCATTGAACTGGGCCCTTTATCAGAGAACCTACACACACACACACACACACATGCACTCCACTCACGTGCTTGCCTTAGGGTAGATGGAGGGGGGGTGCATTGCGGTGGATAATGTTCCGTTTAATGTTTGAAGAGGGCAGACACTCAAACAATTTAATCAGCGGCCGTTGTTGCCTTATCAAAATGGCCTGTAAATTGCCACACACACAGCAAATATCACGTGATATTCTAGGCAGCACTTCTCTCTGCATGTGTGTGTGTGTGTGTGCGTTGATTGCTCGACTTTTGTTCCATGCATTTAGTCAGTTTTTCATTCGTCATGGTCTCAATTTATGATACTACAACAATTTCATATCTTATCTTAGTTAAACACCAGACATTTAAATAAACCAACTGCTTAGTTGGTCTTTTTGTTGGTCTGGCTAATCGTCGTCGTATGAGCCAAGGTTGGGAATTTGATTCTATAGTAATCACGCAATTGAAATTCCCCACATTTTTTTTTTTTTGTTTTTGAAATTAAAAAATTTCCCCCTCGACCCAAAAGAACTCGAGTGTCTGGCGCCAGGAATATTGGAATATTTATGACTTTGCACTTTCTTCTTTTCAATCATTTGCTGATTATGTACATATAAATACATATATAGTGTGTCAAGTAATTGTTTGGACAAAGAACAAAATGCATGTATATTTTATATTTATTTTTTTTCAAAAGTTGATGCCCATATATCTCATAATCCTGTTTTTTAACTTGTTCTCGGAAGCATAAGCAACGATAAAAAAAATAAGAAAAACTTATTTATTGTTCAACTGTTTTGAAGTTGCATAAATTGCACAGTTAGTCAAGTAATTGCTTTGACAAATTACAAAAATCACATATTTTACCATCTTGATTTTGTCTTATTGTCTTACTTTATAATTTATGCTTTTAAAATAATGAAATTCATTTTTTAAATTATAAACACACCTGTCAATTTTGTTTTATTGTCCAAACAATTATTTGACCTACTGTATGTGTATAAATAAATTATATATTCAATTGCAGTCGTACTTTTGTGTTATCGTGAACTTCGCAATATCCGGCTGCAAAGTTAAGCCCGTAAATTGAGCCGAAATTGTTTTAAAATATATTGTAAATCAATACGTTTAATTTAGCTTGGTTTCAATTTCATAATCAAGCGAAATTGTCTTACAAATATATTTATAAATTAATTTATTTAATCCATTATCAGCTTCATAAGCGCTTTTTTAATTGCGTTCTTTGTGAGCTCTCAATTAATACAGTGACTTTAATTAAATGTCAAACTTGGCCACGCCCACTTTAAATGACGATTCAACGATTTACTTATCAGTTGGAACACACACATATACATATATTTTACACACAATTCTTAATGGAATCAATTCAAAAAAAAAAAAGAAAGAAAAGTTAATTCAAGTCGCGCCGCAATCAGATCGAGAGTCACACGACCCAACGAACTGCCTTCAATTCCCAGCATACCCCTCTACCCCTTCCCCTACCCCTGTTCCTCCCGCCCTTGTCTGCTTGCAGAAGAAAGATGAAAGATAGAAGAATCAAGTGGGAAGACTCATTCTTCCATTCATTCTTCGAGGCGCTACACAATTTTATGAAATAGTTGTAGTAAAAACGAATCTCAGCCATAAATGAGTGTGAATGCGAGTGTGAGTGTGTGTGAGTGTGAGTGTGAGTGTGTGTGTGTGTGAGTATGAGTATTTATGTGTGATTCTACAATAATAAAAAATAAAAAAAACAATAATAAAAGCAGACGTGGAATGAGCAGTTTTTTTTGAATGAATGTAAAATGTCGCAATTGATGGTGAGATGGTGAGAGAAGACAACACTTTTGAGGGGGGCTGTCTGTAGAGCGAAGGGGGAGGTATTGGGGTAAACTGCCTGTGACATGGATATTTCTAGTTTAAGCAAAATCACGTGGAATCAGCAGCATCATCAACTTGCGACGAGTACTCGAAAATGTTGCTCCATTCAAGAAAAAATCTAAATCACAAGCATTTATAATGCGTTGCCATCTCGCTCTCTTTTTATGCTTAAGCAGTCGCCCTCTCTCTCTCTCTTGGAACGAGTTTTGAATCAATATATGTATATATTGATAAGAAGCAACTACGCATTGGTTTCAAATATTGATGATTAGCATTAACAACGTTGTCGTTGTCGTTGTTTCAATTGTTGTCGGTATCTTTTGAAGCGTGTCATAATCACAATCTTTGTAGAATTCCATGAGGCGTGCGCTTCTTTGGCCAACTTATCAGGCATCAAAGTGGGCCGGACTCTATAGGCCCATTTGGTAATATGCTCATACTCATACTCACACTCATATTCATAATCATAATCGTATTCGTTTATTCAACTGCGTAGAATCTTTTTTTTCTCGTTCTCTGCTCCACATTCACCACATTCCACATTCCGCAATCTGTCATGTTGGGCGATAAGATGCGTTTCAATTCACTTCACTTCACTTCGATTCGATTCGATCTCTGTGACATAAAATGCAGCTGCCACTCCCCCCTCCCCCTCCCATCGCCTCATTGCCCCCCTTGTGCACCATTTAATGCAGTTTATTGGCATCATTTTCTGTAGCTCCCCGTTATCAAACCTTATCACAAACTCTGACACTTCTGACGTCAGCATTACAATTCAATTTCAATGTGCATTTTCCACTTGATATTCGCAGGTCACATCGCTTTTAGCGCCTTGGATGATGCCTCGCATTCGGTGCACGTGTATAGCATCAATGGAGCCAGCTTGGGATCCAAATATGTCTCGGGTCGCGTAACGGGACTCGCCTGTGCCTCCGATTACCTCGTCGTGGCGGACGATGCCGGCGACATAACCATGAGTCGCCTCAACGGGTAAGTGACGCCGCCATATGAAAGTGATCACTTGACCTTAAACTGATATACAGTACAGTCGAACTTCCCTAACTCGAATCACTATTTTTGAAAGAAAAAATTCGAATTATGAAGACTTTGACTTATGGAATTCCTTTTTTAAGTTTATTAAACGTTTATTAAATTCAAATTAAAGAAGTTCGACTTTATTTGGAAGTTTTTCGTCAATCTATATTTAAATTAATTGTGCAAGGTTTAATAAACTTTAAATAAACTTTTTTTTTAATAATTACGAAAAGTCTGCAAATATGACTAGATACAAAAAATAATTGCAGCCATGATAAATAAGTCGTTTTTTATGCATTGATATACAGTCCCCGGCATAAGTATTTTGGCACCATTTAAAGTGAATTCTACTCATAGTTTGAACTTCATTCATGCAAAGTTTGGCATCAATGGAAAGGTCATTCGAATACCTTTTTCTTAACCCATTATGTACCCATTAAAATTTTCGAATTTTTGTAAACGTCTAATTTTTCAACTGCCAAAATACTTATGCCGGGCACTGTACATACATATGTACAAAAATAATAGTCAAAATATTAACTACATCATTATCACTTTGAACTGAAACATTTTGTAGTCAACTATAAATAGATATTATTTTTAGATAAAGCTTTAAAGTACAATAAACAAATAGCAGTTTTAGTTTATTTAAAAGACACTTTTATTATTTTATACTCCTCTTTTTAATTAAATTAATTAAAAAAAATTATTGAACCAAATAATAAGTACGCTTATGACAAAAAAAAACTAATTACTGAAAACGTAATGTTTTTCTATATTTATTTATTGTCTTTATAAGGAATTAAGCATTGTTTTTAGTTAGTGCTCTTTAAAATTGATCTGAGAAAAACATTTTTGAATTTGGCTTTAAATCGCCATATGTTTTACTTTAAACTATCCTTCACTTCAGTTAACTGACCTTTACTAACAAATTGAAAAAATTGTGCTTAATATGCACACTTATTTTTAATTGTTTTGTCTTATTTTTCTGACTGAGAAAAATCTCGAAAACTAATTGGTTTTTGCAAAATTCTCTTTAAAATTCTTTGTCTTAACTAATTTTTAATATTTTCTCATATTTTCTTGGATACATTTTAAACTTATAATACTGCACAAGTGACTCATATTGTTGAACAATTCTTTTATTTAAATCTTTACTCTAACTAATTTTAAAAATTCCGAAATCTGATTATTTTTTTTAAATATTATATTAAAATTTCTTTGCTTTAACTGATTTCAATATTTTTGCACATTTTCTTGGATATATTTTGAACTTAAAATCTTTACTTTGACTAATTTTAATTATTTTCTATATTTTTAAGTACTTGCTAAGTTTTCAACTACTATTTTTCTATTTAAAAATTTCTTTTAAAGTTATTTACCTTGATATTGTTTGCAAATCTTCTTCCTTTGCAGGCTGAAGCCCGTGTTTGACATTCCGCTGCATGTGCCCGTCCAGACGGTGGTGGTGACTCCGGGCAATACCCACATCCTGGCCCCGCTGCGCGATGGACGCCTCGCCGTGGTCGCTGTCCAGTTGCCCAGTGGCGGCAGCAAGAAGCATTCCGTGCTCAATGTCTAGACTTGAGACAAATCCTTGAAGAAAACTAAACGAACTCGAACTGCAAGTGATTGCGAATCCTTTCAGTCCGTTCGAGTTCACAATTCCGCAATACAAGTACATTCTATTTATTGAGTATTGACCCCCATTAACCCCTGTTTGTTTGTAAGCCCCTTTGGAATCCCTTCTAGAGAAAGACGTGCCCCAGTTCGCAGAATTTCTATTTACTTGGAATATTTGGTTGTGCATTTTTGTATTCAATATTTATGTCGTTTTTGTCCAAAGTCATTTTTTTATATTTTTTATTTTAATTTTTGTCATTTACGTGCCAAAAGCAGAAACTGAGGAAAGACCAACTAAATACGGCATGCCGAATATTTGATACCCTTGCAGTTGTATTACAAAAGGAAGGTTGATTATTTTGAACTTTTCCTATGAAAACTTTTATTTTACCATTTATTTTTATGAGATACAGTAGTCCGATTTTGATAAAATTTTATAAGAGTTTGTGGAATAGTATTTATTTTAGGTTGTTTATAATATCATCAAGATATTTTCTACAAAAATTCTATATGATAAAGTCAGTTGATTTGCCCCCTTTTTATAAAATTCGTAACTTGTCACAAAAGATGCAAAATTACAAAATTTCAAACTCACAATTTGAAAATTGAATGAGTTCACTTAGTTATATTTACTAAAACTGATTAAGAATAAAAGACTAAAGAGTCCAACTCACTGCAAGGGTATTCTTAAATAAAAAACAAATGTGTTGGCTAAGCTTGAAATAACCCATTGACTAATGTATCTATATCGCATATACACAAAAAGATACTTTTATTCCATTTAGCATTACGCACAGAGAATTAGATTGAAATTGAAACTGAAACTGAATTGATAGCATATCATTCCCTTGAATTACTAAGTATATTATGATGACACACGGAACTTTAACAGTATTCCTTGATTTTCTTTACTTTTTCGTAATCATTCATATCAGCAATTATTCAATTGCCTTCAATGGACGTGACTAGTAAAAAAAAAAAAAAAGAAATGGGGCCTGAAGAGGCTCCTCAATTTTATGAGTGTATCTTTTTTATTATTATATTTTTTTTTGTGGGGCTTCGCGCGCGCCTTCCAATTAGCTTGACAAATTTTCGAATAAATCATTTAACATTAGGCTTGAGTGCTGACGTTTTTTATAAATTAGCACATATATGAATATGTGCCGTCATTCACAGAACGCAGAGAGTGTGAGTGGAGGATGGAAGAGGGAGAGGGAGACGAAGACGAAGAAGTGGACGGTGATAGAGACGGTAAACTGGTTGGTTGGTTGGTTGCTTGCCGGCTAAGTGGATCGGCAGCTGCTACTCTGTTATATTTACCCCCTGATTGGCCCCCTTCCTTCCCCTTCACCTTCCTTCCACTCCACACATTATGTGTATATCCATTTCGTGCGCACTTGGTGTTGCCTCGGTCACATTGCCGCTGTATCTGTAGCTGTATCTGTAGCTGTAGCTGTATTTGTATCTGTATCTGTATCTGCCTGTGTCACAAGTATATTGTATCTCTGACTCACACGCGACTTTCAAATTGGCCCCAAAATTTGCCCGGCAACAGCAAAAGATACAAGCTACAAGATACAAGATATCTGTGAGATCAGGCAGGGCGACAGTCGGACAGACAGACAGACAGACATTCAGACAGTCGGGGCAGACAAAATGGGTATCCAGTTGTGCCAAGTGAGAAAGCTTTCGTTGCCAGATACAAATCTCGTGTCTCCGTCTCTGGGTGTCGCTGGGTGCCAATCTCTCGATGCTGCCAATCTTCATCCAATTCAAGTATTAACGTTAACCTAAAATTAGAGTCCGTCCAAACGACAAACAATTTGTTTGCACAAATTTGCAGACAATCGAGTTTTTTTTGCCAAGTTTGCCAAGAAATTCCAATCAGTTTCAGTTTTTTGGGCCCTTGCCAGCCAACAAAGATTGTGAAACCCTTTCAACAGCAGGCAGACAGACAGACACCCTACCCCAGACACCCTGCCCTACCCTGCCCTGCCCTACCCTAACCTAAACTAAACTAAACTTATCTCTTTTAGATTGAATTCCAATGACAAGTGACAATATATAATAGACCGTAATAGATTGTTCCTTTTCCCCCTCTTGTACTTTCGATGCCTTCAACATTTCTTAAAAAGCGCACAATCAGAACGTAATACTTCAACTTAACCTAAAACCTAACCTAACCTAACCTCACTTATAATAAACTCATTTCAATATGCATACGTAATGTGTAATCTTTCGAAAATGCACCCCCAATATATCAACTTATATACGTATTCTACGTTTGCTCGTTATTTGTTATATAAAATGTGAAAGAAAAAAAGTGTTTCGATTTTAGATTGTAGACAATACTTATGTGACACACTGTATAGATTGTATAACTGGTCAATAAAAAAATGTGTTAAAAATACCAAAACACTAGCCCAATATTTATTCCAAAACCAAGATAAACAAAAGTGCAATTAATTTAATATATTTATATTTTTATTTTATATATAAAAAAAACCATAATTCAGTTCAATTAGCTTAAAAACAAATTAAACATAATCTGGATGATCGGTAGGTATACATCATATATAGTATAAAGGGTATTTCGATGAAGTGTGGTAAAAAATAACTGTTCTGTTAACTAAGTGAATACTTGAATTCCTTTTTTGTATGCGAATCAATGGAAAATGACTGATAATAAATAAATTTCGATTGAAAATGAATAGCAAATACTATTTTTTTTTTTTTTTTTTTTTTATAATTATTCGAGTGGTGCTATGTGTGGTGGTGCTTTGTGGTGCTAATTGTTTTGGCTTATAGCCAAACGTGATTAAGTAACGGCCAATAACGTTAACTAGTTTATCATCTGATCTGATCTGCCTGAATCGTTAGGAACAATCAATTGCTACTTACAAAACGATAAACGGTAAGACTTTTAACCTGACACAAAACTAACATAAAATTAAGATTATCAATTATAAGTTATAAATTATAGAAATATGTTGGGAATTCGTTGGATGTGTGAAATTCCTGACAACATTATTCGATTGGTAAGAACATTAAAGTCTAAGCCGGCATTAGATTCTAGAGTTGAACTTAAGCTAAGTATTTCTCATATATTTTTTTGTATTTTTCTTTTTTTGTCTTTTTCTTATGGTATTTTCTTATGTTTTTCTTTTGCACGCATCTTCAAAGGCATTTGATCTATCTAACTAACTAAAAAATGGTTGTGTCAATCCATAGCCTTGTGGTGGAATCTTTAGTCTTCATCCTTCTGCAAGTAGAGAAGAAAAGAAATGGGGAAATATTCAAGTTAGTAAGGTTATAGATAGATGATTTAAAGAGTGTTCTAGATACTTACAAGTACGGGGTAGACAAAGGTATCGGCCGAGTCGCGACCGACGGCATTGTGCGCTATGCACTTGTAGTTGCCCATATCCTCCCACTTGAGATTGGAGATGAGCAGATCACCGCTGGGCAGGACCCGGAAGCGTTCCGACTGCACAATCTCCTTGTCCTCGTTGTTGCGCCAGGTGATCTTGGCATGGGGACGAGCGTGCACCTTGCAGGGCAGCATAAGACTCGATCCCATCAGATCCAGATGCGTTTTCTGGGTGTAAATGATGCGTGGCTTCTGCGCTCCCTGATACGGTTTCTCGGGCACAATCATGCCGCCCAATCCCTCATCCGAGTGCGACGGATGCACCGTGGTACTGGCGTATATCGTCTTGGAGCCGGTCTTGCCAATGCACGTGTAGATCCTCGGCTCGCTCAGCATGTGATCGATGACGTGCACCGATCGCACACGGACTATCGCCGTGGGTGCATCCTCCGACACGATATTCGACTCGGGATTCTCGATCTCCGAGAGCGGCACGCGTCCAACCCGCCACTGGATGCTGGGCACCTGGGAGCCCATGATCTCGCAGGCAATCTCAATGGTGGCACCCGGTGTCTGCTGCAGCTTTGTGGGCGGTGTCTTGGTGAACTTCAGCCATTCCTCCTCGAAGGGTCCGCCCCGATTGCGGTGCTTGGCGGAATTGCGAGGCGTCTCCTCGGCCTCAATGGAGTTGTCCACCTCGTTGCCATCGTCGAGAGTGTCCACAGTGTCAACGGCACGACTGTGGGCTACCGAGAGGCTCCCAAACAGCAGCAGCGCTATGGCGCACAGATTTAAGTTCATTTTCTGAAAATAGAAATCGAGAAATCAGAAGTCAGAAATCAGAAACGGAACGAAGCGGGTCTTAGTGATAGTACGTTAGAGAGATAGATGGATTGATAGATGAATGAGGGTTTAAAGTTCAAAATCATTGGACTTATAATATAGGTTATTAAACCCACGATGACGGGATCCGATCCATTATCATTATCACATTAACTTACGACGTCCGACAACGAGGCCATCATAAATCACAATGTCAACGATTAATGTGATTAACGATTTCTAGGAGGTCCAATTATCGACTCCAGCACTGAACGACGGTGACTGTACCTCTGACTGATCAACTGATCGACTGACTGACTGACTGATTTATCTATTGCGAAATTGATAGATAGGCATCCTTTGATGCGAATCATAAGATGCTTGCCCCCAATTTCAAGTGTCTGGCTAATTTCACCATACCACGCGGTTCACACACACACCGCAAATAGAACATTCTTCTTGCAGCGTAACAGAGAAAGAGAGCGAGCGAGAGCGAGAGAGAAAGACTTACGTAGGCAGAAACTGAATTGAAATCACATTTTGTATTGTGACGTCAGCAGAAACGCCCACGCGACACGGATTAAAGGCCAACTCGAAAAACATTTCGAATTCGAATTCGAAATTCGATTTCGAACAATGTCTAGACTCTCTACTCTATATAGTGTCTAGACTATTTTACGATTACCCATTCAGTTTCGTTTATGCATAATTATGGTGACTTTTGTTCGTCGAATGTTGCATCAGATTTTTTAGTTTTTTTTTTTTATTTCTTTTTCGCCCTTCGAAATCGGGTCTAACTGGAGTGGGGGGGTTTTCATTTATTTGAATTTCTGCGAATTTTGCTGCTGTCTTGGGTTGAAGGTCTTGAGAATTGTATATATTATTATCATTGAAGTCAATTTGTCAACTCACCTTTTGATTTGATTTCTTTTTTCTCTTCCGGTAAAAAATGTTTGCGAATTTCTCCCTAACGTTCGGGTATAAAATAACAACAATAACGTTTATCGATCGATCGATTGAGGCGCGAGCTAATCGATAGCTCTTTGTTATGTTATGAAGGAGTTTATCAGCTCTAAGTTGTGATGACTTCTGGATTGTGCTTTCTGATTGAAATTGAGCAGCAGCAATTGTCTTAGCACTGACATAGGTCCGACGGTGGATGCCGTCTTGAAAGCCTTGCAGCTTAGTGTTGGTGGAATCTTGGTAACTTTTTAACGATCGACACGCAAATGCGCAATCCTTAGATCCTTCGTGTGTGTTCGTGATTGAACGGTAAATATCGGATAGATATCGGATAAAGGTGGATAACTTCAAATGTTATTCGGCGTAGCGAATGTCGAGCTCACGACTTTGGCACATTCGAATCTATCGATTAATCGGGTATTTTAAAGGGGGATTAGCTTCACTCCTTCTGTGGCTTAAATGCTCCTTTTTGTTAATTTCTGGATTTTTGGTTGCTGGTTGTTGTTGTTGTTGGCGCGATACTTGTTAAAATACGCACGGTTCATCGACATTACAAGTCAAGGTGTGTTAAAAAAATTTCAAACTTCGGCTTTAAATCGCGTTTTTTCTTTTTTTTTTGCTTTTTGGTATTGAAACAATTCGGAAAATCAATCTGACCGAAAACAGCGGTGGGGATCAAAAAGACACTCAAAGTTGTGTTCAACAGCTGAAAACTGTAACAGAACTGACTCGACGACGTCGCAGTCTTCACTTTATATTGCCGCCGCTCTCACCTAAAAAGTCACTCTCTTTTACTCTCCGCCAGTGACACTTCTCCACTGCTCTGCTCTTCACACATGCCCACCATTGTCATCGTTCGCTCGCTCTCGCTCTTGCTCTTGCTTTGGCTGCGGCAGCGACAGCGGCTGCTGTTGTTGTTGTTGTTGCCTTTGCCTATGCTTATTCGTCGGCTTTGCTGCAGTTGCGCTGCTCGGATGAGCTCGGGTGTTAGCTCGGCTCATTCATTCCATTTGAGGCGAGTTATGAGCATGGCATCCACAATGATAAATCGAGTGTAAGCGAATTCAAACAGGATCATCCACAATTGAGTGGATGTGGAAACTGTCGATAGCTTTAGAATTTTTCCATTAAAGCTGTTCTTTTCGCCAGTTACGAGTGTAAACTTGTTATAATTTTATAATTAAGTAGAGCAGTGCTAGTGTCGCTTTTAAGTTAAATTAAAAGCACTTTGGCATACCCCCTTCCAGTCTTAGAAGTACAGTTCCAGGCACAAAAGTCTATTTTACTATAGGTATGTATAATATACATTGTATATATATAAATTTCATTAAATTTCAATGCCTTTTATTAGCTGCCATTCTTCTGATAATTGTTTACCTTGATTTTTGCTTAAAAGTACAGTTTCTGAATCTGATGCAGCTAGAGCTCCTTGAACTTCGAATTGAACTCTTTTTGAACTAAAATGCATTACATGTCGTTACAACTGCAGGAATTCAAATATATGGCAAACCAGAGCTTCCTTTACTTAAGCTTCTCCTTGTTCTTCTTCTTCACGAGATTCGTACGTGCCGGGCGGCATGGCTTTGGCATATTGAAAGGGGGACGCGATGACAGAGGACAGACGAGCAGCGAGAAACGAAACGAAATACGAACAGCAACGAGCAACGAGAATCGAGATCGAGCATCGAGAATTGGCTTAATGCAAGGTTCCATTAGCCGAGACACAAGTCGCTTGTTCGCTGTCGCTGTCGCCGTCTGTCTGTCTGTCGTCTCTCTCCCTCCTTTCCCCACTCTACCCCTCCCTCTTACAACTTCTTCGCCGCTCTCTTCACACTCTCCTGCGGTTCAATGCAATCAAGTGAGTGCCAGTTTGTCTGCTGCGTTCGGTCGGTTGAGGGCAGAAACTACAATGTAATACGGACAGCAGCCGCAATGTTGATTGCCCGGCGGGTGCGAGGGGAATGTCACAAACTTGACTGGCGACGATTGGAGCGGGCGGGTTGTGGATCGTGGATGGTGCAGCCACAACGGCAGACAGACTGGCAGCAACGGCAACCACAACGACAACGACAACGGCAGCCAATTCAACGCGATCGCGTGTTCGCTTTCCGCTGAACGATTACGTGTGGCTACAGTGGATACTGTGGATGCTGTGCTGCAGCTTGTGGATGCTGTGGATGGTGGGGAGAGAGGCGAGTGCATTCAGTTGCCCGCTGCTCGCTGCTTGTTGCTGGGCGGCAGTTTGCGGGTCGCGCGTTCTCTATTCCAACACGACTAGTTTATTTCTTAGTTTTATTTTAGACCCTGCACTTGTAAAGTAAAGCGAGTGTATCAGATTTGTGGGCATAACAATAAGATGGAGGCATCTCCGATTCTTGAAACTATGTGCACTATGTCAATAATTTTATTTAATAAAGAACAAAATTCACACGTTTAATTTTTCCTTTTTTATGATTTGTAGAACAACTTAAAAAAATTAATATTTATTGTGTTTAAATATTTTTAAAAATAAATATATATATTTTTTATCAAGTCAGTTACTTGGCATAACTTTATATAATATATAACAATAAGTACAGGGTCTCTCGCAGTCCAGCTCGCTCGACTGCAATCTTTCCCACAAGTTTTCAGTATTATCAACCGCATTGACAGCGACAACGAGATGCAATTCTGCATGTAATATATTTATTGCACGTTACACAAATCGTCCCCATCCCCTGCCTTTCCGCCTTCCACTTTCCGCAACATTTGCGGCGGCATTTGCCACACCAAAGCGAAATAAAATTCAATTGAGCAAATGAAAAATCTTTGCAGGTGCTTTGAGATTGTGTCTCGTGCCCGCCCTTAGCCGGCACACCACAAAGGCGAAACGAAAATGGGGAGAGAGGCAGAAAGAGGAGCAAGAAAGGGGAGACAAGATGAAAGACGACAGACGAAAGAGGAACGAGGAACGATAACGTAACGTTGACGTAAGGGCCACATTCAATTGAAATGGCCTTTTGTGGACAGATACACAGAAACAAATTATTTTTCGAAAATTCAATTTAAAATTTCTGTTTTTTGAGTATTTTTAGAAAGAAAAAAATGTAATTAAAAAATTAAGCAAATTAAAAAACATGACTAAAATATTAGATTCTAGTTTAAAACTAAAAAAAGAGCCGGTTTATTAAAATATTAACTCAGATCCACATGAAAAATAGTACTGGAATCAAGTATTTTATACGCGGTACCAAAAAGATTTAGATTACTAAACTTTTGACACCGTTTGCGATTGATTTTATACCGAACTAACGAATTTTGTTTTCTGTGTAAGAGCTGACAAACTTATTTTTATAGAGTTTTTTATATTTTTAATAGATCATTTAGATCATCGGGGTGGCATTTCCTATCAAAGGCAATTAAGCTGCAGCTGTAGCGTTCCAGGAAAGGCAAAAGTCGAAACACGGATGCAATCTTTCAACTGGCACAAAACTGTACGCACAGTTTTCAGATACAGATACATTTACAGATACATTTGCTATAAATGAGGCACATACATATTCATAGGCATCGACATCGACATCGACAGCGGTACAGACCGGCACCGATCGATCGATCGATCTCATTTGGGTTTGTAGCATTGATTTATGCCCAAAGATCTCAATTTCCTAGAAATCAACGGCCCAAAGAGAGGTCGAGGTCTGAAGAAGACAACGACATCGTGCGATCGCGTCATTGTCTTTATGATGATTGTGCGATCGTACGATCGTTTATGATATGCTTACAATTATTGCATCAGTCTAGATTGGGGCCTGACTGACTGACTGTCTGACTGGCAGTTGAAGGGGTTGAGGGGGCTGAAAGATGCACACTCGGCTAGCCAAATTGGCCCGTTTCCGCTAATGGGAACATGACGAACCGACCAACACTTTGCGATCTCTCTCTATCAGTCTCTTCTCTCTCACTCACTCTTTGAGAGTCGCTTACTTTGCACTTTTCTGTTAATTAATGGCTTTGACCGGAACTGGATTTGCCAAGGGGACGTAGACGTTGGTAGCAATAGATATACAGATAGTGGCAGTGATAGGGGAAGGGAAAAGGTAAGGCGGTAAGGCAGATGCTGAAACGGCTCATTCAACAGTCAGACAGAGAGACAGACAGACGGACGGACGGTCAGTTCGGGGAAAAGATAGTGCAACATGCAACTGCCAAGACCAGTCACACACACATTCACACACACACACAGACAGCAGTTGTCATGCTGGCATGTGAATTGCAGGTTGTACGAATCATCAAATGTATGTGTAAGTGTGTGTGCGTGTGTGTGTACAGTATGTCAAGAAATTGTTGTGACAAAAGAAAAAATTCACAAATCACTGCGGATGGCAGTCCGCGCTAGTGACAAAAGAAGAGTGCGAAAGGCGACTAGCAATATATGCAGGAAGAATGGAACATTTGCTATGACTGCCCGATCAGGTCGAGTAATATACCGATCGAAAGGTATAAGCTTAACTAACAAATGTGCATGCTAAGACTTTTCACCTTTTTTTTATGAAAAACTTAAGATTATTCGTTACAAAATTGGATATCAGAAGTTTTGGGGCATGAAAATGTTTTCGTAACTAGACTTTTACCTCGTGAAGAGTTTTTTTTTTATAAGTTATAAGTTTATATAAGCCCAAAAAACTAATTATTTTTATTTCAATAACTGGTTCTTAAAAACAGCTTAAATAAAATAAAAAAGAAAATTGAAAAGAAATAAATAAGAAATAAGAATAATAAAAAATTAATATTTTTCAATATTAAATATTTGAATTTATTTCTTTGCTAAAAGACTTGCATGACACACTGTATGCGGCAAGTGACGACGTGAGAAAATTCATGTGCATGCCACAAATTGTGTTGCCGTTTTCATGGATTTTTACTACCAAGAAGACTCGACTACGCGCCTGGCAACAGTCTCCGAAGATTCCGAAGATCAAAAGAGAAAGAGAAAAAAAAGACGACCTCGACCTCAAGAAGCGTGCAAAGAGCTCGTGTCTTTAAGGCTTAGAGGGAAAATCCACTGTGAATTATCGAGGGATTTCCATTGAAAAACGACTGCTATTCATTCAGAATTCAGAAGTACTATATTCGACAGGTTTCGGCTTTTTAAAGTGACAGACATGACAGCGACTTTTTTTGGCTTGTTTCGAGCTGAACTTGAAAGTGGATTTCCCGTTTCAGAGACAGACAGAGACAGACAATACAATCCACAACATCCACAAACATACATATCTTCAATTCTACGAACATTTAACACAATCTCGTTTATATTGTAAGTACGATCGCAATTGTCTGTCTGTGTGCGTGAAGCACATGGAATGGAAAATTTATGAAACCACTTTATGAATTTCGATTAACTTTTCCATAAGTATGGAAAATTTTCGAGTTTGAAACGAAATCGAAATGAAATCCAATTATCGCTAATTGTTCAGCTGTTACACGAAATCCAGCTGAGCATTAACTAAACTTACAATATATACTAAGTATCAACTAGTTATCTCGGTTTATCGCACTTCCTCAACTTGCTCATTCATATTCATATTGTATTCTAATCTATCAATTAACTTATGGAGTGTGCCTAAGCCTACATATTTCAGTTCGTCTATGTGTGCGTGCGTATCTGTGTAATCTGCTTCACTTGCATTCTTGAATTGTGTGTGCGTGTGATTTGTGTGTCTCGGGTTACCTTTTGTTCGTTGTGCAACAACAAGCAGAGCACCCAACAACAACAACAACAATAGCGACAGCTTGTGACCATCGTCGACCACCACCGAAGTCAAAGACTCTCCGACTCTCTCGCCCAATTTAACGCTGCGATTGCATCAGCCATTTCGGCTCTACGCCGGCGGCGCAGTCGCTGCTGCTGCTGCTGCAGTTGAGCGGGCAAAAGGTAAAGCCGAGCATAACCCATAAACTCTTGCCCTTGTCTCGCTCACACTCACTCTCCGCACAATGCGTGCCTGTGTGCGTGTGTGTCTGTGTACGTTAAGCTATGAGTCAGAGTCGGAATTAATCGTAGCTTGGCAGGTGATTTTACCTTATGCAAGCGACATTAGATTTAAATTAAAAAAATAAATAGAAGAGCTGACGGGATTCACGTAGACAACCAGCTACGTCAGAGGTGCCAAGTTGCCAAGTTAATCTGTTCCAATTAATTTGATTTATGGGAATTTCTTTTTTAGTCGTCCGCTCTAAATTCTGCTTGGCATTCGGAATTGCGCCTTTGGCAAATTGAAATCGCCGCACATTGAAATCGCCTCACTACAAATTTATACAAAGATGCATACATACGTACAAATGTACACATTTACATACATATGTATGTATGTGTGTGTTTTCTTTTTATAATAACAACTACGAACTGAAATAGTTCCACTATAAGTTCGGAAATAAAATGAAAAACAAAACGAAAGATCCAATGACGTGTGTAAATGTTTTTAACTCTGCGCTATTATC
Source organism: Drosophila suboccidentalis (assembly GCA_037043435.1). Classification (NCBI taxonomy): domain Eukaryota; kingdom Metazoa; phylum Arthropoda; class Insecta; order Diptera; family Drosophilidae; genus Drosophila; species Drosophila suboccidentalis. The sequence continues at coordinate 90,494 of JBAMBK010000757.1, read as the reverse complement.
AACGCAAAAGTTCAATAGAGCTTGAATAACAATTATGAGCAATGTGTATGTGTGTATGTATGTATATTGGAAAAATAATAAAAAAGGGGGCTCGTTGCTCCACACATCACACATACACACACATCACAGACAGGCACACATACAAACATCTCGAGGACAGGGCCGTTCACAGTGGAAATCGAACGACGCGAATGCCATACATATAATTAACAATTTCTCCTAATTGACAACATGCATACATACACACAGATTTGTTGGTATTTTTCATATCAAAGATATTTTATCTACGTATGTATTTGTCACCATAGCAGCATAATGTATACTCTGCGAGTGTCTCGTGAGCTGAACAACGTCACATCAAATTCGCCGCACCCTCACCCTTTTGCCCATTTCGCCACTTGGGGGCTCGTCTCTCTCGCTGCTGCCGTTGGCCCAGCGTCAGCAGAGGCAGCGACGCACATTCTTTATGTGTACAAGCGAAGAGCGACGCTTGCCTCCAAGCTCCAGCATCGCTGCTGATTGCTCTTACGCTTCCACACAATTGAGCGCATTCGCTCTCCGTCTCTCTCTATGTCTCTCTCTCTCTTGATCAATGGCATGCAAATGCAAATGCGGCGAGTGCAAAATGCAAATGCATAATTTATTGCCAAAGCGAATGCCGTTGATCCGGCAATTTAGCAACTTCCAGCCTACCTCCCTCGCTCTGGCACTCTTTCTTTCTCTCTGTCTTTGTCTCTCGTCCTCCCGCTCCAACAACTGTGACGCATTTGAACTCGTCCAGTGCTCCGCTTTGCTAATTCCACGTCTGTCGCTCTGTCTGTGTGTGTGTATGTGTGCGTGTGTACAACTGTATTTCAATGCGCTTTTCGCCTTCAACTTTTCATTTAGCTTAGGTTTTTTTTTTCATTTCATTAAATAAATTGCAATTTATTACAAAACGATCTGATTATTAATTGCTTTTGAATTGATTTCGCTTGTCCGACTCGTTTGCATTGCCCCGTCGGGATGGGGCGAAGAGAGCAGCGCTGCGACTGCGTGACCAGCGCAACGTGAACGTCAACGTCAACGTTACAGATTCTGCTCACGTAGCCCAGTCCCAATTGGAACTGCTATGACACTAACTGGAGTCACTTTGAGTCACCACCAATTATGCAGATAGTTCAGTTCCAATAATATTTCGCCATTGATTGAAATTCACTTTAAGCAAATACAAAAATATCTGATAATTAACTTTACGTGGAAAAGACAATCTGCAATGTTTATTATTATTTCTTTTGATTTCTGTTTTTGTTTTTGTCATTCTTCTCATCAAATCTTATTATTGAGAGGGTCTTTTATTTGTTTATGCTTCGGAGCATTAAAGTCGCCTGAGAATCGCATCGAATCGAGTGTTGAATCTTCAGAAGAATCTACCCATAAGTATTTCTGAGCAAAACATAAACAAGAATTTTTTGGGTCCCACATTCGTGTAGACAGAACGGCGTCAATCGCTTGAGACTTATCAGTTTCTTCAATATTATCTGATTTTTCTTTAAGCATTTTTCAGATTTATAGATTTCATATTCATATTCATACATCGCATTATTTTCAAATGCCAATCTGTCATTTTATTTGATTTCTTTTCAGGTCAATTTCAATTGCGCTTTGCAATTAGCTTTGGACGTCATGATTTTCATATTTCGAAGGCCTCGCTTTAGGTTTTAATAAATAGATCGTATCATATAAGTGTCCCGGTTCTATTTATAATTCTAATTGATACATGTACATAGGTAAAAATTTGCAAATCACGAAAAACCCCAACCCAAGACCGAATGTTCTACTCAAATCTCAATTCTGAATCTGTATCTCAATTTCAATCTGATCCCGCCCTCAATCACATGAACCGCAAATTATTATTTAACATGATAATATAAAAATATACTGCTTATACATAGTATTTGCCAAGGTACATTGGCCTAGGCAACAAGCAGGTAAATCTAATGGAATCTAAAGATTTGCTATAGGTTTGTATATTTTTTATAAAAATTAAATCTTTCATTTTTTTGTTAATTTTTTTGTATTATCTTGAGTATTTCAATAGTTAATCGAATCATTATCCTTATAAAATATAAACTGTTATTATCTTACAAATAATCCGAAAGATATTTATTTTTTTCCAATTTTTCTTCATATAAAAAAGAGGTACTATTTCAGTTTATTGTGAAATAGGGTATGTTATCTTCGTTATAAGTAAAGAAAGCTCATACATTTCTCATTTAGCACTATTATCTTCCAATTGGTAAATGTTAAAAGCATTATCAATAGGCCGAAAAGTGCCTCAGGTGTCAGGTGTCTATCAAAATGAGTCACAGCAAATCAATTTCAATTTCAACAGATAAACACAATTACAATGAATTACACTTGTGATTCGCAACTGGTTCTCACATGATTTTTGGCAGTGTATGATAATAGCTAATACTAAGTTAGGATTATAGCCTACCTGCATAGTGTTTTTATTGGATATGTGCTTGTTCCAATTTTTAGATATTTTTCACACTTTCGTATTCACTTTTCACTTTTAACGTACACTTTTCGTTGAATGGGTTTTCCGAATTATGTTGAGTTCCTTGAATTTCTTTACTTTTTTTTTGGTTGATTTCTTCGGTCTGTGTTCTGTTCTCGGATACGAGATGTGACTGCTGACGGCTTGTTGTTACTCTGTGTGGCGAAAGGTTCGAGCGTCCATGCTTTTATATCGTCCGCCGAATTCGAATTCAACAAGTGCTTTTGACGAGCGCTCAAGCGACGGCCAAATTGGTCTCCACACTCGGCTTATTAACAGTTATGGCGTCTCGGCCTCAGTCTCCATCTCCCGATGCTGTTCGCATTGGTGTTGGATATGCCTGGCGTGCATTTGTATTAGTGTATAGCTGTTGCTCTCGTCGGCTTCGGCTTCATCGTCAGCGTCGTCGGGTCGTCGTCGTGTCGTCATCGTGTGATGCTATCTGCTTGCCTTAGTGCATGTGTGTGTGTGTGTGTGTGCGTACGCGTGTCCATGTGTGGGTGTTGTTGCTTCGACTCCTTTGATTGAAAATTGAATGCAAATTTATTTTATATCACATTTTTCTCATTAATATTCGCGCCGATATGCATTGTCGATACTGCGAATTGATATAAAATGCGTGCGCATTCATTTGATTTATACATACATACATATGTATGTAGATATATTCGTAACCTCAATTCATAAATTAAGTACAGTTGCCGATTTAAGCAGTTAACTGCCAAATCTCCATCTTAATCTCCATTTTCATTTCCATCTCTAGCTGAGCAGTTACGGGAATTGCATTAGAACAGATCAAAGTGCTCACTTATCGATACCTCGATCGATACCTAACGATATCGATAACGATAACTAAGGTACAGTTGCTCTTCCACAGTAATTCAATAGACCTAGGATATCATTAGATCAACCTACAGTCGATTCAAATCAATTAAATTCGAAAATTTAAATCACAACAATCGAAATCGCGTGGCATTCGAATTCGAGTGGGAATGGGAATGGGAATTCAGTAATTAGTGTTTGACCCATTGTTGACCCTTGTTAAGTTTCGGAGCATTTGAATTCTTCTGTGGAATTCTTTGCTTTCCTCAGCCTACGATTCTTCTCTGATTCTGATTCCGACTCGTCGTTGATTGTCCGAATTGAAAAGCCAGCGAAATCTGCATTTCATTTGCTCGCCCTCAAGAGAGAGTGAGATGTCCACCAAGTGCCACCGAGTTGCACAAAACGTAACCAGTTCCAGCTGGGGCGGCACTTCCGTTGTGCCCCCTTTCTCCTTTCTCCTTTGTTCCCTGTCCCCCTGTCAATAGGTGAGCTGCAGTTGCTGCGGATCAATGTCTCCTAAGAGAGCAGACGTCGCAGATTTAGGGATTGACAACTTAGGGATGGTAGTCCAAACTGAACAATCGAATTTAGAATTGCATTTTAAAAATAGTCTACTGGATTTATAGGAATATTTGACAGTCATTTAACGATTTGTTCAATATAATTATTAAATAATGTATTATAAAAGTCTCAGTTTATTTTGGGCTACTATTTATTTATGCAATTTTAAGAATTCATTCAAGTGTTTACTTTGTTTTTGTCGCACTTTTTAAAATAGTTAATGACGATTTATAGGAATATTTGACAGTCATTTATCGATTTATTATTTATAATTAATTTTATTAATATTTTTAAATATTGCATATAGTAGAATGTAAATAATTTAAATCAATTTTTAATTGATTTTCAATTTTCAGAATTCATTTAAGTCTTAGCTTTGTTTTTTGGGCGCACTTTTAAAATAATTTATACAACAAATTTTGGTAAAAAGGTCAAATTATTAAATCGAGCTTAACAGAAAGATAGGACAGGAATATTTGATAGGAATATATTTTATCGTTTTATTAGTTTAATACTGAAATTTTTAAATATTGCAAATTATAAGATCGATTTAAGCAAGAATATTTTATAGGAATATAAATATTTGATCGATTTATTGCAAATTATTAGATCGATTTAAATTAACTAAAAAAATCGCTTGGGCAAAATTCGATTAATCGATATTTCGATGCTTTCTTTACATCCCAAGAGGCAACATTGGCAGACCTGTTGCACATTTGCATGCCACACGCCCCCCTTCCACCCCCTGCTTGCTGCAAATAAAAAGAACTTAATTGATTCCGTGGCATAAATTGAAATGCACTCGCAGAAGTGAACTCGAAGTTAAAGTTAAAGTCATAGAAGTGTCATTGTAGTCATTGTCGGAATCGAAGTTGAAACCGTTAAATTCAAATGAGTTTGTGAAAGGGGGTGAGTGGAGGGGGAGAGGGTAGACATGTTGTGTGTGTGTGTGTGTGTGTGATTCATGCACACAAACAAACAATCATCATCATAATGAGCTGCTAATCAATGTGTCTGCGGAATTCAACTACCCCTACCCCCTACCCTTCCCCTCTTTCCACCCTCCCCTCCTCACCCCCTCGCCAAAGCACGCTGCCTGGCAACACTGATGTCCTGTAGCTGCCACAAGAGTCTAGGACAAGTTAACTCACCCGTTGTGTTCCCTCCCCCTTCCCATCTCTCCCTCTCCCTCCCTCTCTTTCTCTCCCTCTGTCTCTGTCTTTCATTCATTAGCCCTTGGTGCCCACGCTCAGTTGTCGCTCATCCAATTTGGCCAACATGGAATCGCAATAGGGCTTCATTTGAATTGTCAGCTTGTCTCCAATTGATAATGCGCCATTGTCACCACGCCCACATGCGACGACGCCCACGAAAATTGGGATGACAACAGTACGCGGTCCCTACAAACATACATATGTACATATGTATATAAATATATTTATATACATATTTTGTGTTGGCCCCTCTAGGACATCATCAGTCATCATCAAGGGCCAATCAGTCAACAGCATGGCGTAATTAAACACAGCAAGCAGCAACAACAACAGCAACAACAACTTGCAACACTGTCAAGTGTCACCCTGTTGAGTGCCACTTGTGGCATGTCCCCTTCCCCATCCCCATCCCCCTCCACGTCGCAGCTATTTATTAAATTGCCTGAAATTAATCCCAGCTAAAGTCATGACTTTGTTCCGCCATTTTCAGTTCTTTTTTTAGAACTCAAATTTGCCTAGATTTATGAATTCCTTTGTTACCAATTTTCAAGCATACTTTTAGGGGCAAGATTTGTTGAGCAGCGAATTGAACTGATTGATTACTCACACATTTCCCAGTTGTGTCTGCCCCAAATTGGTGGTGTCTAAAAATAGAAGTCAGGTACAAGCAACTAATCTTTCTTTTTTTTAATTTGGAATCAAATTTTCACTCCTAAATTAGTTATGACTAATGATTATGTAAAAATACCTGAACAAAAAAAGACATTTCGAATGAATGATTTTCAATAAATTCAACTCACTTTATGGATTTACATTTCTAATTTTCTTACTCCTTGACGTTTTCTCAAAAACTTTAATCTGCTATAACTTTGTCAGAGCTTAACCGATTTGCTTGCGAAATATTAATTTTATCAAGCTTTGACCTCCAATTTTATGCTGCATTTAAATTTTACTTAATTAAAAAATTTACATTTTCCTTGACACTTTTTCGCAAACTTCAATCTGTCAAAATTTGTTAGAGCTTAACCGATTTCTTTGCGGAATGTCAATTTTATCATTGTTATTTTTATTCATTTGAAAAACAAAAGTTTTTTCCAAAATTGTTCAATTTTTCCATACTAACTCCCTTGTCACTTTCTTATTAATTTTAAACTGTCACAATTTCATAATTTCTTTTATCTGCAAAGTGTTTCTATTTTTATGGACAGCACTGTGCGCCATAAAAACATATGTGAAAAAGCTTTAAAATTAGTTGCTTTGCCAAAGCTTTCTTTTAGTTGCTAAGCTTAAAAAACAAAGCAACAGCTGACACAAAAGCTCAAACAATGTTAAACGATTACACACTGAACGAGAAATGTTAGTACGCACAAATTGACACAGATTTTGATACAATAAATTACATATTTTTATTTTCAATGAGAAATGAGAAAGAACTGAAACAGAAAATTTAATGTGAAATAGTTAGTGAGAATATAACCGGTTAAGGCACACACAATCAACAATCGACACACATGTGCGGTTCATTTTCGCTGGGTGTACACGATGGTATAACCAAATGGCAAAAGCTCTGTCAAAAGCGCTATCTCCCCAAGTCGCCAGTCGCCAAAGAGACGTCGTCGCTGTCGTTGTCGTCGTTTACGCAGTAAGTGAAACGCGCTTATCTTTCCAGCGCTTAACTTTCCAGCATTCCAACAACTTGTTGATCATCGCCCGTTTCGAACCGATTCACTTGCAGGCGCAATGAACAACTCCTTCAGCCGCTTGGCACCGGCCCTACGGCGGGGTAAACTTCTGGTCCAACGGGGAACCTTCTCTGAACGCCACCTGGTACGGCCCTTATCCAGCACCCAAGTCCAGCTCGATAAGCATGAGTAAGTGCAAAGTAACACCTCAGTTATGGCAAGCTTTTTTCGCGGTCTCGATCCAACAAAACAGGTCCCCAATGGCACTGTAAACATTGGTATTGCTCTTCCAGGAAATGAAAATGTTAGATTGTGTATTGTACACATGTGTGTCTATAAAACAAATAAAATTAGCATGATTAGAGTCTAGGGAATTGAAATCGGGCACGTATGCCACTAAATTTTAATTAACTATGCCATCAGCTTTTAATACTCTGTGAAGGTGACTTATTAACGGGTATTTTAACTTTTTTGGCAAAGTTGTGAAATCTTCTTGGATTTAATTTGTTATAATTGATCGAATTATACAAGAAGTGAAGAAACGAAGAAAGTAATCAGTCAGTATTAGCTTAAAATATTTCTTAAAAGTGACTTATCAACGGTTTTTATAATTTATAATTATTTTTGTATATATTTTTTTAAATAAAAAGTGTGTATAAAAGTTATATAATCAATAAGTCTAATAATCAGTCAAAATTAGTTTTTGATAACTTTTATAAATTACGAACGAAAGAGTATTCTAACTTTTTTCAAAAGTTGGGAAACTTGCTCTCTTTCCATAATATGATAGATGACAGCATCAATTCTGGTTGCCCATTGAACGTAACTTTGCAACTGTTATTTTAACTTACGATCCCATAAAGTTCAATTCATCAAATCTTGCAATAAATAAGGAAAAATAGAGAATTTTAAAAATAACATTTAATACTATTTATTAGACAGGGTATATAGGTATTAGAGCTATAAAGGTATCTTACAGAATATTATCTAATCTAATATTATAGTATACAGTTATCATATCATTTTAGAGGGTATTGCCAAGGCGAACAGACTCGCATATAAAACTCCTGTAAAGTATATATTTACAGGGTATTGCCAAGTCGAGCAGACTCGCAAATATATTTTGCAGTAAACAAATTAAATATATTTACAGAGTAATGTCAACACGAGCCGACACCCGCAAATAAGACTCACTTATCATATCTATATCTCTATCTTTATCTATGTTATCAATCTATCAATCTGTAATCTATCGATATTTTGCAGCTGTAAAGTGCTGGTGGTTGGCGGTGGAGCCGGTGGTTGTGCCCTGGCCGCCAAGCTGTCAACCCGCCTGGGCAAGGGTAAAGTGATCGTCTTGGAACCCGAGGAGGTAACTACATACATTTTAACTGAGCCATGATACGAATATTTCCTAAAAAGAATTACCTTAACCCCCTAGAGACACTATTACCAGCCGATGTTTACCTTGATTGGCGGTGGCATGAAGCGTCTGGAGCAGTCGTATAGGCAAATGGCCGATGTGCTGCCCAAGAAGGCCAAGTGGCTAAAAGAGAAGGCCGTTGAATTCGATCCGGATAATAATACGGTCCGCACATCGGGTGGCAATACCGTCAAATATGATATGCTGCTCATTGCCACTGGCTTGCAACTGAACTACAACAAGGTAAGCTGAAATATTATATTATTTAAAGAGCCGATCAACTGTGAAACAATGAATCCAGCTTAATATAAAAAAAAAAAAAAAAAAAAAAAACAAGTGGGAAAGGCTATAGTCGAGCTCCCGACTATAGGATACCCGTTACTTAAGTATAGCTTTTATAGTCTCTGAGATCTAGGCCCTTACACGGACGGACATCGACTCGGCTGTTGATGCTGATCAAGAATATATACACTTTATAGGGTCGGAGATGCTTCCTTTTCCCTGTTACATACATTGCAACGAATACAATATACCCTTTTATTTGTTTTAAGGTAACGGGTATAATAAATGGAGTTGGGTATAATACATTTTAATAAAAAAAAAACGTAATTATAAATACAAAATAAGCGCTTAATTTTGACTTGGTAATTTGCTAGGTCGAATATCAGTTCAATTTAAAGCTTTCATAACTTTGCCAAATGTGCACAGGGTCCATTCAAATGTTTGTTAATTTTATTTTAAGATATCGACTTTTAAGCATAGGGAGAACCTTTAAGGAGAACTCTTTAACATTTTTTTCAACTCCTGTCTTAAATAACTGAACTTAATTCTGCAAATAAACTTCAAGATAAAAACGCCAGTACCATAAGCATATACCAACTAATTTAAGTATACTACATATAAGACTAAGCAAATCATGTATAAAATATTTACACTATAAGCTTAAGGCCTCAGCTGCTATAGCTTAAATTTAAGTTAGACGTAATTTTAATTCCGTACTAACTTGTTAATAATAATAATAATAACTCCAGTAAGTTGACGGTTTTCCAAAAAAATTTAATTCAACTAGATTTCAAAAAATTATCGAGTTAAGGTACTTAAAAACCGCTCGCAAAGTTCGAGTGGGCAATTTTCCGATGTTTTTTTAAATGTCTATAATCTATACTCTTCCTTAGGTGCCCGGTTTGCAGGCGGCTCTGGCGGTGCCCAATGGTAAAGTCTGCTCCATATACTCGCCGCAGTATGTGAATCATGTCTACGATTGTCTGCGCAACATCAAGGAAGGAAATGCGATCTTTAGCTACCCCTTGTCCCCCATCAAATGCGCGGGGGCACCGCAGAAGATCGCCTACATTGCTGAGCACTATTTTCGCAGGGTAAGAACGTCTTCTGATAACGGTATTTCTACTCTTTCTGCTTCTAATTCTTCTCTTTCTTGCAGACGGGCAAGCGTGACAAGATTAATATCACGTATAATACAGCTCTGCCAGTGCTTTTCGGTGTGAAACATTATGCAGATGCTCTCTGGCCGATTATGAAGAAACGCAACATAACGGTAAACACTTGTCGTAACTTGATTGAGGTTAAGCACGAACAGGATATTGCCGTTTTTGAAGCTGTTAACAAGCCGGGCAAATACTTTGAGGAGAAGGTATACTGAAAGTTGAAAATACTTCATATATATCTTATTAATTAATCGGAAATAATTAGTACTCGATGCTGCACGCCGTGCCACCGCAGAGTGCTCCCGACGAGCTGACCAGGTGCAAGCAGCTGGTGGACGAGGCTGGATACGTGGATGTGGACAAGTCCACGCTCCAGCACACCAAATACAAGAACGTATTCGCCATCGGGGACTCGGCCAACACGCCCAACTCAAAGACGGCGGCAGCTGCAGGTAAACTAAACATTGGTCTGATAATATAGGGAGTATTTTTTGAGGATTTAATCTAATAAGGATGAGCTTCTTAAAGAGCTGAAAACTAGCATAAGCTACATTTTACTTAAATATTTATGAAATTATAAGAAAGCTGGAAATTAGAATAGAATTAAGACTACTAATAAATTAACGTAATTTAATTTAATTTAAATATTTCAAAAGGAACAAATTATTAGAATACATTGTATTATTAATAGTATTATTGAATAAGTTTTTTAATTTTTATTTTTGTATAAAAGAGTGCTACAAAAACTGATTTCTATTTTACAGCTGCACAGTCGCCGGTTGTTTTCCAAAACATGCTCGCCGTAATGGAGGGGAAGCCCCTACCGCAAGTTTACGATGGTTATGCATCATGTCCATTGGTCACTGGCTATCACACCTGCATGCTGGCCGAGTTTGATTACAGCCTGACGCCGCTGGAGACATTCCCTGTGGCGCAGAATAAGGAGCGTTATTCAATGTTTATTATGAAAAAAGACCTAATGCCCATATTATACTGGAAACTAATGTTGCCCGGTTACTGGAATGGTCCAGCCCTCATGCGCAGCATATTCTCCGTGTTCAAAAGCAAAGAATAAGTGACTTACTCAAATAACGCAACATATGATCTACATTAAAATGCAATAGATATTTCTAATAAATACATTTAAAAAGCAAATCATTAAAGTTTCAATTTTACAACGGTTTCAGCTGAGAGCGCAACTTTTCCACTAGTGAAAAGTTAACTTTCTTAATTTTGAAGCAAGAATTTTGAAAATTTTACCAGAATTTTTGTTGAATTTAAAATTTTTTTTTTTATAACTCAACTCTTTCCAATTTTAGAATGAATCATAATTAAAAAAATGTTGTATTTTGTTGTTTTTTTGAAATTGTTTTAAAATTTTTTTGATCGATTTTCGAACATTTCTAATTTTTTATTTCAAATTTGCTCGCGCTGTTTTATTTACAGCAAAAAAGCTAAGCTGGATGTACATATGTGTGCAAGCATATCGGCACTAAATTATTCTGTAAGCTGCACATTGCCACTTAATACCTCAAATTACCTTTTCTGATATTTCACAATGCTTGCACGCGCGACACGTCCGACTCGACGAAAAACTGTTTTTAAATTGACAAGGAACGCTGAAAGAAGAAAGAAGCAGATGTCAACTTGAAAGACAGGGTGAAAGAAAAAGAGCCAGTTTTGGCGCAAAAACGCCAATTGTGGCAACTGTAGTCAACACTAACACAAAAAAGAGCGAACTGGTTCGTTGAAATGAATCTGAGCGAATTGGCAGCAGGACAGGAATTTGAATTTAACGTAACTTGATCTTCTGTTAGTTAACATAACTAGGCTACTTAACATTTGTAGATTCGTTATCAAGCTGCTCCCTGTGAATGGCAAAAACGGCGAATGCTACAAAGGATCATTTAACTGCAATAACAATAATGTACGGTTGCTTTAATTAACAAGTACAAAATCAGCGCTCTTCTGCAGCAATTTAAAGTAATATAGTGTAGGTAAAATTTAAATAAATTGCCTGCAAAAACAAAGTGCATAGCCTATCTGACGCAATTCGGAGACGCGTGAAGTTGGCTGCGAACGCAAATCCAACGAAAAAGAGGAAGCAAAAGCGTGGCGTCTCTTGGGCGCAAAGCATTTGAAGCTAACGACGAAAACTGAAACAAAAGCAAATTAAAAAGAAAAAAGAAAATTAAAAGCGCTAAGCTGAAATACAAATACAAACTATCGAAATGAAAGCAATGTAAGTAGAAAATAATAGCACAATCGAAGCAAGTTATGAAATGTATGTATGCAGGGCTCGTACGCCGATGCGCGTCCCGAAAACGCCGCGAGCAGCGCAGTCGGAAAAGCGGCGGGATTTGTCGGCAGGGAAAGAACAACAACAACAGGATCCAGTCAATGTGTTTTGTAGAGTGCGCCCGCTGCAGTCGGATGCGGACTTGACGTGCATGCGCGTCAAGAACTCGACCACGATTGCGGTCAACGCGCAGGATCAGCTGCTACGGAACGGCGCCCAGCGCGAATTGCAATACATCTTCAAGCACGTCTTTCAGCCGGATGCCACGCAGCAGGATGTGTTTGCAGCCGTCGCGCAGCCGCTGGTGGACAATCTCGTGCGGGGCAGGAACAGTCTGTTGTTTACCTACGGCGTGACCGGGAGTGGCAAGACGTACACGATGACGGGCAACTCGAGGCATCGTGGTGTCATGCCGCGTTGCCTGGACTTGCTCTTTCGCACCATCTCGGACTATCAGGCCAAGAAGTTTGTCTTCAAGCCGGACAAGCTGAATGGCTTCGAGATCCTGTCCGAGGAGGATGCGCTGCTCGAGCGTCAGCACGAGATGAATCAACGTTTTGCGGGCGCTGGCAGATTTGCCTTTCGTCGCAAGGAATCGGATCCAGAAATCGCATCACAGGCATCCGTAGAGCCAACGCCGCTGTCGGTGCTGGACGAGGACAACATGTACTCGGTGTTTATCACCTATGTGGAAATGTACAACAACAGCGTGTACGATCTGCTGGAGGATTCGGGCATACAGAAGTAAGGCGGCGGTGTTTATACTAAAATTAAAGTCATGTAATTTATTAAAATTGTCATCTCAGATCGTTGCAGTGCAAGATCATACGCGAGGATGCCAATCATCAGATGTTTGTGCACGGCGTCACCGAAGTGGAGGTCAAGACGGTGGACGAGGCCCTCGAGGTGTTCCAGATGGGCCAGAAGCGCAAGCGCATGGGCAACACGGTGCTCAATGCGGAGTCGAGTCGCAGCCACTCCGTGTTCAACATACGCCTCGTCCAGGCGCCCACCGACTGCCAGGGTGAGCAAGTGGTCCAGGACAAGCACAACATCACCATTAGCCAGCTGTCGCTGGTGGATTTGGCGGGCAGTGAGCGATCCTCGCGTACCAAGAATACGGGCGTGCGTCTGCGGGAGGCGGGCAACATCAACAACTCGTTGATGACGCTGCGCACGTGCCTGGAATACCTGCGGGAGAACCAACAGACCAGCCCGAATCCAGCGCCCAAGAAGATACCCTATCGCGACTCGAAGATCACGCACATGTTCAAGAACTACTTTGATGGCGAGGGACAGGTGTCCATGATTGTGTGCATCAATCCGCGCATGGAGGACTACGACGAGAATATGGTAAATCTTGAGAAATCTCTGTTTGATTTGTTACTCACTCTGGACACTCCTTGCAGCAAGTCATGAAGTTCGCCGAGATGACGCAGGAGGTGCAAATAGCGCGTGCCACGCCCATGAAACCAGATCTGGGACTGACGCCCGGGCGTCGCAAGGCCAACAAGCTCTTTAAGATCGCTGTCAACAATCTGAATGAGCTGGGCATACCGGAGGCCAAGCAGCTGGAGGTGGACGTGGGCCTGGTGTACAGCTTGGGACCCGATTTTCCCAACTACCAGATGGACAGTCCCGAGGCGGAGTGCAAGATCCAGGAGCTAATGGAGTACCTGGAGCAGCGCATCGACAGGCGTCGCAAACTGCGCGCCAACATGGACATTAAATGTAAGTTTCAGATGCCTTCAAATTGATGTAATCCTCTACAGCATTCGTTGTTTGGCAGGTGACAACTTCCGGCAGCTGCTGATGAATTTGGACCGGGATAATCTGCAGCTGCGCACGGAGCTGGCTTCCCTGAAGGCCGTCTACAAGCAGGAGCGGGATCGCAGCGCTGCCCTGGAGAACAAGGTGCGCATCCACGAGAGCTCCATTGATGTGCTCAACAACACGGTGAGCAAGCGGGAACGACAGATCCAGGAACTGACCCACAAACTCAACGAGCAGGAGCACCTGCTCTCGCAAAAGGATCAGCAGAACGAGAAGCAAAAGAAGAAGTTCAATTCCAAGCTGGCTGTGGAGTCCGACAAGAATAAGCGAGAGTTTGACCTGAAGCTGCGGGAGCAACGTGCCAAGATGCAGGAACGCATGCGCATCAAGGACGAGAAGCTGCGTCTGGTCTCCAACATTCTGCAGTCGGAGGATGTGCCCAGCTTGCCGCGTTCCCAGAGCTCAGAGGACATGCTGAACGAGAAGGATCGCGGCGGCTTCACAGCGCGCACTGAATCCTCGATGCCGCCAACAACGACACGAACCGAGCGCACTGATATCTACTGCACACCACGACATGTAATCCATCTCTAAGTAGAATTTGATTATCAAACTATTCTAAATTCTATTCTCCTGCTTTAGGGCTTGGCAGCTGCCAATAATCGACACCGTCGCTCCCGTTCCGCTGGCGACAAGTGGCTGGAGCATCGTGCTGCCAATCCTGTGCCGCTGGGCACTATCATGCAGCCGTATCTAAAGAATCGCAAGTCCGTTACCAAGCTGACGGACATGAAGGAACTGACGGGTCATGGAACGACCAAATATTGCCTCGTCTCCCAGGAGGCGGACACCGATGGCGATGTGGAGACAAAACTGTACAAGGGCAATGTGATTCCCACCTGTGGTGGCGGTGCACAAGTCGTCTTCGAGGATGTTGAATGTCTCCGGCAGAAATCGCCCGTCCATTCGCCGACACGTAAACGTCCGAGCAACAGCAATTTGTCGGCATCCGCCTTTGGTGGCCCGTTGCCCAGCACTGGACTCACCTCCGTCCAGGATGTCGCCTCGCGCTGCAATCTCGGCATCGAGGGACACAGCAACAAGAAGTCCAAAATGTAAACATTCTCGAGTGTTTCTTTTTCCAGTTAATTAATTATGTATTATACTCAACATAACCGCATAACCGTTTAATAAGTTGAATCGCAAATGAAGTGATTTGTTTTAAGTTTATAAACTCAATTAAAGAAGTCCACAATATTCAAATTCAATTGTTTTTTACTTCGACTTTATTTGAATTGTTCCATTAAGCGCCAAACGGGTCAAAACGGTTATTGATAGATTCTGCGTGTATCAAGTCTCTCTTTGTCTGCTGCTCTCACATTAATTAAAAGCTCGTCAGTTCAAAGCTATTACTCTGCATGAGTTGAACTAAACGGAATTGCAAAAGCTTTTGCTGCTCACTCGGCTCAAATCTTAAGCCTAAATTAGATAGAGAATTTTAAATTTACTGCATTTATTGTTACGATTATAATGCCATAAAGTATTTCATAAATTATTGTGTAGAGTAATTCGCATACATATTCATATGTCTGTAGCTGTCCCCCCTCCCACCCAATCACCCCGAAAAAACCCCAACGCATTACTTAAGCTCGATGCATTGAGTACAAATATATCATATATCGAATTATCGCTTATCGTGTTGTTGGCCGATTGATCATTTTTAAAGTTTTCGTGTTTGTTTCATTTTGTTTTGGTTAGAAAAGATAATATAAACAAACATAAAATCACATGCACATGCATTTTATTTTATTTAACTTTGTTTTAACTATTATTCCTGCGTTTATTCAGATTTATGCTTAAATTTGTAGATTAATTTCAATTACTAATAAATCAGTCTATAATTAAAATATATGTTCGCTTAATGCTTTTGTGTGTGTGTGTTTGTGTTTTTTTGTATTGTTTTCCCTTTTTTTTTTGTATATGTGTGAGTGTGTGTGTGTGAGCTGCTCCCCCAAATGAGTACCACGGAATACTTAACTCTCTATATAAGACGGAACTAAATAATTTATAATTTTTAAGCATATACCAACATATAATTTGAATGGAGCTTCCTCCACATGGAAGCCTTTTAACAAAACGCACATAATAAACGGAAGAATCAAATACGTACTGTATGCGTATGTATGTGTATGTGTATATGTGTGTGTTATAAACAAAAACAGATCGAAAGAAACCACACAGAATAGGTGGAAATTCAAATGCTCTAACGGCAAATATTAACATTATCATAATCAAATCAATTAAACAAATTTAATCAATATAAAGCTGTTTTTCTTTTTTCTTCTTCTTCATAAAGGTTCGACACGGAACAAAATATGTAAGTGTATGTGTGTAGATGTATAAGTATATGCATAATACGTATATAATTATTTTGTATATATGTATGTAACTAACTCGACTTTCAATGCGAATTGTATACAATAGATTTATATATATTTACTGTATGTATAAATGTCTACGTACGCATTTATAATCAATAAGAACTAAGAAGCAAAAATTATTCTATTGTGGAAAACAAATTTTGGCTATAAAAAGCAACGCAATTGAAACAAAGGATAACATTGAAAACCAATACACTCTCACTCACAACCCAACTCCCAATGTGTGTGTGTGTTTGTGTGTTGTGTATATATATGTGTATGTGTGTGTGTGTGTGTGTAGCAGCTGCATTTGTTGGCAAGGCAAGCAACGATAACAAATCCGATTATCGATTACAGATAAACGTGTCATCTATGTGTAGATGTGTGTGTTGGCATTTAGATGAGTGTATGTGTGTTGTGTGTGTGTTTGCAATGTATTTATCGCTTCCAGCTGCTCGCTACCGTTACCGATCAGCAGCTTTTAACGGTTCTGGCATTTTGCGTTTATCATAACATAGAGTAGAGTGCGCCTTTTTCTGCCGACAGGTAGCAGATTGAAGTGGAACTGATCCTGGAACAGATTCTATGAGCACTTGACACAAGCGCCCTCCACATCAAAGTCCAATACCATCAGCTTTGTTTCCTCGGTGCCATTCCGTGATCCCACAGCGCAAATCAGTTTCGTGTCATTCGCCCTAAGAAAAAAGCATGTTAAATGTGATTTTCTATCGATTCACATTGCTAGTTTATTGAGCTCACCTTATGCGCCACACAACTCCGCCGGAACCACCTGAATCCAGTGCCACCAGATTGCGTATAAAGTCGCCCGTCTTGACGTCCCACAACTTGACGGTGCCATCATCGGAGCTGGTCACCACAAAGCGTGAATTGAATTGCAGGCAAGTGACGGCTGACTGATGCTTGTTTGGACCTATCAACAAAATCAATTAGTTGGCTAAACAATCAGTCAATTAATCAACTTACCCGATAGCGTCTGCAGACACTGTCCCGTTGTTATGTCCCAGACTTTGACCGTGGAATCGGCATTGCCAGAGACGAGTATATTCTGGCGCAGTTCCATGCCCGATGTGAGACTCTGATGACCCATCAGTGTGTGCTTGCAATTGCCCGTCTCCACATCCCACACACGTATCGAGGTGTCCAATGAGCCGGACACAACATGAAGGCCATCAAACTAAACAATTAGAAAACGGGGTAACAATTAGTTTCGTTTCTAGAGGCTGTTCACTGTACAGCACAATAGTACCTGCAGCGAGTAGACGCGATTTGTGTGTCCCTGGAGCGTGTGCAGACACTCCTGTCGCTCCGGATGCCAGATCTTGACCATGTAATCGTAGGCGCCGGAAACAATCAGTTTGCCATCGTATTGCACACAACGCACCGCCGCCAGGTGACCGACGAGCACATGGAGACAGCTGCCCAGTGTAATGTCCCAAACACGCAGTGTGGCATCCCGGGAACCGCTGACCACCCTGTGGAAGAAGGAAGCAATGAATCAATGAACTTGTAAATGGAGGCAGTTGAAGAAGAAATAGAAGGAGGAGGAGACGGATGCTGACCAGGAGAAGGAGGAAGGGGAAGCTGAAGAGTTAAGGTAGGAGGAGGAGCAAAAATTGAAGGAGGATGTTGACTATTAAAAGAAGGAGGAGGAACAGGCAGACACAGACGTGAAGGATAGAGTTACACTCACTTGTTGCCATGGAGATGCATGCAGCGCACCGTGGAGGTGTGTCCCTGCAGCGTGTGAACGCAGCTGCCGCTGTCCATGTCCCAGACCTTCAGTGTGCGATCCGTGCTGCCGGAGATGATGATATTCCCCGACATCTGTGAGGACCAAACGCCGCCCGTGTGTCCCACCAAGGTGCGAAGGCACTGCAAAGAAAATCATTTAATTAATTAAGGATTAAGGATTGATTGGTTTCGTGACCCACCTTGCCATTAACAGCGGACCAGACTTTGAGCGTGTTGTCGTCGGAGCCGGAGACAATGCGATTGCCGGAGAACTGCAGGCAGGTGATGACATGGTCGTCGTGACCCTTGAGCACCTTGGGCTTGCGCACCGGCCGCGACCGCCAGTTCATCTCGATGATGTGCTGGCGCATGTAGGCGGCCTTCCACGGCGACGCAATGGGCGGCATATTCCCATCCCGACCGCGTTTCGGGCGATCGCTGCGCGACTCGGTGAGGATCTGGGCCTTGCGGCACTTCTCCTTCCACAGCAGATTGTCGTCGCACAGGAAGCGCCAGCTGCGACAAGTCTGCGCGGCCCGCAACAAATCTTTGGGCTCCAGATACGAGAGCACAAACAGGGCGAGTTCCCGGGGCAGCAGGGAGATGAAATCGCGCTGGAATTGCGGCTCAATCACCTTCATCATGTGACGCACCTGCGAGGGATCACAGTGATCGATCAGACGATCCACGGCAAGGAGACGCTCGGCATGGGACCAGCGCTGGAATTGGGCCAACCAATGTTGCAACTCGGGCGGCGGATTATCGCGTGTCGGCATCAAAGCACGCGGCGTGCGTCTGCCCAGGCCTGGTGAGTTGCCCACACCTAGACCCAAGCCCAAACCGAGTCCCACTCCCGTTGGCGTCATCGAGATCATCCCGGCGGCGGAGGAGGAGGAGGAGCGTGGTGTCGAGGCGAAATCATAGGCAATACGCTTCCGACTATTATCGCCAGTTTCACCAGCAGCAACACCTGCTGCTCCACCAGCTCCTGCGGCTCCGCCACTGCCCGTAATGCTCATGGAGTAGTCACCATCCAGGAGACGACCCTCATTGTACTTTCGCTTGCGTTGTTGTTGCTGCTGCTGCTGCTGGGAGCAGTAGACCGATGATGAGATGCCTAGAGATTCCTCACCACCAGCAGTGCCCTGGATGTGATGATAGCCATCGGTGGCATCCATGTCCAATCCCTCGCTGAGACTGGCATTGCTGCCGCTGCGACTGTTGGCCATCATGCTGTTCTGGCACGTGCAAATCTCCTCCAGATCCGAGCAGTTGTTCTCCTCATCGCCATCGCAGTTGCCCCACGGCTCATCCGCACTGAAGTCTCCCGGCTCCACATGAGCACCTCCCTCCCCATTGTTGGCATTCTCCTCGACGACCACTTCAAGGACAATGACATCCTTGGAGCCATTGCGTGTCGCTTCCACGCGTCGTCGACTGCGATTGTTGTTGTTGTTGTTGTTAACGGCTCCGCCGGCGGCCAATCCACTCCTGGCCAGAAAACGCTCCTGAGTCTGTGCGCTGGCATTGGTCACCTGTCTGGTGACGGTCACCTTCGACGTGGCTGCGGCGGCGGCATAATGACAGCGTGCCGAGGACGTGCTGGATGTGGCCGACGTCGATGGCTGGGCATCCACATCGAGGTGGGAAGCGGCACAGGGAACCACGCTCGTCCGACTGCATCCACCTTCCTGGCTGGTGGTTTGCGAGCCCACGGAACTAAAGGATGTGGATGCGGATGTGGAGGTGGATGTGGCCACTGGAGTGCAATTATCCTTATCCGATGAGGAGCTGTCTTTATCCGCTGCAGATGCATTCAGATTGTCATTCGAGTTTGTATTCGTGTAGACATCGGCACGATTTGTATTCAATGTGGATGTGGATGTCGAGGTGGATGTGGATGCATTGCTGCTGCTGCTGCTGCCACTGGGCTCAACAATAACCGAGGATTTCAAAAAGCTGGAGCTGGCACTGTGCTGGGGACAACCTGCTCCTCCTGCTTCTGCTCCAGATGTGTTCCCAGATGTGCCCAGCGTGGAGCCCAAATTCAGTTTGGCAGTGGACTTGCTCAGTCGACTATTGGTGTACTTTCTGCTGCTCGTTGGCGTCGTGGACAGATCCTTGTAGGTGCACTGCACACATGAAATGGAAAGGGAAAAGGATTAGTTTTGGTATAATAAGTAATTGGGCTTGGACTCACCTTGCTGTCCGAGGAGAAGGCGCGTCCATTGCTGCTGCTTGGCCAGTCATCGCTGCTGCTGCTACCACTAGCTGCTCCTGCTCCCGCTGCTCCTCCAATGGTGGCTCCTCCGGCATTAATCAGACTTAGATTGAGACGATTCTTATTGATAAGTTTACTGGTGCCCAGCACAATGCCGCCAGTTAATCTCTGTTCGGTTTCAAAGTCGCGACGCTCTATGCGATCCATGGACTCAATGTCCGCCTTGGACAGGGAATGGGATAGGGAGGAGTGGTGTGCCTGGCCAGATGATGGCGGCATTGGCTCCGTTGAGTTTGAGGTGGAGTTGGAGTTGGCGGTGAGGCTCATTTGCTTCAGACGCACGGACATTTGTCTGTCGTGCAGCGATGTGGATGCCACATCTCCCTGCCCAGCTTCAGACTCAGACTTGACTCCTCTTGTCGTCTCCTGTTCCTGCTCCGGATCCGCATCCTGTGCATCAAACTCATCGCTGAGACGCTTCGGTTTGCCCGTCAACATCCCGTCGGATTGTGCAACATTGGCGGCTGTTGCGATATTGGGATGATGATGATGATGATTAATGGGATGGGATTGAGGCTCCTCCACAACAGGCGTCTCCAAAAAGATTTTGGAGCCGTCGGCTGTTGTAATGATGCCACCATCCATTTGTGATGTGTTGGGGCAATCTATGGGCATTGATTGTTGTTGTTGTTCCTCATCATCGTCCTCGTTATCCTCCTCCTCCTCCTCGACAATTTCCTCCTCGTCAAAATCATCATCATCGTTTATAAGGCATACAACGGGCGGCTCGTTATCGTTATCGTTAAAGAAAACGTTATTCATTGAACTGGCGCTGACGCTGTGATCCTCCGAGTTGCCGCCATTCTCATTCCCATTGAGGGTATCTGTGGAGGAGCTATCGTCAACGGGCACAACAACAACACTGTGAACTGTGGACTGTGCAGCACTCGCTCCAGTTCCAATTCCAATTCCAGTTCCAGTGCTGTGAGTTCCAGTGGGCAGTGAGTTGGAAGAGCTAATCTCGAATGTCTCCAGCACGCCCGTCTCCGTGCTGGACTCATCATCGAGCACTACGGCAAAGCCGCCATGTTGTGAGTTCGAAGAGACACAGTCCACGTCTGCCACGTCTTCCCTCAACTTGGACATGGATTCTGTTGCTTGTACGCTTCTGGTTCCTTCTTCTTCCTCTTCTAATCTCACTTGGCTAGTGCTGGACTGAGGATGAGGCTTTGACTTTGGCTGAGGTCCTTGAGGTGTCTTCTTCTTCGCTTCCGGTGCACTTTCACAATTACTGCTAGCAGCTGAACATCCTTTTTCCATAATACGTTTACTATGCGTGGGGAGAAATCAATCTCTGGTCTCCTGAAAGTTCAAATACGAATTACAGTCAAAACACAGCCTACATAGATCGATTACACTCTATGTGGGATATTCTCATAATTTAGGATATTCCCAGTGCGAAATGTAAGGGGAAATAGATTGATTATATGCGTCATTATGGGATATTTATGTGTGTGTGGGAAAAAAAAAAAACTGTCTTTGGCTACTAAAAGGTCAAAAAGAAGCTAAGTTATCCAACATTTTGGTACTTTATGTTTTTGTTTTATTTACTTAATCTCCCATTGATTTTGCTCACTGCTAAATGCAAAAATATTAAAACATACAAGAAGCGATAGATTAACTGAAGTGCACGCTCTGATTTTCCTTCTTTTTTATGTATATGTAAGACTAGTTGTAAACGATCCTTTTTACCTAAAAAAAACCTCTAGGAACTCGTCCGCTCTTGAGCTGCGACAGCGACGCTCTGAAAAATTCCCACGCAATGCGAAGCAGCGGAGATGAGACGAAGAGCAAAAGTAATAAGCACGATTGTCTCTCTCACGTTCGAATGCGAAAAAAAAAATCAAAATCCAAAAGAAAAGAAAAGCAGTGGGAAAAATGTCTATAAAGCAACAACAACAACTACAATAAGAGCAGCGGCAGCAGCAGCCGTCGACGCCGACGTCGCGTCTTCAGAGCAATCAAAAACTCGCAAAGGAAATCACAAAAGTGCATCGGCGGAAGAAGCTAAAACGGCGCGAAGTAGAATGGGCAAAGAAGATGAAACGGGTATTACAACAACACAAACACAAGTACATACCTACACACACACACGACACAACACATACAGATGCACAGACAGACAGATCAGTAGACAGCAGGCCAGGCAGAAAAGGTAAAGGCATGCATGATGACAAGAGCAAAAGTAACGGACGGAAGAAGAAGCAATAAAGATACACACCACCACCAACAACAACGAAGACGACGATGGCGTACACCTTGCAATTTAAGCCGCTATCTGTTTGCGCTCTCTGCTCTCATCACAGTCGATAATCATTCTTTCTCGCTTGCACGCTCTCCCTCTCTCGAACTCTGCCTTCTGCTGTCGCACAGCATCAATTTAACGCACACACACACACAGAAACAAACACACGCATATGGACAGGCAAACAGACGGACGGACAGAAAAAGGGATCACTGCAGTCTGCTGCAGGCAGCGGGTTGCATTCGCAGTTGAACAACAAAGACCATCACATAGGAATTTTCTTCGTACTCACACACACATTCAGCAGACACGTGTATGTATGTGTAGATCCTGTGTTGCATCACTGCTAAAACAGATCAGATGTGTACGAGAATGTCGCTCCCTCCCTTCCACCAATGGAATGGCTGTTGACCTCCTCAAGGTTTAAGGGTCTCTCGGTCTCGAATTTTGTGCCTACTTTCACACGGCATTCGTGTTACCTGTGCGACCACAAGCACAGCAGAGGACTAAAGCGAGAATGAATTCTCAAACCCTCGCTTGGCAAACACATATGCTTTATCATCCATTAATGTCATTTTCAAGGCTTTTATAGTTTTGAGGCTATGTTAACGTCATAGAAAATCGACTAATAAAAATGCTTATCTCCTCTAGGTTTGATTTAAATTAAAAGTTAGTAAATTTAACTGATTTGTACAGGCCCTAACCCCACTTTTCTGCACCTGCACTGCGAGAGCCAGCCCCACAATTCGTGGAGCAAACAACAAAAGAAAAATGTGAACATTGTTGTACACACAGACACACCAACACATGCAAAGACTCAACGTCGAATGTCGTATGCATACACACGCACGCACACATACAGAACAAATGTCACGACATGCATGAGAAAATGAGTTTACTTTACCCCTAGATAACTTTATTTTGCACTTTGGACAACAGATTTAATATATTTGGTACACAATTGACGCTTGCCGTTGCAGTTTAGCTAAATTGTTTAATTATTTCATCCGTTTTACACTTTTTGCGTTTAGCCCACTCACACACACTTGCACATGCACAAGAAGCAGTTGGCACTGAGCACACGTTTAATCGAATTTACCACGTACGTTTCTGTGCCGTTTTCTTCAAGGTGTTGTCAGCTATCCAGTATTTATGTTTTGTTTAACCGTATTATTTTTATTCGGATAACAAAAACAAAAATTCTTAAATTCAGACAGAAAAATAACTAAAATGCTTGAGCGAGCTAGCTGTCTCTCTCTCTCTCTCTCTCTCTCTCTCTCTGCCTCTTCTGTGGAGAAACATCGAGTGAAGTATCGATGCTTGCAAAACATCGGAGCCATCGGTGTTTGGTAGGCCACTATCGAATGTTTTTATAGGCAACAAAAATAAAGAATCCTGATAATTACGACCCTCTAAAATATTAGAAAGAAAGAATTTCATAATCTCATGAGAAATATGTTCAATACAATCTCATTTACAAATTTAAAATTGTATGTGTTTAGCAAACATGGAGCATGGGGAACAACCCACAACACACACCTCTAATAAATAAATGCATTTATCAGCTGATTGCCATTGGCAAAAAAAAAAAATCAAAAGAAACTCCTTTCAGAAATATTGTTGAAAATTGTTGTTTTTTTAAATTAATTTTGAGGCTAGAGTTTTAAAATTTTCTTATTTTTTTTGTCGATTTTTTAATTTATTTTTTTATTTCCGTTGCTTCAAATTATCGATGGCCTTATCGATTAGCGAATATTCGGTTTTGCATTCAACTATCGATGACGACTTTACACAATCGATAGTGTATATTGCGATAATTCGATATTATTGGCAGAACATATTCGATTACAATAGGCATAATATATCGTTTTAATTTTATTTTTTGCCGCTTTTAATGCAAAATAAAACTGCCGCGTAAAATGTAAGTTTGACTAGATACAGAAACCATAATGCAAATAATTGGCAAATAAAAGTGTCGAGCAGCTCTGAAGAGAGCGATTACGCGTGCAACGATACACATATACGCCCGCAATCGATTGTCTGGGTTTAAATCAAGTCAAAAGCAGTTTATTAGCAGTTTATCACCCAGAGATGGCGACACCGGCAGCATCTGCTGAGGAGGGATTTGGCGACCTTGTGTCCCATTACCTAGAAAAGGGAATCGTCTTGATTATTGCCGACTTGCTCAGTTTAATAACAGTCTCCTCCTGCCTGGTTATTAAAGTGCCGCAAATAAACACAATACGAGAGAACAAATCCTCAAAAGGTGAGACACACACACACGATTTAAATCAACGCCCACGCAAACAAATTGAAATTGCATGCTTTCTCTTTCTTGCAGGCATCAGTGTGTTGGGATTATGCTTGGAACTGTTCAGCTACACTGTGATGATGTCCTACAACTACACATCCGGCTATGAGTTCCTCTCCTACATGGAGTATCCCATATTGCTGCTGCAGGAATATGTACTCATCTATTACGTTTTCAAGTATCAGGATTTGCTTGGCAAGCGCACACAAATCTTTGCCGTCTTCTATGTGACCATAGCGACACTTATATACCTCAAGCTATTCCCCATCATCATCCTAACGTTCCTGGTGGTGAGTAATGTCCAAAAGACGCTATCAGCTTACTTTGATCGATTGATTAGAAACTTTGACTAGATAAGGTTGGAACTTGTTGATAGCATTCGACGCATTTTAAACTCGTTTTACACAACTCCATTAACTAATTATGTTATCTTTTAGGGAAACACAAACAACAAACTTGTTTATGTAGTTTTCTGTTTGTTTTTTTTTAACTGGTCATTATTAATTGTCCCAAGGTCAAGAGTGTTTGTTGTATAATATTTGTGATGCTGCTATTTATAGCTAGTTTTGTTTGTCCGCGACCAATTGTCTTAAAAGCCATTTGTTTAGGTGTTTGTGTACATATAAATATTAATTAAATATGTATGCATGTGATTAGACCCTGTACTTTCAAAGAAACAAAGAGTGTATTGAGTTTGTCGAGAGGGGAAATGGAAATATATATAAATATATATTCTTAATCAAGTCAGACACCAGAAAAGAGCTAAAATTACATTTTTTTTGTCTTAAATCTAACTTGAAATTTATGTGTGGGCAGTGTAGTGCTTAAAACCTTCTCCACACCCGCAGCTCTTAATTTATGACTCTCTTTTTGATGTTGAATGTTTTTCCTTATTACTAAAAATCATCCTACTAAATCGCAAATAGATTAGATAACTCTAAAAAGAGTTATAGCTGTTTTAAGTTGGAAAGCGCCTAAATGTATGCAGTACATTTTCTTAGATTGTCTTTCAATATTAATTGATACAAATAAAATGTATTTAAATTGATTATATGTATAATATGCTCTATTAATACATTTTTCTATTCGACAGCCTTTCTGCACGCCAATTGGAGCCACGAGCAAGGTACTCCAATTGATTGCCATACTACGCTCCAAGGACGCCAGCTCCGTCAGTCGCACCACATGGGCGCTATCCGCCTTCACCAACATGAGTATGTAATCTCAGTATATAACAATTCTCTCATCATCATTTTTAATACTCTTGTAATCTTCTTTCTAGCCCGCATTTACACAGTGTATGTGCAGTCATTTGATATGATGCTGCTCTCCAATTTCTTCATATCCACGTTCCTCAGCTCGGCTGTCTTTGGCGCTGCCTGTGTCTACAAGAAGAAGACCAAGAAGGAATAGAAGCACATCTCAAATATGGACACGAATACTCAACAACGACACGTGATCACAATTTGTTATCAGTCAAACTACATTTTACTATTATTTAAATTCATATGTTAATTCAAATTCATTGGCATTTCTTATTTATTCAGAGAGAGATTGCTTCTCTTAGCTGTCTGCATAGTATGCCACGCCCAGAGCGCCCATCACCGCCAGGAATGATACTATATAGATGGCTAGACGCTTCCAATCAATGTCTGTTTTGGTCTTCTCCACATCCACAGCTTTGCGTTCCTTGGGCTTTCGCTTGCCAAACTTCTGTTCGAATTTCTCCAACTCCAGTCGATTCTTGGCCTCCTCCTGTCGCAGTCTTTGCTCCAGCTGCTGCTGCTCCGTCGCCTGCGCCTTGGAACGTTCCGCCTGACAGTTGGCATCGCAGTCCAAAGATGTTTGACCTGCGCGATGCTTGTCGCAGGCTATTTCCAGCTTAATCCGCTTGCAGGCACAGTAAATGCGCAGCTTCTTGCGACACAGCTCGGGATTGGGACACTTGCCGGAGTGACAAATGGTCAGGCAGCGATGGCCACAGGCAAACTGCAATTAAAAATGATCATTAGTGAAATGTAGTGCATAAAATCTTCTCAAAGTACACACATTCTTCAGGCAACGATTGCCACAGCTCTGCAGCTTCTCCCGATGCTCCAGAATCTCCTGCTCCGTTCCGACTTTGTTGTAGAACTCGCTGCATTTGTATACGATCTGATTGAGGGCACAATGGCACTTGCTCTTGATTACAAAATTACATGGCGCACATGGAGCTGGATGACATCCCCTGGGACAGGCGTGCACACAGCCTGGTGGTCTGGGAATGTCACAGCCTTGCTCACAATGGCCACAGCCAACTTGTTGCTGCATATCCTGGGGATTGGGCACAGCATGGCAGACCAAGGAGCAGCTGTGATTGCCACATTTCAACTTTCTGGCACATTTGCGCTGGCAGGACGACGGCTTGGAGTTCCAGCAGGGCCAAGTGGCCAGCTCGTGGCCACCAATGCAGGTGACACTGACGCCCTCCTCACAACGTGGATGCGCCAGAGCACGATACTCATACTGCAAACATTTCAAAACAATTAATATTTATAATGGGAATGTCAGGCTAACTGAGCATAGAATTTACCTTATTGGCATGTGGACGCACTGCATCCGCTGGCTTGTTGACTCTGATGGCTGCGTGACAACGCGCCTTGCAAATGTGGCCACAATTGTTGGTGTCATTGGGCAAACCACATGGCTGTCCACACGGCGGGCATTCTCCCTTGTGACAGCGATGCTTTATGGCGTGATGACACTTGGCGGAGATTCTGCAAAAAGTAAAAAATTAGATAAATATATATAAATAAATGTTGAGCTTAAAATAATTTAAACTGTCAAAATAATTAGCTGAATGATTAAAAAAAATCGTATTTTGAATTTAATTAAAAAATATATGGATATTAAATTTCAAATTTTGTTTTAGAAGCCAAACTTTTCTTTAATTTCAAAATATTATTATACAAATTTAAATAAACTTTGTTTTCAAGAATGTCAAAAATATCAATTATAAAATTTAACTATTACATTTTTATTTTTAATTTAAATATATAAAAATTATTAAAATAAACCTTTATTTTTATTGTAAATAAAATACATTAAAATATCAAAACATTACTCTTATTTTAATTTTACGTTATTAGAATTAAAAACCATAGTTTGTTTTCAAAAATGTCGAAAATCTCTATTATAAAACTTAAACTGTTAACTTAACTTGAACTGGTTTAACTAAAATAAACTGTTATTTTCAACTTAAATAAAAAATATGAAACAACTCAATTTTTGTTTTGAAAGTTTAATATTACTCTATTTTTCAGTTTGTGTCAAAAGTATTGAAAACAAACGATAATTTAAGAAAATGTCCAAAATCCCTATTATAAAATTTAACTTGAGCTTTTTTAAGTTTTATCTAAATAAAATAAAAAAAAATGATTAAAATGATTAATTAAAATACAAAATATTATGATATAATACCTAAATATTGTTTTTAAAACCCAAACATTACTCTTATTAAAAGCTTAGATTATAAAAATAGAAAACAAAAGTTAATTTTACAAAAATGTCTAAAATCTGAATTATAAAATTAAACATTAACTTTTTTTTTAATCTAAATAAAAAAAAATTAAATAAAATGAACTCCAATTTAAATAAAAAAAAATGTAAAATAATAACTTAATTTCAGATTTCCTTTTGAAATCCTAAACTTATACAACTTATTTGAAGTTTACTTTACAAAAATTAAAAACCAATGTTAATTTACAAAGATATGCAAAATCTGTATTAAAAAATTAAACTTTAACTATTGTATTTTTAATTTAAATAAAAAAATGATTAAAAATCTTTTATTTAATTTAAATAAAAAAAATTTGAAAAAATAAATAAATTTTTAATTTTGTTTTTAAATCTAAAAATTTCTTTTTTTTTAAGTTTACTTTACAAAAATTAAAAACCAAAGTTTATTTTCAAAAATGTTCAAAACTTCTATTAAAAAAATAAACTTTAACTGTTTTGTTTTTAATTTAAATAAAAGATAAATCATTTGAAATCCTTAAGGTCCCTGCTCTTAGAGAACTATAGACTCACCTGCACAACTCCAGGCAGGCAATCCTCGCGCTCTTTTCCCTGCCACAGGGCACGCTGCGTCGCGTCTTGCCGCAGCGACAGTTCACCTGGGACTCCAGCTTGCAGGGATAACAGGGTCCATTGTGGCACACGGATTGGCACTTGTGCTTGTTGCAGCTCAGCTGCTTTCCACAGATCTTCTCGCAGGGCGGACACTGATCGCCACAACACTAGACAAAGAAACAAACGACATTTAGTTGGCTGCAATTACAGGGTATATGTGCGTAGGGTATACCTTGCGATTGCAGCCATGCTTGCCACAATCGCGCATCTGCTTGCACTTTGTCTCGCAGGTGAAATCCTTGGAGCAGGGCAGCTCCTTCTCATGCAGCCCACAACGACACTTTTTCTTGGTGCGCACCAGGCACTGCCAACAAAGGAAAATAATTGTTTAAAGAGTAAATGAGTAGTTAAATTTGGATTAACTGCATCTCTACGCACCAGGTTGCAAGGTCCTCGATGACAGCGCTGCGCACACGTGTGCTTGCCACAGGACAACAGCTTCTGGCAAGTGTCGCCACAAGTTTCCACCACCTCGCTGCAGATGCCCGCTTTGCTCTGTTGAATATGGAAATAAGTGTTTGAATAGTGTTTTCTAATCTTGGCTAGAATCTTGTTGACTTACGCTCTTGCCACAGGGACAGCTGCGCAGACCCAAAGGACATTCGCCGCCTCCGCAGGGACCCGCATGACACACCTTCTCACAGCTGTGCAGTCCACAGGCAAAGGAAGCGCCGCATATCTAGAAAAATTACAAAATTGATTATAGATTTAAATATGAATTAGATATAGGCATATTAGATACACATATATATAAAGATCTCAATAAATTATATTAAAAATTGTTTTGTTTTCTATTTTTTCAGCCCTGTTTTGGTTTTGTTAAGTTTTATTGCTGGCTTATTTGTTTTTATACTCATTATTACTTCTGATTTTTCTTTTCGTATTCCTTTCGAGAAATCCCTGACCATGTTAATTATTATGTTAATTATTTTTATTTGAATTTTTAAAAGTACTTTTGCTCAAATGCTCTTAGTTTACCATTAAATTAATTTAAAAAAAAGATACCAAGTATTTCAAATTCCATATCTTATCTAATGGCAATCTAGCAATCTACTCACTTTGCTGCACTTCCATTTGGGCTCGGAGCAGTTGACAACCTTGAGTTCCCGCCTGCAATCGCAGTGCTGGGAACTCTTGTTGGTGCAGGGCGGACACTGTCCAGGTCTGTGGCATCTTTGGTTGCACTTGTGCTTGCCACAGGCTAAAAGCGCTTGACACTGCAAACAAATAATGGGTTGAATATAATTAAAAAAGTATTAGAAATCCACATGGAACTCACAGTTTGTTGGCACTGCCAAGTCTTGTCGATGCAGCGCACGGAACGTGGCGCCGACTTGCCACAGAGACAGGAACTGTGCGCCAGTTGAGCACAGGGTGGACACGGACCCGGATGACACAGCAGCTTGCAGTCGTGGCCACATTTCGGCTGCAACAACTTGCCGCAGATTTCGCCACAGGAGTGCGGCACCAAAAAGGGCTGTGGCTGCGGATTCATCTCCTTGCCGCAGAAGCAATCATACTGTGTGGGTCGCTCAGTCGGCTGATAGTCCCGGCGACACTGTGGACAACACCAATGCAGCGACTTTTGACGCTTGGGCGGCACAAACTCGCCCAGATGATTGTAATGTCCCTGATTGCCATTCTGCTGCTGCTCCGCTTTCACCTTCATTTGCATCACACTGTCGTTGGCCCAGCGCTGAATGCAGTTCAGATGGAAGAAGCAGTAACAGCTCCTGCAGCTCCAAATGGACTCCAACCGACGAATGCTGCCAATGCAAATCAAGCACGTTGCCGCTCCCGAGTGCAGCGTGTTCTCCAGGAACGTTGCTGTGCGATTGGCATTGTTGTTGTTAAGTTTACTAGCATTCGATCCTGCATCCGAGCTGCCTTGGTAATGCTTGTATAACAAATCTACAGCCAAAATAATGAAAATCCGCAACTGGAGACACGTCATAAATTTCATATGTATTTATTGCATACCCAGTATATGCTTTTCATCCAGCTCGCCCTCATCTTCGGAACTGGAGGCGTATGCATCCACCAGTTTTTGAGCTGCTGCTAAATTCTTTGCCTGCGCCTTGTTGAATTTTTCCATTTCTGCCGCCGGTACAAGAAATTTGCTCGCTGAAATACGAACTTTTGTGTCACGGAATTGAACACTAACTCCAGGGCTGCAATCGATTTTGATTGGAGTGAGCCAGTGCTGCGAAAAACATCGGAACAACGATTGTTTGTACTAACGATGCTATTTACTCAATTGCACAAAATAAATACAAGCCCAAATAATTTATGTGTAAACATATATATGCATGAATAAAAACAGCGGTTAATTTTTTTATTTTATATTGATTTTAATTATTTATTCAGATATGTTTTTTGCTGAGTAATCTGTAAATCTGTTTATAGTCGATTGACATGCGCTCATCTCTAGCAAATAAGTTCATTCAGTTCCATTTAGTTCATTTTTGGATTGGATTGTGATCCCTAACTTTCACAATACAATAAAAAATAAAAAAATCATAATAATTTCAGACGCAGACGCAAAAACAGTTATAAAATGAGTTTCTATAACTATTTATTCGGTCCAAAGTTATACATGGAGTACAAAGGTGTACCCGAACCTCAGGTATTTAGTTGTACACATGCATTGACAAGATGGAAACTATAAAATTCTTGTGATTGCAGAGAAAAATGTATGAACCCGGTGCAGTCGAAAAGTTCGGCGAACAAATACTGTCAACGGTAGGTGTCTGTGTGTGTGTGGGTGGGAGTGTGGGTTGTCACCGGGTGGATGACGACCCTGTCATTGTGGACTGAATATTATATGTGCATATGCTTTGAAATTACATTTTGTTGCAGCTGTCGGTGGTTTGGTCGGTCAGCTATTACACGTCACCGTTGATCTTCACATTCCTGTATAGACGCGGTTACTTTGTGGCTGATTCGATACCGACATTGGCCAAATTCACAACCAGCGTTGGACTGATTGTCATCATATCCTTGTTTATGCGTGGCGTTGGACGACGACAGTCTAAGGCATACACGAATATGGTTAATGCCCTCATGCAGGCCAAAACCAACAAATCATCGGAGCCACTGCGTCGCTTTGATATTGACTTTTCCGCTTGGCCCGTTGACTTTGATGTGAAAGCGGCAGCTGGGTGAGTTCAGCCAAGTTGGTGCCCATTTCTGTTCTGAATATATCATTATGATTGCCTTTCAGAGACCTCAAGAAGCCAACGAATACAGTTGGTCGACGTGAGGGATTCAGCATTGCCGCCATACCATGCGAAGTGATTGCCTATTTGGCCATTAACACCTTTGGTCTCTCATTGATTTATCCCGGATCCGTGAAATTGCTGCAGAAATTCATGAGTATGTTCCCCACTCGGATCTGTAAAGTCTTTAAGCTAAGAGTTTTTCATTATTGTTGCAGGGCCAATGTTGATCTCAGGACGTGCTAAACTTATCGAGGATGATAATGGCATACGTTATAAAGTGAAGACAATTGATTCGAATGAAATCGACACATTGTTCGTTGATAATCGCAGCGATAATGTTGGCAATGGCAAGACTTTGGTTATTTGCTCCGAGGGAAACGCTGGCTTCTACGAGGTGGGCATCATGGGCACTCCCATTGCCCTGAAGTACTCGGTGCTGGGCTGGAATCATCCAGGATTTGCCGGCAGCACAGGCAGTCCGCATCCCGAGCAGGACAAAAATGCTATCGATGCTGTTGTTCGGTTTGCAATTGATCAATTGGGCTTCGCCGTTGAGGATATCATATTGTATGGTTGGAGTATTGGTGGCTTCAGCACCTTGTGGGCAGCGTCTATCTATCCAGAAGTCAAGGGAGTGGTGTGTATATCTATAAAAACATATTTAATCTTTGTAGTCTTTAACATCTGATTTGCTTGCAGATCTTGGATGCCACATTCGATGATGTGCTCTACTTGGCCACGCCGAGAATGCCCCAAAGTCTTGGTGGGATTGTTCGCGTTGCCATACGCAAGCATTGTAATCTGAATAATGCCGAACTGGCAATGAAATACAACGGTCCCATTATGTTGATACGACGCACTGAAGATGAGATTATAGCCGAGTAAGCATCAAATTATCCTCCAAAATGTTTGTAAATATTTATGTAATCCGATTTCACAGAGACAACCGCATTGATACGAATCGAGGCAATTATTTGACCATGGGAGTGCTGAGATATCGTTATCCCAATTTATTCACTGCATCACAATTGTCGCGCACCAAAGGATTGCTGTCGAAACCCTTGGAAACATATAGTTATACCGTGGCCGAGGAGAAACTCTGCATGTCGCGCCTGATTACTTATGCCTCCGATGAGGGCAAAGCATTCCCCATGTTGATTGGCGCCGATTACAATGATGAAGTGCGCAATCAAATGGCATTGTTTTTGGTAAGTTACTTTTAATCAAATTAATTATGACTTAAGTTAATTGCTCTTATTTACAGTTGCGCAAGCATTTACGTGACTACAATTCAACACATTGCACACAGTTGCCGGGCGAGTTCTTCAACATTCCATGGGATATACCCATCGAGCATGGATTCGTATTCACTTAAGTTCGTTTGTGTTCGTTGTCGTCGTCGTCAGTCACAAAATGGTATTCGTGGTATTTATGTTTAAGGATTTAGTGAATTGGTCAAGTGCATTTGCTTCTAATTAAATTATTATACTTGGGCAAGCTGTTAATCAATACAATAACTGGTGTAAAATTGTCTTATACATTATACATACATATGATGAAATAAATGTCGCAAACCAATCACAGTCACAGCGATTAGTTCCCAGTAAACAGGGATTCGTTCGTTGGTGGAAAAAGTTCTATTCTCTATTTCTATAGATTCATATTTATAGCTAACAATCAAGGCCTATAAGTTTTTCTTAGAGCCGCCAAAGCCAGAGAAACCCATGATGGCAGCCATGTCATCAGGCAGACCATTGCCGCCAAAGTCTGCGCCATTCTCTTCGGCCTTCCGCTTGCGCTCTTTTCTCTTCTCCTTTCTGTGCTCTTTGTAGCGATCTTCCTCTTCCTTGGCCTCGCGCAATCTTTTGTCCAGCTCGTAGTCTTTTTGCTTCTCCTCCATTTTCTTTTTGTTCTGTTGAAAGCGCTCCTTCACCTGGTCAACGGTGCTGCGCTCCACCTTCATGGACATGCCCAGATTACGCTGATGCTTCTTGCCATTGATGTGATCCAGAAAGTTGATTGAATCTTTGACGACACAATCGCATACATTGCAATAGTAGCCGCCAGATTGTGAGGTAGGTGTGTTTTTGTTTATCACAACACTTTTGCCCAATTTGCTATCAAGGTCAACCTTGTAGTCGCGTCTTTTTAGATTCTCCCGCTGCACTGGCTCTGCAAGGGAAATTATTATTGTTTATCTAATAATTAGCAACTACCACATTTATATTTACCTTCTTCCTTGGGAGCTGATTGGTTTTGCAAGCGCTCCTGTGCCAATTTCTGATACTCGTTCTTGTCCCATTTTCTGCGGTGATCATCTGGTCGCATCGTCATTTTAATTTCGCTTTTTTTCGTCGTAAAAATTCCAAAAATGCAAAAATGTTTACTACTTAGTGCGATATAAAAATGTTGTGTCAATCGGATATCGATAGCTGTCGTAAGGCACTGGGTTGCATTAGCATATAAGGCGGGTGGATTGATTGTATATCGATAATTAGCCAGCAACAATTGAATAGGTGTGATCGCCTCTGTTATCGTTATATTCCATATTTTCAATTGTTTTTCTTTTTAATTCCTGTGTAGATAAGGATTTGCTTTGATTACTTTCCTTCTTGGGCTTCATTCGTCTTTTCGCTACTATTTCCGCATGTGCTCTATGGGAAACATACTTGTTAAAATAAAACAAATAAATATTTCAAATAAATACATTTTATGTCTGGCCAAATTGTCCTTGCGCGTAAAGCTGCTGCCGCACTCTTCACACCCGTAAGTCCCAGTGTGGGAGGACATGTGGCGATAAAGTGTGGATTTTAGACTGAAAAGCTTTCCACAGTCAACCTCAGGGCACACATACATCATTATTTCGCTGCTGTGGCATATCCTAAACGATAAGAAATTACCTATAGCTAAGAACTATATAATTAGATAGTAAACTTACTGATGGTGTCGGTCCAAAGAATCTTTGCGGGAAAAACTTTTATCGCACTCCTTACACTTGTAGGCAGAATTATTAATTTGCTGGTGTATAGCAGAATGACGTTTTAAAGTCCACTTTGTATTAAATATTCTACCACATCCTTCCTCCAAGCATATGAACTCTTTCATCATAAACAAAAATATTTAAACTGTCCGCCAAATAATTGCGATAATGAATTATCGATAACGCAGGCGAGCAAAGCCCACTTCACAAATAACTACAACTTCTTCAGTAGCAATAAAAACGTGCGAGCCAATAAGTTTGTTGAACTCTTCGGTTTTTAATCACTTGATCCTCATATTAATATAATTTTGCAAAATTTGAACTTAATTTTAACAAAATAATTATTCCGCGACACACACACCACAACCTCATTTGCACCACAACCTCATGCCGTAATGAACAGCTTGTATCGAGTACGAGTAACTCTTATTCAAAGTATCGATAATTGTTAAAAAGTGGTGTATCGCCGTTTTATTGATTTCTCACTACATCTTGAAAATTCTTATTGGAGAACACAACAACGCAGTATTTGTTTATATAAAAAAAGTGTGACATTTGCTTTTAAAATTAAAAAATGGGCGCTGCGTTTTTCCCAATACTGTTTTTTACAGCCCTTTGGGGTGCTGTGGGCATTGGAATGCCTATTATGACGCCAAGTGGTCCACATCAGAATTTAATACGCTGCATTCTGATGATAACTGCGGCATGCTGTTGGCTCTTCTGGCTCTGTTGCTACATGGCCCAAATGAATCCTCTGATTGGGCCAAAAATAAAACGGCATGCGCTTGCCATGATTGCAAAGTCGTGGGACAACCAACTTGTCGAGGGTTAAATCAACGTCTCCATACTCCAAAAAATTGCAGTTATCTATTATTGTAAAAATCATGTTATATAAAGCAAATAACAAATAAAAGTATTTAAATTGTGTTGAGTAATTAAACTTTTCAAATTTTGTTTGTAGCTTGCTCGATCTGTGGACTGCCAACTTGCTTAAATTGCTGAGCCCCAAACAAAGAGAGTGGAAGTGAAAGAGATTGAGAGAGTGTGGCGAACACTGCGCCTGCGCAACCTGCTACTGACTCTCTCTTAACGGCCACCGGCGCCATCTTCACAACTCTCTCTCTTACGCAGTGAGCTGACCAACAACTACTGAGATTCCAGTTCCCCCCAATTGGATTCAGTGTTCTTTCAGCTGCGGGCGCGACAAGTTGGCATTTAAAATGCTCCTTCTGTTTTTGTGACACGATCGTCGTTAATTACAGTTTGAAAACCAAGAGATTTAGTGCGGTGCATAAAAGATACTTGTGATTGATAAGATAGATATACAACTTATGTACTTAGCACTCACAAATAAATTGTTTTAAAGACCTAAGTCAAATGGAAGCGCATCCAATTGGACTATAGCGATTACACTCTTTGGTAAGCCGCATCGAATTATCAATAACACCATAAATACCTATGAGGAGTCGTCCTAAGAAAATAGAGTAGTTAGTCGGTCCCCCTTTGGTCATAAACTAGTTAGACATGCATTAAACTAGAAAAAAGTAGTCGCACTTAAATTACAAAAGGTACAAAACTGGTTACATTACCTCAGCACAAGAGCCCAAGTTCATAAAAGAAAACTAGTGAGGAGTTAGTCTACAGTCGAGTGCACACGACAGTAAGAGACCCTGTACTTGAATAGCTTTCGACTTTATATAATCTGATCATAATACTTATTTAATAGGCCAATACTTAAGTTTCTATCTAAGTAAGCAAGTTTTTGTCTCCAGATCTAATAGAATTTGGGATTCAGGTGTTTCTACAGAAAAAACATGACTATATCGACTCAGCTTTTGTTACTGATCAAGATTATAAAGTTTTTAGACTCTATCACGTCTCTTTTTGACCGTTACGCACATTTTGCTTGAGACAAACTGTAACGACCCTTTGTAATTTTAAACTACAGGGTCTAAAAAAGGCAATAAAAAGATACTAAAATAAAACCCGAGCAGCAATAATCGCAACGAGCTGGCAAAGCTTAAAAATTATGGATGTTAAAATGAAAATGGCAATAAAAACCAGAAAACCCAGAAGACAGAAGCTCAAGCTAAAACAGAGCCAAGACCCAAGACCCTATACTTAAGACCCAGACCATAAAATGAAGGAAATTAGAAAATGAGACTCCACCTCAAAAAAAAAAGGGCGGCAATGCGAAACGCAATACAAAAGAACAATTTGGTTCTTAAAAACTGGTCAACAGTTGATTGAGTCGACCAAAAAGAGAATGAAACAATGGAGAATGAAGAATGGGGACTGAAGAATGAAGAATCGAGTGAAAGAACGTTCTTCTTGGTGCTTTATATGTCGCTTAACCGCGCAATTACCACATTTATGATCGGGGCCAATTGAGAGGCGAACAAAACCGTTGAACGTTCAGATTTGTACACCATTATTATGCGATGTTAACTACGTTATATGTAGAGTAGAGAAGAGTAGGAGAGACCGGAGGTGATCAGAGGAGCTATCAGTCGTTTATCAACCGTTTTGACCGGAAATTGATTCTGTTTATCATTTGATTAAAGCTTCAAGTCGAACAGGAAGAGCTGCGTTCGACCTAATAACTGAGACTTTACGCAAATCTCTTAACTGATTCATCTGGGTGATGAGAAAGAAAGATGAGAGAGAAAGAGAAGGAAGTTGCGATATCGGTTACCAAATGTGAAAGTGCCACCAAAATGCCAACATGACTCACATACTTATCAATAATTGCAACAGAGACAAGGCCAAGAGCAAGCATAAGACTAACAACTAAGAGTGCTCGACGTGGCAGATACCCTGTAGTGAGCTCTTACAATATTTAGTTCATCTCTTTAACAAAATTCACTAAAACCAGTCGAATTGCTTGTTGAATTAAGTAAAACTGCTCGACTTGGGGATACCCTGTAATCAGATGTGCCGTTTTTTTACTCATCTGCTAGCAATTAAAACGAATCAAATCAAATAACAACCTGTTTCAGCTAAATGATTATACCCCACTCACGTACATCTACAGGGTACAAAACAGACAGCCTAACATTAAGAAAATTGTCTGTCTGACAAATCCATGGACATGAATGAACACACACGCCCATATCTCTCGCAGCTCAAGTGTCAACGCGTCGACATTTCGTGGACAATTTTCATTTTCACTCGTAATTATATTTTCACTTGTCGCGAGCCCGAAAAAGAGCTCGGAAGTGGATCAAAAGTGAAATAGTAGAAATGCGGCGCGAAAACTTCAAAAAATTTATGTAGATTTGTGAATTATGTACATTTTAATGTGCGACTTAATGATTTTTTTTTTGTTTTTCCTTTTTTTGTTGATTTCTTGTTTTGTTTTTTTGGCTGATTTGGTTTTGGGTCAAAACTCGAATTCAAGACAATTTACGAGTTAATGAAACACTTTCGCTCGTTAAGAGGCCGTCGCTTTGAAATCCACCGACCGCCCACAAAGGGTTCTCATTCTCCCAGACAGACAGAGAAAGAGATAGAGACAGAGACATGAGATCGGATCTGATAACTCTTTGACTCTGTTGAGAATCGCAAATTGGCAAGCAATCAACATCATTATGAGTGATGTTGGCCCGAATTGACAGCTTGGCTAAGAGTTGTTGGCTCTTGGCTCTTGGCTATTGACTGTCTTCTCCCCTTCCAGCTCTTTCTTCTTCTGGTGGTGGTCATCTGTGCCGCACGATTCTTGGACGCGGCAAAGCGCACAAATGACAGACGAGACGAGTTGGCAATCAACTCTGAAGTCTTAAAGTCGGGCTTGTAAAGCCTCGAGAGAAATAGAACATAACGCTAAACT
The DNA here is from genome assembly GCA_037043435.1 of Drosophila suboccidentalis. Taxonomy (NCBI): domain Eukaryota; kingdom Metazoa; phylum Arthropoda; class Insecta; order Diptera; family Drosophilidae; genus Drosophila; species Drosophila suboccidentalis. The sequence goes on along the minus strand of JBAMBK010000757.1, from coordinate 51,521 downwards.
GCAGCTAAATTGCATTCAAATGATGCAAAATCGCATCTAATGGGACGATCTTTTGTTTCGCCTAAAGAAGCAGAAGAAACAAAAGATGAAGAAGACAGCAAAAGCAAAAGACAGCAGAGAAAAGCGACCTCAAATGCAACTCAACACACACTCAACTTGATGTTGATGTTGAAGTTCGTTGCGGTAAAGCGAATGCACTTCGATGGCATTTCCAGACCAAAACATGGAAAAAAAAGGTTGTTGAAGACTCGATACACTTGCAGAGAATTGTAAATGCTTAATAAAAAGTTTTTTTTTGCCAATATTCTCCTTTGAATAACGTCGGGAGCTTAGTCCTCTAGGCCAAAGGAGCCCTATTTGAAATAGGAAAAAAATACTATTGTTTTTAAAGTTACTTGTCTTAAATTTCATTAATCAATTCATTTTGTAGAAAAAACTATTTTTAATCAATCGCTTTTTCATAAAAGTAAACAAAATTTAATGCTTCAAACATCATATAATATGAGACAATTCAAGAAAACTGAATGTTCTTCATTACTATAGTTTTTTTTTAATTTTTTTAAGCTTTACCTGAATTTAAGAATATTTGGGATTGCATTTATTAAGCCTCAATTTAAGTGTTTTTGGGGTTAAATTTTTAGCCTAAATTTCAGGATTGAATTCTGTATTGGAAAAATCAATTATTTCATACTTGGTTTAAGAAATTCAGAGATTACCGCACTTTTGACATCGTTTCGGATTGAATTCCCCCGATTTTTTTTTCTGTGTAAACGTTGTTTTGGAACAATTGTACTAAATAAGTAGATATAGAATTCTAATTTTAAATAAATTTAAGCTGAATGTATAAAATACCCTTTAAAGTGAGTTTGATTGAGATTTTTTAAAAAATATCAAAGTTTTTCACACTAAATCTCTACTTTTTAAAGATAGTTCCCATGGCTGCTATAGAAAGAAAAATCCGATTTTAGCCAGATTTGGCGTAATTGCATAAATTATTTTTAAATATATAATTTTTGATTTTCGTTTATATATCTTTAGAAATAAAAAAGTTATACCAAACAGATTAAATTTTTGACTTTGATCTAAAATATAAAGACTTCCTTAAATGCGTTGCACACTTGGTGACAAAATTATAATACCTCCTGCAAGTGTGGACAAAGACGATGAAAATAATAGAAGAAGCACAGAGAGAGAGAGAGAGAGGCAAAGAAAAGAAAAGAAAATGAAATGCATTCGCTGATCTGCGTGCCTTGCATTTTGATCGTGGCACTAATTGCACTTGGGGGCATCTTTCGTTCTTATCGGATACAGGAATCATGGGCTGCATACTAAACCAACAGACTGTGTGTGTGCCTAATATTTGCATTTGAGAGAGAGCGAGGGAGAGAGAGAGAAAGATAACTGTCAGATTAAGTTTGATGTAAATACTTGCAATATCAAATGATTTTGTCAGACAGTCAACGTTTGCCAATACTGTTAGAGCTCAGTGTAACGGCGTGTAACAGCAACAGCAACAACTGCTTACACACGGATGACTCTACAATTTAATGTTGAGATTCCCGAGGTACAGCCAAGCTTACCAAATTCTATTCCACACACACACACATACACACACTCGCATGACTTTAGGCTGGGAACAGATTTGTTTGCTTTTAATTACATATTAAGTTTTGGTTGTCGGTTAAAGCGTAACGGTTTATGCTTTTAATGACTACACTCCTCACACTCCTCGCACTCTCAAAGCTGTCGTATTGTCGTCCCTTGTCACACACACACACATACACATGAAATGCACTTTTATTACGAGCGTTGCCACCTCGCGCCGTTTAGCAGTCAAGTGCTGCGTGAGTGAGAGAACACAGGGTGTAGTGGCAACGCTGGGCTGGCTGTTCTGCTCCAATAAAAAAGATTTTTAAAAGCTCATCAACATTTCCGTTAGAATGATTACGAAACTGCATTGCATTGCATTGCTTATTAACTTATATTATACAATTATTTTCATTCATGAGTGCCTCCCATCACATCAACTCGTTCATAAATATTGCATAAATTTGGCTGCAAATAACAATCAATAAATCATTGTATAATTATGACATCTATCAAAATAACTGGTGAATGTTTTTTTTTTTATATTTTTATTCAAAAGAAAGACTTTCAAAATTGGAGATTTTTTTGTCTGACTGTCTGGCTGCACATTGTTCGAATGATTCAATTTACGCTACTTCTAAAGATGCGCTCTAAAATAAACTTTCCATTTCACTAGTTGACGCTTTTTTTATTGTTTATTTTTTGTTTTTTTTTTTTTGCTGATAAACAGTTGAAAATGATCAAAATGTTGCTCACATTTCACTTTCTTCGGAGTTTTGGGGAGGGGGGATCCATTATTATTGAAAGTGGATCTGCTGTTGTTCAATGTGCACACATGGAAATGACACAGTCAACTTTTTTCCCCTCCTCCCTGCCTCCGCTCTTGATGCAGTTAGACAGAGACAGGTGAGCAGCTAAAGCCATGTGTGGCAACACTGGTTGCTTGCTTCCGTTAGAAATTCGTGTTGACCAAAATATTCTCATCAATCATTCTTTGGGTTCGTTACTTTTTTTTTTTTGTGTTTGAGGAGAAAATTGTCAAATGCGAGAAATTTAATCAACTTATGCGTTTTGCGCGACGTCTTAATGCCACCAAATTGTGTTGAGTGTTGAGTATGCTTTTTCAGTCATTTTGTGAGTGTGTGCGAGTGTGTGAGTGTATGAGTGTACTCGTCAGTCAATTTGTTCTTTCTCCAAACACAGACTAAATTTTTTTTTCATTTCTTTTTCATACCAAAGCAAATGGTCAGGTTTCCAGTTTTGGGGTCTGTTCCTCTCTGCGCCTCAAGTGCCGCCGCTTTACTCACTTCACCCGCCGGCAGTTGCCTCTCTGCCTCTCTCTCGCCCGCTCGCTCTCTTCAGCCGACTCTGCGCCTGCGCAACTGGGTCAGCATGAGGCCATGGCAATGGCAATGGCTCGCCACTCACACACACTCACACTCTGTAACTGTCTGTCTCACTTTTGTCTGTCTCACTCGCACTCGTACTCGTACTCACATTCATAGTCCAAGTTGTGCTCGTAACACTAATTGTACTTCCATTGCAATGTTTTATTTGCATCTCTTTTTCTGCTTTGCGCGCTTTTTATGCGATTATTATGCAAATGTTTTTGTTGTTTGTTTTTACCTCATGTGGAAAAGTTGCCGTTTAGTTATGACCAAAAAAGAGTTTAGTTCTGGCAGATTTAGACCAAAACTGTACTTCATAACAATATTTCATCCTAATTTAGTATGTGACTAAATGGCAGGTTTGCAATTAGTTTGACTGCGCTTTTAAAAGATATTCTTTTGAATATTTGGATCATTAAATAAAATAAAATTAAATTAAAGATATTAGCTCTTGAATATCTAAAGAATTAATTATATAAAATTTGAAATTATAAGATATAAGTAAATCTTTATTAATATTTGAAGATATAAGATATAAACAAATCTTTAGATATTCAAGAGCTAATATCTAAAGATTTATTTATAATAAATTTAAAGATGTTTTAATTATTTTTAAGTAAGGAACTGAAAGATTTAAACTGTATTGATAAAATTATTAATAAATTTTTAATTGTTAAATTAAATATAATTACTCTACTTTAAGAAAGCTCTAGAATATTTACACTACTATTGTGCCTTATACCAAATTTCATTCTATTTGTTAAATTAAGTTAAAATCTGAATGAATTATGGTGATTTTACCGCAAATTCAGATATTTTGAAAATATTTCTACAGCATTTTTATATATCTGATGCTTTAAGATTTACACCAAAACTATTTTTCATGCATCGTTTTAGAATTTTTTCTAGTTAAGATTTGCTTGAGTGACACTTTTTTTTTGGAAGAATTTAGATAATTTTTAAGCATCTGTTACAGATCTTGAAGATTTTGGCTATAGTCTCTACAAAATAAATTTTTTTTTAATATTAGGGAGCATAGTTGTAATTTCTGATTGAGTTAGATTGTACTTATTAGACTTAGCATACAACTGCATTTCATATAAATTTTTATGCTAGCCAGGCTTATAATTAAAACTATTTTAAAGATCATATATCAAATTAATTGGGGGTTATCTTTGTATAGATCTTTAAAAATTCCGCCCATAAAATTCCCAACTTGTATGCACTTAATTGACAAAGTCTAGCAGTATTTCTCTAGGCATATATTTTACTTAGGGCCAAAACCAATTAGTTTCACCTGAAGATCTTTTTTGTTGAGCTACAAGCTTTGGACATGATCATGATCATCAGCAAAGCATCAGCGCATTCCAAAGTCAGCAGAACTTTTACTTTTGACAGTTCAGAGTCGCGTTTAAGACTCGTAAAAAATAACAACAATAAGTTGTTGTTGTTGTTTTTATTGTTGTTGTTGTGGTGGCATCACAGGTATTCCAACGCAAAGACTATTTTTACATTTAAAGCACAGGTTTCTCTTGAAGTTTGATTATACATAGTGGCATTATAAATACAACGTATGTGTACGATCATCATAATGATGATCGTGATGAAGTTGATGGCACGAGCAATAACCCTGCCCAGCCAGCCAAGGCATCATCCATTCCATGATGGCCAAAAGGCATCGCTTTGGTTTGGTTTCGACCTGGAACTGGTTTCTTCTTTTTCTTTTAAAGCTGAACTGAACTGATCTTCAGCATGTACTTCGTTTGTTGTGGGCTGTTGGTTCTTCTACTCTTTGCACTCGGCTTGTTTGTCTTTCCCAGGGAGGAGGAGGAGGCAGTTTTAAGCTCGCACATACTCTCAGATACAATTTGTATCTGAAAGATACTTGAGTTTGTCCAGCGAGCGTATCAAAAGTGTCGGAGTTCTCTAATTAGATTTGGGTTTTATTTTTGTTTTTTTTTTGGGAAAGCTTTCGCTTTCGCACTTGTCTGTTCCATATGTCAATTAAAGAAACATATTATATCAATTGGGTGGGTTTATTTTTGAGTAACCCCTTTTTTCTTTTTTCTTTGGTATGCAAAGCTAAAAACCGGTTGACAAAAAACAATTTTCCACTCAACGCTGTTCTTCTTCAGCTCATTTCTTTTTCTTTTGCACTTGGCGAAAAGTGAGAATTTTCATTTGGCCCAAACAGGATTAGCTGGTTTTTTTCTTTTTGCGACCACCGGAAGTTTTAAGCGATTTGTAACATTGTAAGAGAGTCAACTTTAAAACTAAAAGAAAGCCAATGAAAGTGAAGCATCCAAATCTAATAATATCATATATCATATTCCAAATTTACTTGCAGATTAGGTCAGACAACGAGAAAACCACAATATTAGCCACAATATGGACACTGTCTATGGCACCAAGAAGTATTTCCAGAGTTTGTCTGGAGTCAGTGATATTTATCGCACTCAGACATGTCGACAAATGGTAAGTGGACAAAAAGAAAATCTTTCCATTCTTAAACTGTTTTACAATTCTACAATAAAGAGAGGAAAAAAAGTTTTTTTTTTTTTTTTTTTTTTTTTTGGTAGAGACAACGTAAAACCCACTTGAATTTGGCTATAAAGATTTCAGATTTTAGAAAGAAAATCTTCCCAACTATATATCAATCTAAAACTGTTGTACAATTCTACAATAAGAAGAGGAAAAAAGTTTTTTTTTTTTTTTTTTTTTTTGGTAGAGACATTACGTAAAACCCACTTGAATTCGGAAGAGATTTCAACAAGAAGAAAGACTTCCTAACTAAACATATTTCTAAAACTGTTGTACAATTCTACAAATAAACAAATTGGAAGCTAATTTACATGACAAACTGTTAAGCTGTGGATTAAGAGAGGGAAAGAAGTTTTATATTTTAAGGTATGCAGAGACATTACGTAAAACCCACTTGAATTTAGGTACAAAGATTTCAGCAGGAAGAAATTCTTTTCAACAATATATATTATTTTAAAATTGTTTTACAATAAAGGTGGAAGCTAATTTACATGACAAACTGTTAAATGTAGGTTAAGAGAGGGGAAAGAATTTTTTTTTTTCTTATGATAAATGAGACATTACATAAAACCCACTTGAATTTAGGTACAAAGAATTCAGCTGCTTATTTACATAGGTTGTAAAGTGTTCAGTGGTGATGTTTGCATTCCAGATTCACGACACAGGCCAAGTTAGTTATTAAGTCAAACAGAGGCAAGAAACAAGCGAGAATGCTAAAGGTGAATGACTTTCTCTGTGCAGAGAGAAGAGCGAAGAACCTAGAAGAACAGTGACTGGGACTGAGACGGAGATGGAGACAGAGAAGAGAACAGAACACAAAGCAAGAGCGCAAGAATTTGTTTAGGGGGCAAACAGCTGTTGTCACAACAGGTTGTCTACTGAAAGAGAGAGAGAGGGAGAGAGAGAGACAAGAGAGGTCTTTGAAATTTGCCCTACAGCTAATGACTGTTAAAGGGCAAATCAAATCCGAAGACAGACTCCAAAAGTACTTCCCAGTCTGCTTATACGTAGTGCAATGACTTGACTAATTTAATTGCAAATTCTCTTCCCGGTTGAATTAATTAGCAAATCACGACAACAGATAGAGATAGAGATAGTTCTTAACTTGTGATATTGCTAATTGATTCTGACATAACATAACAAGATTCTTTTGGCGCTCTCACGACCCTTCGAACCGTTAGAATCTAATTTCAGATAAAGATCATTTGCGTAGAAAGTGCCTAAAGAGGCTAGCGGTTTTTTTTGTTTTTGAGTTGAGTTGAGAAAGTTTTGCAAAAACCAATCAGCAATCAAAGTGCATAGATAATTAACCAATTAGCTGCGTTTTTAATAGTTAAGGTCTAGACTCTGGATGGATCTGACACGCTTTGCTAACACACTTTAAAAACTATATTTAGTTTTTATTTATAAATATTAGGCTGAATAACAAAATTTAATTTTTTTTATTTTTGGAATGTGAAAGTCAAATAAACGGCAGAAATAATAATTTTCGAATATAATCCTTAAAGAGCTTTAAACTAATGTTTACATTTTAATCGTGTGTTTAAAGGTTTTAAAATAGATCTATTCATTAGTTTTGGCAATATTTAAAGCGTTTTAAATTCGTTGTTAAAATATGCGAGCATTTTCGCACTTTAAAAAAAAAGTTAACAAAATAAAATATAGCTGTTTTTAGAAATTACTCTTTTAAATTTTCGTAGAACACCTTTAAATACAATCATCAAAACACGCTGTAGTTTTAAAAAGTTTAAAGAATTTTTAATTTCTTGTTGAAGTATGAAAAAAATATTATTCAAACTGTTTATAAAAACTACTTTTTAAAAAACGCTAAAATGTAAAACTTAGGTCATTTTTAATTTCTTGTTGAAATATGCAAAATATTATTCAAACTATTTATAAAAACTACTTTTTAAAAACCGCAAAAATAAAATTTTTGCAATTTTTAATTTCGTATTGAAATATGCAAAATATTATTCAAACTATTTAAACTACTTTTTAAAAACGCTAAAATATAAAATTTAGCTAATTTTTAATTTCTTGTTGAAATATGCAAAATATTATTCAAACTATTTATAAAAACTACTTTTTAAAAACCGCAAAAATAAAATTTTTTGCTAATTTCGTAAAACCTTCTCCTTATACAATTTAGAACTATATATGTTGTCTTTTTTTTTTCTTAGAACACCTCCGAATACAATTACTCGTACCAGAACACGCTGTAGTTTTTGGGAAGTTTACAGCCTTTTAAATTTGTTGTTGAAATATGCGAGATATTTTTAAAATAACTTTTTAGAAAAAAAAAGTAACCGATTTCGGAAAATCCTGACTTCTTTACCTTTTTTTTCGTAGAACACCTCTGAATACAATTACCAGAACACGCTGGGCAGGCGATCCCAGCTGGGCGCCTATTACCACATGAACAAGCAGCCATCGTATACGAATGATCACAGCATCAACAGCCAGTATGGCTATAATACCTGGGGCATCTGGCGAGATGGTCGAAATATAGCGCCCTCAACATTTTCGACCAAGACACATGCGCATTATCCAAAGAACCGATCATTCTCGATCATTCTCACCACGGCGGCGTTTATCGTGCTGCTGGCCGTCATCTCCATCGCCGGATTGGCCTTCTACTTCAGTTCCATTAAGGCCACGTTGGAGGATCGTAAGTTAAAAAGAGGGAAAGTGCAATTTTCCTATACTTAATCTATGTTTTTTACAGCTGTTCTTGGCTTTGAGGGCTCTTTCCGCATCGCCAAGGGAGATCTCTATTCCACGGGCCTGAAGTACAACCATACCACGACCTACAAGCAGAAGATTGACTTTTACAAACGTTTCGTGGAGCGTGCACTGACGGATAACGGCTTGCAGCCCCTGCGCACGGATGTCTGGGGCTTCGGCGAGGGTCCCCTGATCAAGGTCTCCTTTCGCACTTTCCTGGATGTTCGCAAGTTGCCACAGTAAGGAATTTAAAAAAAAAAAAAAAAAAAATGTTGGTGAATAAAATTATGATTAAGAATCAAATTAGAGGTCCATACAATAATATAATTGACATTCCACAAGGAAATTGATTAAGTTTTGACAAAATTATGGGAGTTGAAAGTTTTTGAAAAAGTGTTAGGGGGTTGTTTTGAAAAAAGTGAACAATTTTGGAAAAAAAATTAAATTGTTTATATGAATTCAATTTTGATGCGAAATCAAATTAAAGATCAAACAATAAAAAAATGTATATTCCGCTAGTAAATCGGTTAAGTTTTCAAAAGTTAATGGAGTTTGAAGATCTTGAAATGGGTTGAAAGGGTAGACATGAAAAAAATGGACAGTGTTGGAAAAAAATTAAATTTTTCAAATAAATACAATTTTAATGCGAAATCAAATTAAAGATCAAACAAAATAAAGTGTATATTTCGCTTGTAAATCGGTAAAGTTTCGAAAAAGTAAACATCTGAAGTAAAGATTTGAAGGTCTTGAAAAGGGTTCAAGATATAAAAATAGTAGACAGTGTTGAAAAGAAATTAAATTTTTCAAATGAATAAGATTTTAATTTGGAACCAAATTAGGTCAAGCAATGAAAAAATGTACATTTCACAAGGAAATCGGCTAAGTTTTGAAAAAGTTTTGGGAGCTTAAAGCTTTTGAAAAGTGTCGAGGATATTAAAACTTCGACTGGCCAAAGATTACTCTTTTTCAAGTATTTTCCTTAATTGATCTCCTTTTCTCTCTTTATAGAAACATTTTGAGTGTGGAGGAATACATAAAGGAGTCACTGTTCCTGGAAACATCGGCTAGCAAGTCACTATATCGCTCGATCCGCCTGGACAGCGATTCCATGGAGATTAAACGCATTCTGGACGAGCAGGTGGTGCGATCTGCGGGCATTTTAAAGGAGGCAGTGAGTAGTGCAAAGAGTTATCTTCACATTTCCTTGACTTAACACAATCCTCTACCGCAGCAAACTGTGCCGACGAGTCAAACGCAGCTGGAGAAGCGTCTGATGAAGAAGGGCGCCACTGGAGCGGGCGGTGGAGGAGGAGGAGCTCCACTACAGACCAAGCCCAGTGGTGTGAGCACACCAAAACCAAAATCACGGCCACACTCGCCCGACGATGAGCCGGACATTGATGTGGAGAACGCGCCAGTTATACAGGGCTCCTTTGAGGGTTCCTTTGAGATAACCAAAACGGATGCGGATATTGCACGCAAGAAGGCAACTCCGACCAGATCGTATCAGAGCAGCAGTCTGCCGCCCAAGACCATCTCCGTGACGCCTTATTCGCTGCGCGTCAAGCCCAAGAAGCCGGGCATCGAGAAGCTAACGACGGTCACACCACGAGAGATTCCCACGAGCAGCACGACAACCACGACGACAACGACGACGACCAAGGCGACTACGAGGAAACCCAAGATCACAACCACACCAAAAACCACCACAACAACCAGCTCAACCACAACAACAACCACACCAAAACCCACCACAACCCCATCGACAACAACAACAACTACGACAACCACAACTACCACTCCTCCACCATCTCCTCCTTCCTCCACCACTCCCAGCACCACCACCGCCTACCCCTCGCTAGCGCCGCCCTCCTCCACCGTTGTGGTGCCCAAGCTGGATGCCAATCTCTTCACCACATTCCCCATCCTGGACACACAGCCCTGGCGTCCCATCCACCGTGAGGTGCCCGAACTCTTGCCCGGACCGCCGCCCGCCTTTCCCACCAAGACATTACCCGGCATGGGAATGGGCGTAGTACCCTCGACCACGCCCACTGTCAATCATATACCACAACGTCGCATTGATGAAATGGAGCTGCCCTTCATAGCGGACAATCCGACGCCGCCGGCAGCTGCGATGCCCGCGATGACAGTGACCATGGATCCCTTCGTGTCCATGTCGGGATACGGGAAGCGCAAGACGCAAGAGGGCCAGCTGGATAATCCCAGTCAGCAGGATCAGGACATGTTATTCTATCACAACTTTGGCAATCCCGTTTTCTTGCCGGGCACGGAGAACATTGAGAGATTGGGCGGTGCACTCGTTGAAGCACATCCATTGCCAGTGCCCCTGATCGATGATGTGCTCATTCCACCCTTTAGGCCCATCAATCCCACCCTGGGGGGCATGAATAAGCTGCAGTTTAATATCGATGGCAACAATGAGAGATTCGAGCATCTGGGCGGTGGCGTCATTGCCAAGAAGCAGGAGAACGCAACACAGCAGCTGGAGAGGGAGACAGGGCAGGAGGTGGAGTCCAAAGAGAGTTCCACTCCTAATTCACTGACTGGATCAACAACGCCGCTGAAGATTGAGCTGGGAAATACACCGACAAGTGCTCCGCCAGCTGCTGCTTCACTGAAGCCCACGGAGAACTCTGTGCTGGCGGACACCATAGGAGAGTTCTTCATGGAGCTGCTGAATCTGCCAAAGGAGGACAACTCTACGACGACGACGACAACGACACCGGAGCCCATTGAGTCGCGCATTGAACCGGAGGAAGCGGAACTGGAGGAGGAAACGAAAGTGGAATCCCAACTGCACTCCAGCCAAGCCAAGCCGAACTTTATGAATCTCAAGGAGATTATACTGCAAAGAAATACGCCCGTTCCCGACTCCACAACCACAACAACAACAACCTCCAACTCCCTCGACTTCGCCCCCGACGACCAAGAGACAACGCATCCGCCCGAGCAGCGAAAGACCCACCATGTTGGATGACTCCAACCTGTTTCCATCGCACTCCAAGTGGGAGTTTGTCAACAGCTCCGCTCCATTAAATTATGGCTACAATGGCAACATGAGGAAGGTCTTCAATAAGACGCTCCAGGCTTGGGTCTCCGAGGATGTGGAGAAGACGGAGAACTTGACGCTGCACGACATCAAGACGCGGATTAACAATGCCAGCAATATACAGGATATATCCTTAATCTTTGACACACTCGCCTCCAAGCTGGGCATCACACCGAGTGCATCCACCAAGTTTCCGCCCTTCTCGTCCAACAAACTGAAGCACAGTCCGCGGAATGAGACCAAGGTGACCACGACAGAGTCCTCCATCGTAGCCGAGTCGAGTGTGAAAAATTTTGTCGAGTTGCCGCTGCAACAACGTGAACCGTTTATTAAACCCATGTCGAGTTTCATGGATGATGGAAGCTCAGAAGTTCTGGGCGCGGCAATTCCCGTTGTCGGCGAGGCGGAAGTTGAAGTCATTGATCCACTGAAGTATGAGGAACTGTTGAAGACCTCACAGTTTGCCGCCGAGTCCACGTCCACGTCGACGGAGCCAAGTCCACATCGTTTAGTCACCTTACTCCCAGTACGTTCCAACTCGGGCATTCGCACTTATAAACCAATTTCCGAGGATTCCGAATTTGAATCGCAGCGCAGTCAAAGTCAAAGTGAGATTGCTCCCGTCTCCATCAAGCCCAAACATCAGAGCAACATACGTCGCAAGAGCAACGTCAATCAGAGCCGTAGATTTGGCCAGCCTCCAGCGGAGGCGGTTGTCAAGGGCGGCATCAAGGTCACGGTTAAAAAGTGAACCCCCAATTTCGGGGGAATCCCCTTCCCAGTGAGACTAATTAAGCGCAAGAAAAAGAACATTTACAAACGAATGTGAACTTAGGAATGCATCTCTATACGAATTAGCTAGAGAACTTAAACTAAGAGAATTTATAATTAAGTAGAGAATTTAAGTTCAGTTTAGAAAAAAACAAATCTTGTTCGAAAATTGTTCAACACAAAACGAAAACGAACAATTTTGGAATGACAATTTCTGTAGATTCTTGGCAATAATAGCATTCCCATTTGCCAAACGTATAGTTGTTAAGTTCATTTTTTATTTATTGTATATGCATGTGAAGCTGATTTAGTTTTTCCCTTTTAAATATAACACAATAAAAATAATATAAAATAATTCATTCAGCTTCAGGTCATCTAATTAACATTTTTCATACGTACTAGCATAAAATAAGTTAAATTTTAGTCAAACAAGTAATTTATTATTTTATAAGTTCGATAATTGAATAAATTCCGTGTGAACAAATAAATATTTGAATTTTTACTGTTAACGCGCGCATGTGCAATGCCTTTTGCATACTTTGGCGCGCATATATCGATAAATTGCGATAGTTGACTATCGAAATCAACAATTACTGTGCCAGCCACGGTTGCCGCCACTTAAAAAACAAACAAAAAAAGAGCCAAAAAATTTTTTTTTTGCAGTTTGTTATTTTTGCATTTAATTGTATAAATATTATTTCGTTCACAAACACTTAAAGCAATAACACATATAAACAAAGTATTTCACGTTTTCATCTTAATCTAGTAATTATGTTATTTAATAAAAAAAAATGTAATAAAAATAAATATGTACTTCAGCCTAAAACTGTACAAAATAATTCTGATTCTGAGCTGATGAAAAAAAGAGCCAAATCGAAAAATTAAGTGCCATTGCGCCAACAGGAAAAAAAAGAGCCAGTTTTGGCGCAAAAACGCCAATTGTTGCAACCGTCAGCCCTGAATGCATTTTCCGCATCCCTGGACGGCATTCGCGGTTTTTGGTTGTGAACGAAAAAACTAAATTGATCAAAATATTGGCTCAAATATATAAAAATAATAAGAATAAATACAAATAAATCAACTTTATAAAGATGGGCTGTGCTGAGAGTAAGGACGGTGAGGGCGAGGCTCAAAACAACAGGAATAGGCCAAAATATCGCACCTGCACAGACGTTTTTTGGCTATCCGTTTACATATTGTTTTGGCTGTTTCTGGTAAATATGCTAAGTAAATATAGATGTGTGTTTGTAAAGTGTAGGCGAAATAACAACATAAAAGTCAAGCCCACATTCCCGCATGTACAAATGTGTACATAGTGGATTAGAAAAGTGAAAGCTGTGGAGATTAATCACAGACTTCTCTTTGTGTTTGTGCAACAACTGCGTCGCTTGACGCCGCATTGCAAGTGGAGTGGGGAGAGGAGGAGGGGGAGAACTACTGTGTGCCGTCATCGCGGTCATATGAGTGAACTTACTGCTAATTTTGCTAATGAAATGTTAGCCACAATAATTAATGTGGCATTAGTGGAGCCTTTGCCTGTCTGTCTGGTGTTTGAAAAATATCAAACATGAATCTATTAAAGTCCCTTTTAAAATATGTTCGGGACACGCAATTCCCGTGTCATGGTATGCAAATTAAGAATACATCTTGTCATGCGAGAGTCGTGGGCGTTGGCACTTAAACAGTAGCACATACCGTTGATCAAGTAAATATTTTGACAACATATAAAATTTGCATATTTTCTCTTTTATCTAATTTTATTTTAAAATACATTTTTGAGCTCATAGAAACCATTAATTTAAATGATAACATAGAGACCTGTTGCTTTAAAAGGAATATAAATGATTCTATATCACAGGAATATTTTTCCCCTCTTAGTAATAAAATTTAAATTGATAATAAAAGTCATAAATATTTTAAAAGAATTTTTTTCCAAAAATGTCTTTGCTAGTATTTTTTATGATATTTTTAAAATTGCTCTTTTAGCCACTTTTTCTCCTCCTTTTCATACTAACAGTAGCTTTTTAATCAGTATTAGAATTGTTTGAAGAATTTTTTTGCGTCAAAACATTTTTGGTTTAAACCCGAGGAAAATAGTTTCAAAACCTTGACCTTTACAAAAATTCTAAATTTTCAATGGGTACTTAATGGGTTAAAGAAAGTTTTGTATCATTCAAACGGAATTTATATGACCTTTCCATTAATGCCAAAAAGTACATGAAATAGGCTAAAATTATGAGTAGATTTATTTATTACTTTAAATGTTGTCAAAATAAATATGACGACCAGTGTAAAATAAAATTCAAAACTATTTTAAAAAGAATAAAATTCAAATACAGTAATTGATTGGATAAATTACTTTAAAAAAATATTTAAAAAAGAACCCCTAAACATTTTTGCTTTTTGCAAATTTTTTAATTTGTCAAAACACTTACTTTACCCACTGTCTGTGAATTAGTTGGCTTCTATATTATATGTGAATTTGTGATTATATCATTTGTTTACTCACGCTTTCCATTGATTTGATTTGCTTTGCAGATTGTCATTGCGATATTTTCGTTTGTCTATGGAAATCCCTTGCGACTCATCAATGGCTACGACTCCTTTGGCAACACCTGTGGCGTTAAGAACAACGAACACTTTCAGAACTTTCCGCTGTCTGGCAAAAATACGCTCGATAAGCCCGATTTGTTCTACTTTAATATCAAGGAGCTGAAGCAATCCTTAAAGATCTGTGTTAAATCGTGTCCAAAACGCACGATAAGCGAACCAAATGATTTACTGCGTTATTTTACGGAAACTGGCACACAGCTCTGCAAATATGACTATAATATGCAGCAGCTGGAGAAGATGAGCAAAACGGACAAGACATTCAATACTTTGGGACCGTGTCCCACCTTTCCAGTCTATGAAAGGTAAGTGAGAGGGAGTTTAATCGAATGAATCCATTATTAATCTATAATCTCTTTTGTTTTAGCTCTGCTGTGCTGCATCGTTGTGTGCCCAAACAGTCGTCCGGGGAGGTGATCGACTTGCTCAATAACTGGGACGTGGCTCAACAGTTTCTAGGCGACATTTACTCCACCTGGCACATTATTGCCCTGGTCTGTGGTGTTTCGTTGCGTACGCACTGTTAATATATTTATTTAACTCAATTATTAATGTTAACTCTTGTTGTATCTCAGTTATATCCATTGTATTGGTCACCATGATGCATTGGCTGTCGCGGGTTGTGTCCTGGCTCATTTGTGTGCTCGTTATTGTGGCCAGCGTGGGATTGGCGGGTGCTCTCTGGTATGCCTACTACAGCATTCGCAACAAGTCCGCAAGCGCCACATATACTTCACATCTGGAGGAGTTTCTGCGCAACAAGGACGCTGTCTTTGCACTGGCTGTTATAGCCACTATAACTATGGTACATACAATGATATTAACTGTATTACAGAGTTATTTATTTCACATTCTGTATTGCAGATCATTCTGTTGGTCATCGTCTATTTCCTTAAGAACAAACTGTCCGGCTTG
This sequence comes from Drosophila suboccidentalis, assembly GCA_037043435.1. Lineage (NCBI taxonomy): Eukaryota > Metazoa > Arthropoda > Insecta > Diptera > Drosophilidae > Drosophila > Drosophila suboccidentalis. Next base: position 35,912 of record JBAMBK010000757.1, on the reverse strand, counting down.
TCGGCACTTTTCGAGGAGGCCGGCATTTGTATGATGAATCTGCCTGGACTGCTGATAGCTCCTCTGTTGGCATTCCTTGTGCTCATTGCCTTTCTGGCCTTTTGGGTGGTCGTCGTCATTTGTCTGGTGACCGCGACGAAGCCAGGCGACAGTCCACTCGCACCGTTCCACGGCACAGCCGGATATCAACCTCAACCACTGCCCGCCAATGCGGCCCAGTTGCTCAATCTTACAGCCCAGGGAAGCGATGAGCGAAGTAAGTAAACACTAGACAATCAGGGATTAAAACCGTAACCGCTAACCGGTATTTACTGATTGAAAATGGTAACCGTAACTGAAAATGCAACCGAAACAAAACTTTTTTATTATTCATAAACTGAAAAACCGAAATAACCGTTTATTAACCGATTCATGCTTAACGGTTAGCTTTGCTTCAAGCAATAATTGAATTAAATTCTATTGTTAGCGTGTAATCGTCTTTTAAAATACTCATTTTGGATTTTTATATTTGATTTGAATATAGAAAATTTTTGTTTAAAATCAAAGAATTTTTGTTTTCGTGTTAACATATTCTTGTAAAAAAAAAATTTACTTTATTTTGTTAACTAGTATTTAGAAAACGAAACAAACAAATAACCGGTAACCGTTACGAAACCGATACACTAAGATTTTCGAATTTAACCCAAATCGTAACTGAAAACGATATTCGAATCGGTTAAATACCCTGCTTTTAAAATAAGCAACATTGGAAATACTTCAATTATATTAACATTTATACATTTTCATACTTTTTTTGTTGATAAAAACAAAAAAACATTGGTCTAATGGTTATGTAAGTGATATATATGACATCATACTATTTACATTCTTTTACCTCGCTTTTAACTGTTGTATATACACCAACAGCTTTACATATCTGATTATATCTTCAAATTTCTTATAATATTTTAAATATTTATTGTACATAGAATTCTATTCATGGTATATTTAAATACATTTACTAATTGTTGTTACATTTTTGTCGACAGCCATTCCGCGCATAGAGTATGTGGACGCTGGCGCCTTGACCAGCATGTTCTGGGTCTATGTGGTGGGTCTCATCTGGACCGTGGAGTTCATCTTTGCCTGCCAACAATTTGCGCTCGCTGCTGCCGTGGCCTTCTGGTATTTTGGCAAGCCAACGACGACGCCCACCTGGTATGCCATTGGCAAACTGATCAAATATCATTTGGGCACCGTTGCCAAGGGCTCCTTTGTGATCACAATTTTTAAAATACCGCGTCTGATCTTGACCTATCTGTATGCCAAGTGAGTTTGGACTTGTTTTTACTTGCTTTACTTTACTTTAATTTTGATTTCTTGCACTGCAGATTGAAGAAGGGCGAGGATAAGGGCTCGGAATGCGCTGCCTGTTGCTTGAAGTGCTGCATTTGTGGATTTTGGCTGCTGGAGAAGTTTATACGCTTCCTCAATCACAATGCCTACACTGTGGTCGCCATTGAATCCATCAACTTTTGTCCAGCCGCGGGCATTGTAAGTATAATTTTTTCTCTTTTATATAAAGTTGTAATCCAAGGTTCTTTAATTTTGTTTATTTCAGGCCTGGAATGCCATGGCCACCAATGCTCTCCAAGTGGCAACGATCAACAGCATTGGCGACTTTATTCTCTTTCTGGGCAAGGTTGTGGTCGCTGCACTTTCGGGCCTGATTGGCATCTTAATGCTGAAGGATACGCCGGGTCTCAACTTTTATATGGCCCCGGTCATACTGATCATTGTATTCTCCTTCTTTATTGCCCACATTGTGCTCTCGCTCTTTGAGGTATGTGCCTTGGCATTTAAGTTAGCCACTTTTATAATCATTTGTACATTCCTAGATGGTGGTTGACACGCTGTTCCTTTGCGTCTGCGAGGACAAGGCAATTAATGGACGCGCCGGTCGCTGGGCTCAAAGCAATCTGGCCAAACTTGTGGGCGAGGAGCCGCTGCAGCCTGGCGAGGAACCGCCCATTCAGGTGGTCGAGATGATGCCCATCAACAAGCAGCCGTTCAGCATTACACGACTGCCACCAACTGACGCCGAGGTTGCTCCCATGGCGGAGTAAATTCCAAGATTCCAATATTATTACATAAAATGAAACTCATGACGAACGCACATCTCATTTGGATGTCTGGTGAAGGACCAAACTCGTGCCCTCCGTGTCTGAACAAAAAACTCAACGTACAAAACGCAATGAAAATAATAATAATAATTTATAATATATACTAAATATGTAATCCAATCCGAGGCAAATGCGCACATTGTAACTGTATTTATTAAATGTATTCAATTTTTATATATATGTATTTATGAATTATGTATTTATTCGTAATTGTAAAGCGAAATAAAAACATTTAAACTTTTTTCTCACGTTTCACCCGTGCCTTTCTTTGCTCGATCACCTGTTGCACGGCCTGCATCTGTTTGTCCTTGATCTTCTTGGTTAACGCCGTCTTTGGGGTCTTGGTTTCTAGCGCCTTCTTTTTGGCTTTGAGTGCCAGCAACTTGGCTGTTTCCAGTGGATCCTCGTCGTCAAACAGCTCCTCATTCTCGATGCCCTCGTAGGCCTTCGTTGGACGCGTTGCCTCGTGTTGCACCTTTTGCTCAACACGATTCACATATTTGTCCTTGGCCGCCTTTTTGAGCATCTGTCGCTGCTTGGAGGGACTAACATAATCCGGGTTCTCCCAAATGGTTTTGCCCGTAAACGAGCCGTCAAAGATCTTAACGGGATTCATGACATAGCGCGGTCCCACCTCCGAGAGGCCACCATCTTCGGACAGAATCTGGAAATTCCTGAACCAAATGCGATTATCCAGGTATGTGAATGTGTAGACGTGATCAATGAACGGCTGGCTCTTGGGATGATGGTTGGGCACACCAAACGTTTGCACAAACAACTCCTTGAGCAGCTTCAGATGCGGCAGCTCATCAAACTTGGCATCAAACGAGAGAAACGGACGTGAGCCCTTCAAGCAATTGCCCGTCAACTTCAGTTCCGCCATTGTGTGTATATTCTCAATGAGAAATTTGGCAGATGGTCCCGCAGCGCCCGCCGTATTGGCCACCCACATGTACAGATCCCTTTTGCGACGGCCCTCAAACAACATGGCCTTGTTGCAATGCTTCATCTCGGACATTTCGTTGATCACCGCCAACGTTTTTGAGCGCTCCATTTTCGACTCGACCCGATGATGCGGCATCAACGTTTTAATGTCACGCATGAGATGTCTGTCCCGGTGGCTGATACCACGTGCGGCAAACACCAGCACGCGCTGTTTGTTTATCCACTTCTCCTGCACAGATTGATAATTTCATCAGTTAGAAATGCTGCTTTGAATTTTCGTTTGTTTCGGGTGCTTACCTTTTTCGGCACGACATCGTCTGATGGTCTTTGTGAAGGCAGTGGTGGATTCTCATCCAGCGGCACAATCTCCAGCTGCTCAACCTTCTTTTTCTTCTGGAATTTGCGTCCCATTTGTGGTCTTTGCGTTTAAAATTTAATTAAAATTGTTTTCGTCCAAAAAACGTGGAGTTGAAATTAGAGGTGGAGAACAATCGATAGTGTTCACCATCGATATCGGCAGGCAGAAATTATCGGTGCTGCTGAACCAAGAATAATCGTTCATTGAACTGCTAGTTCACTCCAAAGATTTATTTAGATTTCATTTTTAATGTATGCAATTAATTCTAATTAATTCTTATTTTCTATATGCTATAAACTACTTTCTAATTTAATTTCAATCTTCATCTTCGTCACATGCTGGTTCGGGGCAGTGGCTGCATCGACTTTCATTTATGCCGTAATTTGAACAGAATCCACCAATGCATTCGCAGCAGCCGTCGTGGAACCACCTGTAGCTGGCTGCGCCAGTCTTATGACAGGTTCGCCTGCACTTATTCCATGACGTGCACTGGTCCAGATACAAAACGGTACAATTCCGAATTACGCCGTGCTGCTCGTCAGCGTCATCACTTTTTGTTGGAATGCTAAACACCTGCCAATCATACGTGTAACCGTCGTTTGGCGAAGATGTTAGAGCCTCAAATAAGGCAGTTACGCCCTCAAAGTCCTCAACATGCGATTTTTTAGACATTAACGAAATATTACCACATCCGGGCTGTAAGTATGGCGTTATTGCCATAATTAGTATTGCAACACTTTGGATTGTTGACATTTGGAAGAACTTATTGAAACTAACAGCAGTCGGATGATGCAGCCGCCTTTTGTATATATTTTAGCCGCTTAGCACAGGTAGAAATCATTTGGCGCGAGCGATGAAAAGTACCGCAGCTGATAACAAAGAGACAGCAGAAAGAGCATCAGCTTGTCTACCTGAATGTCGATCATAAAAATTTGCAATATGTCAGTGTTGAGTAGTGTCCAAGTTAATAGTTAAAAACAAACACCGGTAGCAATCGATAACCCACCGTCGATAATTCACTCATTGTAGTATACACAAATACTTCTTCGATTCTTCTGCCATTTTGTATTTATTCATTCGGCGTCTGGCCAGAAAAACAATAAAAAAAAAATAAAAATAGCAAGAAGTGAAAAAGTTAATTCTCAAAATAAAAATTAAACAAATATGTCAGATTATCGCTCTCAATCACGCGGTGGCGGACGTGGTGGTCAGGATTATTCGAATGACGATGATCCGCCAATGTCGCGACTGTTTATCATTTGCAACAAAGCACACACCGAAGAAGATTTTCGCGAAGCATTCTCACCATACGGCGAAATTGAAGACATCTGGGTAGTTAAGGACAAGCACACGCAGGAGAACAAGGGCATCGCGTATGTCAAGTTCTCGAAAACATCAGATGCCGCCAAGGCGCAGGAACAGATGAATGGCAAAACCATTGGAAAAACAGACAGAACTCTTAAGGTGCTGGTTGCCGCAAAGTAAGTGTTGACCTGGCAAAATATGCTGTCAGCAAAATTACAACCTGTACTGTACTTTTTCTATTTGCAGTCGTAATCAAGGTTCAAACAAATCGGAAAATGAGCAAGAAAAATATGTGAGACTGTTCATTGTGATTCCAAAAACGGCCAATGAGGACGACATACGTGATGAGTTTGCACAGTGGGGCGAGGTGGAGAACGTGACCATTGTGCGGGAGAAGAACAATGGCAGTCCCAAGGGCTTTGGCTATGTGCGGTTCACAAAGTAAGTTCGAAATTTCTTACCAGGAAGTTAAACCGAAACAAATATCAGTTTCGGCACCAGTGATGCCAATTTGGCCCTTTTTTTTTGATAGATTTGTCTGGTTTTTAACTGCTTCAGCCGGGAAAAATCTCAAACATCTATCCGAAAATCTGACTTTTTTTAGATCAAATAAATTGAATCCAAAAGGATTCTATACAGCCAAATTTGGAACTTTTTGAAAATGGAAACGATATAAAGGCAAACTATTTGGCATCACTGATTGGAATGTGTTACAATACAATAAAAATTGTTTAATTACACTCGTAAATCCTTTTCTTAGATTCTACTATGCAGCTGTGGCATTTGAAAATTGTTCAGCCAAATACAGGGCTGTCTTTGCCGAGCCAAAGGGATCTTCGCGCACACAACGGGATCAGTACGGACGACTGGCCGATGACACTCCCATGTACAGTTCGGGACGAGGAGGCGGCGGCGGCGGCGGAGGAGGTGGCTCAAGTTATAATGGCGGTGGCAGTGGAGGGGGAAGTAGTAGTTTCAACAACGATTGGAATACATCGGTCAACAGCGACATGTCCGCATTTCTACGTATGCAAAACGTTCCCGTGCCACAGCCCACCTGCTTGGAAGTGACGGTCAGCAATTGTGTTAACCAGGATCAGCTCTGGCGTTTATTCGACATTATTCCCGGTCTCGATTACTGTCAAATAATGCGTGAACGTAAGTTGAGAGTTTATGATATTAATAATATATATTCACTAACTCATTCCCTATTTTTACAGATGGTCCACGCACAAATGAAGCTGTGGTTGTCTACGATAATCCCGAAGCTGCTATTTATGCCAAGTAAGCATATTAATAACAATTCCCGCTTGGTCACTATACTAACAATTCTTACTCAATTGCAGAGACAAACTTCATGGCCTGGAATATCCCATGGGCGAGCGTATAATTGTTAAAGTCAATGGCATGAGTTCAGCTCGCATGGACACTTCGTTTATAGACAGTGAGATCAAATGACCAAGCTGAAATTATGTTATTTTCTAACCACTTCCTTTGTAGAACGCACTAAAAAGGATGCTATTTGCAATGTGCCTTTGCCGCCAACACAGCCACTGGCATCTCCAGACGCCCAAGTTGCCCAAAGGCTTTTCATTGTGCTCTCCGCGGTTCGTTTAATTTGTATTCTAGCTTTTAAAAATGCATTACTAAGTTGATTGTTAATATTTTAGAATCTACCACACTCAATACTGAAGAACATATTCTCCTGCTGGAAGGGTCTGATTGATGTCTATCTTTTGCCAAACAAGAATTGTGGTTACGTCAAATACTCGGAACGTGACAGCGCCCAAAAGGCCATTGGTGTTTTGAATGGTGCCGAAATTTGTGGGACCAAAATAAAGGTTTGCATTTTAAAAATCGCAATTAAAGGTAAACCTTTCATATTTATTTCATTATCAGGTCATGGAAGCTGAGGAGCGCAGTGGCTCTGATGGGGATGATAGTGGCAGGAAGCGTTTGAGGCGTAACTAAGTGTAAGTAATTCATTTGAATACTGATCCTGTGTATCTATATATATTAATGTAGCCATAGTTGGAAAGCCTTGGTCGCCTGGTCTGAGGTAAGTTTGTTTAGTGTTAGTCTAAATTTAAAAAGTGATGCTTATTGTAACTACATACTATATATAGAGACTTATCGCATATTGTTCAGACTGTTTTATTACAATTAGAGATACAAGCACCGATCTGTACTTGAACAACGCGTTTGACAACAAGTTGCTGCTATCGACAAACGAACATAATAAGCAAAAACAATCTTTTATCTTTCTATTTCCACAGACCCACTGACAACATTGTACTTAACAAAAACAAAGAACATAATGTACGTGTAGTTTACCTTTCACAAAACAAATATATACATATAAATAAACAAATAATACAGATCAATTAAACAGTTCAACTGACCCAACAACAACAACAACCGCCCAAAACACTACGGAATCAACCAGAACGAGAACGAGAAATCACAAAAAAAAAGTCACACTGAGTGATGAAAACAGATAACGGGACACGGAAAACGGAAAACAAGAAAACAAGAAAATACCAACAAACAAGATACAACTGTACAATTGACTTGTTTAAGTGCGCTGTAGTACTGAGTACCCATTATTAAGACCAGACCTAAACGGAACGGAACGGAGTCAACGAAAAACACGCAATGATTGCTAAACCAACCAACCAACCACTAACGGGACTATCGAATCTATCGCATTACCGTTACCAAAAAAAACCAAGAAACTCTATACTTAAACGAACTCTCTCTTTGTACAATCTACTAACGTATTCCGACAAAGATAAGAATATATATATTTATTCAAAAAGCAAGCTTACGGATTATTAAATTCCGCACAGAAATTAACCACTCAAATATGACATCATATATTAATTGCAACTGTTATGTAAAGCCCTTAAAAGCGATATTAATAAACGAAATTACCAAATAAAATTTGACTTTTTATTATAAATGTTTTTTAAGACTTGCAAATTTGAATTCTGTTCGATTCTTCGCGCCCCCACAGCTGCCTAAGTATCGATAGAGTCGTAAGCAACTATCAATAATATCGATATACTAGACATCGATAGACCAAATTAAGGTAGCCCTAGAAAATTTACTCAACAGCTGTTCGTTTTCATGGAAGAAACTTCTTGGAAAAACAAATTCTAATTTGTTGAAATTGTTTTAAAATCTTTCTAGTAAAGCGCGTTGAAGTCAAAACTAAATAATTATGGATCCCGCGCTGCTTCGCGAACGCGAGGCGTTCAAAAAACGGGCGATGGCCACGCCAACGTAAGTTTCATAGATTCCGCTTCTCAACATGTTTCTATAAGTTGTTTTTATTGCATTTAAAGCGTTGAGAAGAAAACCAGAACGGAGAAAGCACCGCCACCGCCCAGCAGAGATGATGCCCAAAAGAAAATGCGACCACCAACGGCTCCAAAGCTGGATTCCTCCACGTAAGTACTCACGAGCTCCACAGGATGTCCATAAATCAATTCTGCCTCTCTCCCTGTTCAATGTGCAGCTATAAAACGATGTCGGGTAGCTCCCAGTATCGCTTTGGAGTGTTGGCCAAGATAGTAAAATTCATGCGCACCCGTCACCAGGATGGCGATGATCATCCCTTGAGTATTGAGGAAATCCTAGACGAGACCAATCAGCTGGATATTGGACAATCTGTGAAGAATGTAAGGCATCAAAAGTATTCTTATATATTATATTCAGATATATATTTCATTATTCACAGTGGCTGGCTGGTGAAGCGCTCAGCAACAATCCCAAAATTGATGTCACACCCGATGGCACAAAGTTTAGCTTTAAGCCCGTCTACAAGATCAAAGACGGCAAGAGTCTGATGCGCTTGCTCAAACAGCACGACTTGAAGGGTCTGGGCGGCATCTTGCTGGAAGACGTACAAGAATCTCTGCCGCATTGCGAGAAGGTTTTAAAAAATCGCGCTGCCGAAATTCTGTTTATTATCCGTCCCATTGACAAAAAGAAGATATTGTTTTACAACGATAGAACCGCCAATTTTGCAGTAAGCATAAACAGCTTTATATTAATTACATTTCCAACTAACTATGGATTGCAGGTGGATGACGAATTCCAAAAACTGTGGCGTTCCGCAACAGTTGATGCAATGGACGATGCCAAAATCGATGAATACCTCGAGAAACAAGGTGAAAATCGCAGTCGATTTGTGTCTATGTCAATTACTTATTATGTGTATTATCTATTCTATGCCAGGCATACGTTCAATGCAAGATCATGGACTCAAGAAACCCATGCCCAAGCGCAAGAAGGCGGCCAACAAAAAGCGACAGTTCAAGAAGCCCAGAGATAACGAGCATTTGGCTGATGTGCTGGAGATTTATGAGGACAACACTTTGACCCAAAAGGGCGCAAATCCAACGTAGATGCATTTAACAGAGTCTATAATTAGTTTGTAATGTAATGTATAAATAGTAGTATATAAAGAAATCAGCTAATTGCGCACATTTTTGTATATATTAATAGAAAATTGCAAAATTCGCTGGAGGTGGGAATTAAATATTATATTGGTATTTATTATGCACATGTACCCGAAAGGTGCTTTCACCAAGATTTACAACCACCACTTTTGCTATCTTCTAGTGGTTCTTTTTATTGGAATTTAAAAATATACGACGACGTACAAGAACGATAGTTAAAAGCAAAAATATGTAATCTCTGCTCTGGGGGACATAATAACAACAACACGCGTAACGGGCATGTATTTTTATTTGTGTGCGCGTGTGTGTGTGTAGTGCAATCGTTATTGATGTTCGGCTCGTTGCCGAGCCGATAAATTGGCCGCAAAGCAAAACAAAGTCGTTAGTCGGCGCTGAAGAGCCCTCGACTCAAGTTATATATATTTTTGTAGCGGCAAATTTTATACCGAAAGGGGTTTAGAAAGAGAAACCCGTTTTGTAATTATTATTCCCAGTGTGCGTTCGATTTGCCTTTGTTTTGTCTTATAAAACGTCGACGACATGAAGTTTTCGTTGCTTGCGGTGACCGCAGTTTTGGCCTTTGGCTGGACGCCAACACCTGGAGACGCCTTGGGAGCCGAGTAAGTTGAAACTTATTAGAGAGAGAAAGAGCCTTGCAGTAGAGCGAACACGACTGGGAGAGACCCTGTAGTTGTATTGTAAAAGAACAGATCTGTGTATCAGTGACGCCAAATATTTTCCGGATAAAAAAGACAAAACGGCCAAAGAAAACAGGAAAAAAAAAAAGCTGAAAAACTAAAAAAATAGATAGAAAGACTGTCCAAACTTTTTTTTTTTTTTTTTTAATTTAAAAGTTTTAAAGCATTTTGAATAATTTTTTTTCTCGTCATTTTTTTTGTCATTGAACTTTGCCCATGGTGCCTTTCATCTTTACGTATTTGCCAGGCAATTTATTCGTGTGGCAACAAGTTTTGTGTAGACGCATTTCTCCCATTTTAAGAGGAGAATTTTGGCGTACTGGGAAAGAGTTTTCGCCTTTATATCGTTACATTTTAAAAAAGCTCCAAAATTGGCAGTATAGAGTTCTTTTTGGATTAAATTTATTTGAATCTAAAAAAAAAGCCAGATGTTCGGATAGAAGATGTTTGAGATTTTTACCGGCTGAAGCAGTTTAAACCGCAAGACTGCTCTTGCCTAAGCTTTAATTCATTTACTACTACTATTTTTCACTACTACTACTTTTTTACTACTACTACTATTTTACTACTACTACTATTACTACAACTACTATTTTACTACTACAACTCTTACTGCAACTACTACTATTTTACTATTTCTACTACTACTACTACTACTACTACTCATACTATTACTACAACTACTACTTTTTACTTGACTCACTGTATACTTTGATGTGGTCATTTCACTTTTGAAAAACCTAAACCACCCTTGCTTCTTGCCAAGTGCAGGGTCTAATAAATATGGAAATTACCAATTTAAAATCCACACATTTTTAACATATTTTCTTGCAGTGATCTGGTTTATGGCTACGAGTGCCACAAGGGCGTCTGTCGCAAGGTGGAGCTGAGCGAGGAGAACTTCGCCAAGGCGATCAGTCTGCCCGTGTGCCGACTCTTCTGCGGCAGCAACATCGGCACCCTGTGGCCCAAGCCCACGGGCGCTGTCCAGCTGGAGCCGCTGATGCGGCAGGTGGACATAACGACCATTCAGTTCCAAGTGCCGGGCAGAGATGACAAAAAGGACAAGTTGTGGAAGAAGGTGGAGAAGAGATGGGCGGACCAGTTGAATGCCAAGATTCCCAATCGCCGGAGCCTCAAAAAGGGTGGCTATCAATTCACCGTCTACATCAACACCGCTGAAACTGAAACTCCCACCAGGATCACCTTGGATACGGATGAAAGCTATGTGCTGAGCATTGATTCCAATGCTGCTGGACAGGTGATGGCCAACATAACGGCGGCCAGTTTCTATGGGGCACGTCATGGTCTGGAGACGCTCAATCAGTTGATTGTCTTCGACGACATCCGCAGGGAGGTTCAGGTGACTGCCAATGCCTCCATCAGCGATGCTCCCGTGTACAAGTGGCGCGGCGTCATCCTGGACACATCCCGCAACTATTACTCCGTCAAGTCCATCAAGCGAACAATTGGTATGTGATGACTCTCTAATCGAATCCCTGAAATCACTCTCACTTCTGTCCACTTTTTGCAGAGGGCATGGCCATGGTCAAGTTGAATACCTTCCACTGGCACATCACCGACTCCCACAGCTTCCCCCTCGAGGTGAGCAATCGTCCGGAGCTGTCCAAGCTGGGCGCCTATACGCCCAGCAAGGTCTACACCCACCAGGACATCCAGGATGTGGTCGAGTATGCCCAGGTGCGTGGCATCCGTGTGCTGCCCGAGTTCGACAGTCCCGCCCATGTGGGCGAGGGATGGCAGCACAAGAACATGACCGCCTGCTTCAATGCCCAGCCGTGGGCGCAGTTCTGTGTGGAGCCGCCGTGCGGCCAGCTGGATCCCACCGTGGATGACATGTACAATGTGCTGCAGGACATCTTTAGCGATATGTTCAAGCTGCACAATCCCGATGTCTTTCACATGGGCGGCGACGAAGTCTCCGTCGCCTGTTGGAACAGCAGCGAGACCATTCGCAACTGGATGACTGCCCGTGGCTGGGGATTAACCGAGGCGGACTTTATGCGTCTGTGGGGACACTATCAAACGGAGGCACTGAAGCGTGTGGACCTCGTGGCCCAGGGAGCACAGCCACCAATCATTCTGTGGACCAGCCGGCTGACCGATGAGCCCTACATTGATGACTACTTGGATCCTCAGCGTTATATCGTCCAGATCTGGACCAAAGGCGACGATCATGTGATCAAGAAGATCTTAAAGCGTGGCTTCCGCATCATAGTGTCCAACTACGATGCTCTGTACTTTGATTGCGGCGGTGCTGGCTGGGTCGATGGTGGCAACAACTGGTGCTCCCCCTACATCGGTTGGCAGAAGGTCTACGACAATAACATCACCCACATTGGTGGGGATTACCATAACCATGTGCTGGGTGCCGAGGCGGCCATTTGGTCGGAGCAAATTGATGAGCACACGCTGGACAATCGCTTCTGGCCGCGAGCCAGCGCTTTAGCTGAACGCCTGTGGGCTGATCCCGTCGAGGGCTGGAAACAAGCGGAGGCACGTATGTTGCTGCACCGTGAACGCCTCGTGGAGAACGGCATTGGGGCGGAGGCACTGCAGCCGCAGTGGTGTCTGCAGCATGAGAACGAGTGTCCCATCGATGCGTATGCCCGATAACCACCAGTTGGCTGCACTGCATCATATAGAGTAGACCTTCGGATTGGTCTGCTCCTCTTCGCTTTGTGCCTGCAATAAAATATATACACTTAAAGAGTTCCCGATTGACTCGTCGTTTAATAATTATTAACTTTAGATGAGATTATTTTGTTTATAGTGGACAGACACACTTGACTTGTCGCAATCTTTGTGATTTCTGATGAATACAATGTGTTTATATGTATTTGTTGTTGTTGTTGTTGTTATTACTAATAATAGATGCACAGCACAGTTCCCTTATTGGAATGCACTTCATTCATTCCATTGCTCCTCGTTGCGTCCAAATTTGTACACCAAGCTGCCAAAGAGTATGAAGACATTCTGCAGGAGCAACGAGACGCCCAGGCCCGTATCCTTTTTATCTGTATGCGCAAAGATACGTTAACAATTAGAAAATTATTTAAGTAATATGGATTTTTATCCAGAGCTCGCAAAAAAAAAATGTCAACACTCTTTCTCTCTCTCTTAACTGTCAATCCTTTCCAGTGTATTTTCAACATTCTCCCATTTTAAGAGGTGAATTTTGGTGTACTGGGAAAGTGTTTTCGCCATTTGCAAAAAGTTCCAAAATTGGCAGTATAAAATCTATTTTGAATTAAATTAAATTGAATCTAAAAAAAAACCAGTTTTTCGGATAGAAGATGTTTGAGATTTTTCCCGGCTGAAGTAGTTAAAAACCATGACAAATCTAACAGAAAAAGGCCAAATTATCATCACTGATCCTTACGAACACTTCGAGAAGAGAGTGTGAGTAAATAGGCACATTCTACTCTGTTTTCGCTCAACAGATGTCCCGCTCAGACCAAAACCGATTCCTTTTCGGTTCCTTTCTGCTCGAGTCTTTCGCTGACGCACTTTTCGCACTCAGTGAGAGAGCGTGACTGCTTGTTTTTGTTTTTTGTGTTTAGCACTGCTGACAGTTATTTGCGAGCTCTGGTTTTATCATTTACTAACCGTTGTTTATAAAGTCCGAGATCATTACCCAAATGGCGGCAATGATGGACGCGAATCCCATAATGAATCCAAGAAGTAACACGATTTTAGCATTTCTCGCTCCCCACTCCGAGGTGTTATCTTCTGAAATCTACAAAGAAACAAAAACAACAACAATGACTCATTTTCTTTGTATATAAAAATATATAGATATTCATATATATACTGTATGTATGTAAATATACGTCACTTACATGTTCGCCCTTAACAATATTTATCATGCAGAAGCTTATTGTGCCGAAAATGCCAATAAATACATGTCCTGTCGTTATTTGATGAGTGGAATCTCCAGACATCGCATCGATTATTATCCACCACCCTGTAAAGAACTGGGAAAAAAGGGGTAAACATTTTTGCAATTACGCACAATGCTCAAGCTATGTACTCACCAGAAATCCTGCCACTATAGCGGCCACTTTGTTGATGCATTGTTCCGCTGAAAACCACTCCCTAATGCTCTCCAGAATGCCCATTGTTAATTTTTTCTTAAATAAAAATGTTTTGCTGCAAAAGATAGATAAACTTGTCGCACCTGTATAATATATCGAATGTATTGAATCAATCGACTTATCGACCAATTGCCAGCGATACCAAAACAGCTGTTTAAGCAAGATATTTAGTAGCCCTGGTATCACACCGTCCAGCGTTGGTGGCAACCCTATTGTATTAACACGTGCAAGACAACAAGCGAAATAAACAAATTTGTTTCATTAAAAATGAAGAAAAAGACTGAGAAACCCCTTTCCGATGAGGAAGAAAGCAGCGCAGAAGAGTCAGTCGCTGAATCAGATGATGAGAGCGAAATGGATTTGGAGGCGAGCGCAACAGAATCTGATGAAGATGACGCCGAATCAGAATCGGAATCGGACGCGGAACAAGAGACAGCGACGAAATCAAGGGCTGAAATCATCGAGGAACAAGTGCACAACAAATACGAGCAGCTGAAGGGAACCCGATTGTATGTGAGGTTTCCCCAAAAGCTGCCGTTGGATGATCAGGAGTTCGACGCCAAGGTGAAGGCGCTGCATCCGCAGATTACAAAAGCAACAAAGCCACGTCAAAAACATGCGCGTTTTTGTCTTGTCGAGTTCAAAGCGCAGGAGGATCGCGATGCGGCCTTGGAGGACATAAAAGCATCGATTGCAAGCGATGAAGCATTCAAGGGTATCTATGTCTCGCTGCCCAAGACCGATTCGGATGAGTTTGTCACTGAACTGGTTGCCCGCAAGCAGCAATCGCTGGAGAAAAAGAAAAACAAAACGCTGATAAAGCGCGCCACGAAGCAGGTGCAGCGCAAGGACACCTTCACCTCATCCGTGGTCATAACCAATCTGCCCAAGACAGCATCCGTTGCCCAGGTGCGCAAGCTCTTCGAGAATGCCGTCGATATTCAAATCAAGCCCGGCAAGGGAAAATTCCGTGACTTTAGCGCCGCCACCGTCACCTTGCCCACCACCTACGATGCCCGTAAAGCCATCAAACAGGATCTTAACATCTCTGGCAGCAAACTCCTGTTGCGCTTCAACACGAAGCAGCAGCAGCAGAAACGACGATCCAAGAAGAACTTGAAACGGAAAGCAACTGGCGAAGAGATTAACACCAAGGTGGCCAAAACCAAGAAGTCCAAGAAACCTGTGGAAGCCAACTAGTTAATAACTGCATTAGGATTACATCTAACTAATATGTATCTACACTTTTAAATAAATACTGTTAAATAAACTATATATTTGACCAAAAATGCCTTTAAAAATATATAAATATTCAACATATTGAAAAGGGGGAACCCCCGATTATGGTCGAGTGACCTTTACTCTGAGAGACTGTACTTACTAATGACTTTTTTAACCATTTTAACCACAAAAAAGTAATTTTTAGAAATTTTCAAAAAATCATACAAAATATAAGCGAAGAGATTTTTGAACAAATTTTTTTTGCAGTCCTTTAATAAATAAACCTTTTCATTGATACCAATATGTTAACGCGGCGCAAATTAGCCCCCCAATGTCAAAATGTTTGCTGTGCCAATAAATATGTTCGCCAGTGTATATATGTATATATATATCTATCTAGGAAAACCTAAATACCAAGGTTGGTATCTATAGCTATTATAATCCCAAAGATCTAGCTGCTTATACCGACTTGTATTTATGTTTTTCCACATTAAAAATATTGAATTAAATTTTTAAAATATTTATTATCGTACACGATATACATACATATACATAGTAAGGTATTTGTATTTTGTTTAATAAGCCGGTTGAGTTTGTTCTGCATATACATAAGTTGCAATTTAAGCCTATTTAAATATTTATATTTGAGTGTGGGTAATTATTATTATGAGATTATATAGTGCTGAGCAGGAATTGGATAGGTCTAACAATAAGTGTGGATAGAGGGAGGAAGTATTGACTTCTTGAATGATTCATATGTGTTGTTCAGAGTTTAAATATCAAATATTCAACAACAATCGCATATATGATATATGTATGTGTATATGTATAACTATCAATATTATTTTTTATTTATTTGTTTGGTTCCAATGGACCCGTTGATATCAATATATATGTATGCATGTAGGGGAAACTTCCTTTGTTTTTTCATATATAATATATTCCGTTTCTCTCTTTATTGATTTTTCTTTAGTTTCGACACGAAGCTTAGCTATATATATAGCTGTATATGTAGAATGAATATGTATGTATTGGTGCAGAAAAGTTATCAGCATTTAATTTCATATTCAAAATGCAAATTGTTTGTACGCAAGAGGAATATAAAATTGAAAATAAAAAAGGAGAACGCGATTTAATTCGAGTTTTGTTTTTTTGTATAGCTCTTGAAATATTTGTAATCACCATACATAAATATATATGCTTAGATCCCTATGAGTGGATATTTTTTTTTTATAATTTCTTTTAGTTATTTAAAATTGTTTTTTCTTGTAAATACAATCAAAATTTATATCTTTGCCTTGTCATAACTAGCCCTATAACTTCAGACGTTCTTCAACTAACTTCGGGATTCGCCAACTGAATCCTCATAGTGTTTTCCATACAGTCTCACATATTTGCTGTTATTGTAGTATATTAAATACTTAACGTTCTCATTTAACATTACTCCGATAAATACATACACACACACACATACATAAGTATTATAATTATTATTCTTATTAATTGTTCTTGACTTCTCTTCAAGATTAAGGGCATCTGAATCATATATAGTATTTTTTAAGGCGTTGAACATCCGCTGATTAAACCTCAGCGAAACTCGTGATTCATATTCATATGATTTATAAAAGCCATTCGAAATGTATATAATATTTAATATAATAAGTATGTATATATATATTTATATATTATGCAATAGCTGATAAGGAAAGAATGCGGAGCCTGTTAACTTCTTCTTTAGACTCTATTTCGAAGATCCGGGCAATATACGGGTACAGTTTTGTATTTGAGAGATGAAAGGCTTAAGATATTTTTTTTTTTAAGATTTTCTTTTTTTATAGAGATTATCGGGGCTCTTTGGATAGTTTCTGTTGTTCTTGTTGTATTTTTCATGTACTCCCGAGATATTTTTACGTGTGCAGCAGCCGATCTCTGGCCGATGGTGAATTATTATTGTGTGGGATTGAGTTTGCTGCTCTGTCACCGGCCAATGGATGCGAAGGAGGTGGAGGTGGTGGCTGCGCTGGCGGCGAACGCAATGGAATTGATGGCTGAACAAACCGTACACGTTCGGCATCCGTGGCGGCATTGTTCACAGCGGATGAAGCACCACCACCACCGGCTGCTGCATTAAAGGCCGACGTAAAGGCTGTGGCGGCTCAAAGAGTGTGGTAATTGCGCTCATTGCGTGCCTTGTAGAATTTGTAGGCAACCAGACCGATGGCTATCAGGCCCAGAGTTAGCACAATGCCGCCAATGAATGAGGAGCCATCGAAATGATTACAATTCGGAGTTGGAGTTGGCTTTGGCGTCGGCGGAGTGGTTGTTGTTGTGGTATTTGGACTAGCAGTTGTACTTGTTGGTGGACTCGGAGTTGTGGTTGTTGTTGTGGAGCTGCTAGTTGGATCTGGTTTCGGAGTGCTGGATGTGGTTGGCGTTGGCGTAGGTGTAGGTGCAGGTGTTGGTTTTGTAGTTGTTGTTGTAATAGGTGCAGTTGTTGGGGTTGTTGGTGGTGCTGCTGTAGTTGTTGTTGGTGTTGTTGTTGAACTTGAAGTAGTTGGATCAGTTGGCGGCGGTGGTGGAACTGTTGTTGTCGGTACCGGCTTCTCAGTGGATGTTGTTGTTGGTGTTGTCTTGCTGGTAGTATCGCCTCCCGGCACTGTTACAGTGGTGGCCGACTCAGTAGTTCCTCCTATTGAAACGTAGATATAAGCAAACATACACACATTTATCAAAAGTAATTCTAGTCAAAAGTAAGTTCTTTTTGTGGAAATCTTCTTCAATTACGCTTTTTACTTGCACACACACACACTTGGACGAGTGTGGCATTTAAAATTCCAATACATTCATATACTTGTGCACACATACAGTTATAAATTCACTGCAGTGCCACACGTACACACGACAGACACACACTCACATACATACGTAGTTGAATGAATTTCGTTGTGGCAATCTTTCTTACCTTCCCCTCCGACTCCACCTTGACAACGATATGAGGCAAACAGTCCCACGAACAGACATAATAGCAAATATTTGGCCTGCAGCTGCATTTTGTTGCTTTCGTTTTAATGATAAATTGCACGATTACCGATTAGCTTGTTTACTTCTTGGTATATTCGAGAACTGTGGGGTTTCTTTCTTTTGACGTGTTTGCTTATTGCTGTTGTTTCTGTTGCTGCACCAAAGAAAAAAAAGTCGGTGAAAAACAAAAATTAGCAACTGCTTACGAAAATAAAACAAAATGTATATATTTGCCTAGTCAAATTGGCAAGATTTCTTTTGCATATCTTTGTGAAATATTATTAAACCTGGTTGCTCCACTTACCATCAAAATCGGCAACGCGCAATTAAAGAATGATTAATAAAATCCAATCGAACGAATCACGAACAGATTTTTTTTTTGTCCACTGCACAGAGTTGCTTGCCCTGCGATGAAGATACTTATCGACCCTTTATCGGTTGCCGATTAGAGGTGGAGAACTATCGATGGCACTATCGGCACTATCGATGGTCAAGCACTATCGAGCCGCCATCGATAGCAGACGTGCACTATCGATAGTGGTCGATAGTTTTTTATGACGCTCAAGTCATAACTGAAAGGCGCGCATTTGGCATCTGCAGCTTCGGAAAAATTTAAGTTTTGTGTTTAATGATTATATATTTTTTTGACATGGATAAGCTCCTTACGATAGTCGAAATAGGTAAAGAAGAGCGTGACGGAACTGAACCTAATACAAATTTTAATGTACAATATTTATAATGTACCCGCCACTTCCGTCGAGTCCGAGCGCATGCTCAGTAGGCTGGACAAAAATTTTTAGATAGCGGAAGTTTGGCTATTACAATAGCTTATAGCGAAACATTATTGTTGATAACGAATTTTATTTATTTTTAGTTTTATAATACCTAAATTAATACCAATTTCAAATATTAGTTGGAATTTTTTATAAAAATGTATAACTTAACACACTATCGAAAACTATCGATAGTTATCGATGGTTTGAAAAATAATATCGCCGACTATCGATGGTGCCGACTATCGATAGCTCTCCACCTCTATTGCCGATTGCGAAATAGTAGAGCTGCGATTTTTGGTTCAATTTGCTGAATAGGTTCGTTCATTTTTAAGTCAGTCCATTTTGAAATTGTTTTGAAGCTTTTAATTTTAATAAGGGTTTAGGATTTCATTTTAAGCTTTTCTTCTTCTTATTTATGAAGAAATATGAAAGTGATACAGAAAAATATTGTGCTAATTTTAATTGCGTAAAAAGCTAAAAATGATGGAATATATTGCTTAAATTTTCAACTGACCAACCCAATATTCGTTCATATGTCTGACCCGTTCACTCGAACTTATTCTGTGCGAAACGCCGCAACTCTAGAAATCAGTGTTGTATAGAACGGCCACACTAGTCACACACACTGACTCAGACACTACTGGCTTTTTCATTTGTTTTATGGGAGCGGATTTAGATAAAAAACGCGTTAAAATCGTGCAATAATCAAGATGACATCTTACGTACGTGCTATGTACGATTTTTCTGGTGAGCCAGGCTCATCGGAACTATCGATTGTAACCGGAGACATCCTAACAGTGACGAGGAGCGACGTAGGCGAAGGCTGGTGGGAGGGCAAAAACAGTCGGGGCCAAATTGGGCTCTTTCCAGCGGCCTACGTGGAGGTGATGTCCGCCGCTGAGGCGCGCCAGTTTACGACACCAGAGACAAGTGCTGCAACGCCGTCAACACAGGCTCTCGATCCCTTTGGTATGCCACCAGCGCCACGATATGATCCAACGCCTGATAATGACGACGACAGTTGGTCGGATAGCGACGATAATGAGACATATTCGGAAATCGCGCCACCTGGCGGCCGGGCATCAACAGCGACACGCACTGCTGGCATCTCGCACTCAACTAGCGACTATGACAAC
Source organism: Drosophila suboccidentalis (assembly GCA_037043435.1). Classification (NCBI taxonomy): domain Eukaryota; kingdom Metazoa; phylum Arthropoda; class Insecta; order Diptera; family Drosophilidae; genus Drosophila; species Drosophila suboccidentalis. The sequence goes on along the minus strand of JBAMBK010000757.1, from coordinate 15,706 downwards.
AGGCATCTACCTGTTGCGCCCAACGACGATGCCATATCGTTGAATTCCAATGCAGCGGCAAGTGCCAGTGCCGCCACCATGAAGAAGGGCATGTTTGCCAAAAGCTCCGATTCCTATATACTAGGCCTATTCACCAGCAAGGATATTATACCCGAATGCGAAAAGGCCTACATAACGCAAGTGGAGGACTCCATATATCAGTGGACACAGAATCATTCACCCTACTCGGTGGTTGTGGCCAGTCCCAAAAAGGAATCCAAATTCAAGGGAATGAAAACATTTATTGCCTACCAGCTGACGCCTAGTTTTAATAATATATCCGTGAGTAGAGCCATTATATATAGCATAGATAAGCCTTTATGACTATGCATTTACACTGTGCAACACGACTTGGTATTTTATAATTTATTTATAAAACTCAATTTAATTCGTTAATTCGTTACTCAACAAGAATGAAAGGCCAAGCTTAAAATTCTCTTGAAAGATACTTGTAATTAATTGACAACTGATTGATTATGTTGCATAGTGTAAGGCATGATGTAAGTTGACGTTGAAGTTGTGAGTTCAATTGCGGACAAGCAAAAGAGCAATTGACACTGCTTACACTATGCAACATGATTTTGAATTTTTTTACTTTTTTACACAGAGCTCAGTTTAACGAATAAATCACTAAATAAGTGAATTTCCCTTAATAATAAAATATGTAATTAATTATGAAAGTAGAAATGTTGTCTGTGAATTATGTTGCATAGTGTAAGCGTGATGTAAGTTGGAAGTTGAAGTTCTGAGTTCAATTGGGAGCAAAGTGGCAACTCCCTTGCAATTCAATTATTGACCACCCTCCACCTCCCACCCCCTTACACTATGCAACATGATTTCGAATACTTTTAGTTTTCTACACAGAACTCAGTTTAACGAATGAATCACTAAATAAGTTAATTTCCCTTAGTAATGAAATATGTAATTAGTTATGAAAGTAGAAATTTTGTGCCTGTGAATTATGTTGCATAGTGTAAGCGTGATGTAAGTTGGAAGTTGAAGTTCTGAGTTCAATTGGGAGCAAAGTGGCAGCTCCGCCCCCACTCTCTTCTCTTTATAAGTATGTGTGTGTATGTATGTGTGTGGCAAGTGTTTCTTTTTGTTGTTTTTGGCATTACACATGACTCAGTTCTCAGTGTGTGTGTCTGTGTGTGTGTGTGCGTGTTTGTGTGTCACATTTCGAAATTGAATTTCTATCTAATCGCTCTGTCTTTTTTTATTGTTTTGCTTTGTTTGACAACAGGTGTCGCGTCGATATAAACACTTCGATTGGCTCCACGAACGGTTGACGGCCAAGTTCTGTTTGATTCCGGTGCCACCGTTGCCGGACAAACAGATCTCAGGGCGGTATGAGGAGCAATTTGTGGAGCATCGTCGGGTGCAGCTGCAGGAGTTTGTCGATTGGGTCTGCCGGCATCCGGTCATGTCCAAATGCGAGGTGTGGTATCATTTTCTCACCTGCAAGGACGAAAAGATCTGGAAGCTGGGCAAACGGAAAGCCGAATGTGATCCCTACACGTACATCAACTATTGCATGGCCATATCGCCGCCAACAAATCATCTGCTCCACACCAAAGTCGATAATCAGCTGGAGAGCGGATCACTGTTCATTCACAACATGGATGTGGCCATTCGCAATTTGAATAACATTGCCAATGACATGGCCAAACGTTCGTTGGGCCAAAGCAAAAAGGAATTCCAACGCATTGGCGACGGTCTCTCCGAATTGGCCAAATCGCTGTCCATCGACGAGCGACGCGCTCCCACGCGCAACGGTGTTCCGTTGTCCGAGAGCGTCGGTCGCATTGGCGGCATCTACATTGGCATTGGCCAAATGGTTGGGGATCAGCCAAAGCACGACTGGATACCGTTATGCGATCGGCTGCACATCTACAGGTGAGCTGAATTTAAATTTAAATAAAATGTGAATCGTTATCAGTGTTGCCAATGTTGGTGGAACGCAGAGGTGATAGAAAAATGTGAAAATTAAACTTCGAAATTTTACACATGAGGTATTTTCTGTTCAACTCATATTTTATAATATTAATCATTTACGATATCGTTTCGCTACCAACAAAATTTTCGGGCCATTTCTAACTTTATTCAAATTCTAGTTTAGCTTTTTTATGACCCGAAGAGTTGGCAACACTGATCGGTATATTGCAAGATATCGATATGTACTCACAAAATATTGCCAAGGGTTGCAGCATTGATATTTGATTTGTCCTTGCGATGTTATTGCCGATATCGATATTAATATTTATCTACCGACATTACTTAATCCCAAAACAAACTAACATTTTGCTATTTTTTTTGCAGAGGCGTCTTGAACTGCTTTCCGGATGTGTTCTCCAGGCACAAGGGCGCCATACAGAAGCGCAAGGAATGCGAGCGCATCACTGGCGAGAATAAGATGAGTCAAGCCCAAATGCAGGACGTGAACAGACGCACTGATGTCGTCTCCTATACGGTGCTAGCGGAGCTTACCCACTTCAAGAGCGAACGGGACACGCATCTGAAGGAAACACTCAAGTCCTTCATTGCCGAACAGATCAAGTTCTATCAGGGCGTTGTGGCACGCCTCCAGGAGGCACATCGTCAGATTGAATAGTCTAATGTCGAAATGTGAATTAAGGATGAACGGCTGGGAGCACAAGCACACACACAAACACAAATACACTACACTACAAATAGCTGAAAACATTCGCACGCGCGCATTTCAAATGCTTTAAACTTTAAACAAAACAAAAACTAAAAATAACAAAAAAAAAAAAAAAAATGAAAGAAATTTTCTTAAAATTAGATTGTGGTTTTAACTAAACGATAAACTTATTCAATAATCATTGTCTGTAAGTGAAAAGTTGCGTATTTATACAGAAATTAACATTTACATGTTTATACAAATTATATATATATCTATCTATCTATATACACCGAAATTAAAATATATTTCTATATGTAAAACATTGACATTCAATTCGCATTCCAAATGGGGGTAGAGTAAATATTTCGCCTTTAACTTTAATAGATTTATACATCATGATGTATAAGTGAAGTATCGATGCATACATCATGATGTATTTATCATTCATACATCAGCATTTATACATCATACATACATCCATCATGCATCTATCAAAAGTCGAAATATCAGGCGAACAGAAATGAGCTGAAAGCAGCCAACATTTTATTTGAGTCATTTTAAAATTGAGTGAGAATATGATCTTGAGTTGTTGAACTGTGAGTGAAATGGCTCCTGTTCGAGAGAAGATTTGAGTGTTCTTGCAGCGATCGTTAAATTTGAATTAAAGTTCTTACGATCTATCTTTTTACCAGGTATTTTTTGGCGATTTCCAAAGTTGCTGATATATATTTTTTAAGTGATAACTTTAAAATATTTAAAAATTAATTTTTAATTACAAATTTAAAAGTTTTCCAACAAATTCCCGACCCAGCAAAATAAAAGAATATTTAAATTTTATTTTTTTCTTTGCTATTCTGTTGCCTTTATCAGCGAAATTCTCTAAAAGGTTTTTCTTTATTTTTCATTTTCATTTTTGCTTTTGCCATGTCTCAGTTATAAGATTGTTTTTTTTTTTTTTTTTTTGTTGTTTTTTGTGATTCTTGTGTTTTGTGTTGTTTTTCGTTTGTTTGCTAAAACATAAATTATTTATGTAAGAAGATTGCACATTTTCTTTAAGGGGGATTCGATATTTGTTTTGTTTTGTTTTTGTTTCACATATAAATAATAAGCATAATGATTATGATATAATAATATATTAAAGGAATAACTAGTGACAAAACAGAAAACCTTCAATTGTAGCTTTGCTTTTGTTGCGGAATGAATACAAATTAAAAAATTGTTGAATTTGCCTTTTAGCGCTGCGATTCCATTTGGAAGGATCTGGTTTTGAGGTGCACAAGGATCAGGATAAGGTCTGGGCTTAGGGTTGGTCTAGTGGGGGACTTACTAAGTGTAATACATCTAGATAAAAACGCTATATACACACACACGAGTTAATAATAATAATAATCATAATAATAATAATAATATAACGCAGCTTTTGGGTTAACAATACATAATACAATAATTAGGTTCCTTTTTCCTTAATCTTTTCTTTTTTCTTTTTTTTAGTTTGCTTCTTCGCTTTCTCAACTACGTGTATCTTTTGTTTTTCATTTTCTTTTTTTTTGTTAACAAACTACCAATAACAAATTTTTACTAATTGTTTATAATTATGTTTTGTTTCTTTTTTTTTTTTAATTATTGTTGTTTTCCGGTTACCTTGTTGTTGTTTGTTGTTTAAATTAACGGAAAATTTTCCTTAGCAATTCCTTTCAATAAAATGAACTATACGTGACCTTTTTGACTTTTATATACAGCATAATTTGCTTAATTGCACAAACAAACAAATTGATTTGTTCAACATTTTTGGCGTTATTTTTACAAAAGAATTTCTAGTTTTTTTTTCTAATATGCAATAAATGCACATTGGCAATAATTGCACCATAAAATAGTTGGTGACAAAAGTTGCATGTGCAATTAAACAAATTAGGCTGTATACAAATATATTAATTTATATATATATATGTATATTGGGCATATCGGTTGTTGTATAGTTCTATATGCTTGTTTAGTTATTATCTCCTATATGTTTAATGTTAATATGCAAGTGTGTTGTTGTTGTTGTTGGTTATATGAATGAATCTTATCATCTCTTTCCTCTCTTCTCTTCTCCTTTCTTGTTCTTAGCCATAATCGCCGGCATATCGGCCATGTTTATTGGCCGCAGCAGCAGCTGCTTGTGCTGCCTTTTCGGCCAGCAATGCGGCCTTTTGTTGCATGTAGGGATTAAAGTGTTGCATGTACATGGAGGCAGCTGCTGCTGCTGCATAGTTGTTGGCATAGTTTTGGTTGTTGCTGCTGCTGTTGCTGTTGCGTTGATTGTTGTTGTTGCTGTGATTGCTCCATTGCTGTTGCTGCTTTTGATGTTGCTGCTGCTGTTGATGTTGCTGCTGCTGTTGTTGCTGCTGCTGTTGCTGTTGTTGTTGCTGCTGCTGCTGTTGTTGCTGCTGTTGCTGTTGCCAGTAACCCTGCTCTGTCATATAGCCAGCAGCAACATCAGCAACATCGTTCTTTTGATAGAGATACGAATTGAGCAATTGATTGCTTTGGAACATGTTCTCCATGGCAGCAGCTGCTGCTGTTGCTGTTGTTGGATAACAGAACTTGTTGTTGCTGCTGCTGCTGTGATTATTTTGATTGTTGGCTGCTGCTGCTGTTGAGGAGTGTTGTTGCTGCTGCTGCTGCTGCTTGGCATGATAGTTGCTGCTGTTGCTGTAGTCATGTTGCTGTTGTTGCTGCTGCTGTTGCTCCTCGTAGCTATTGCTGGCTGTGTTTGTTGCCGTCGATGGCTCCTTGTGAGCCCGACTTGACTGTCATTCGCCAGTTGCCGTCACCGTTGTCCATTGCCAGGGACTGTTGTAGCCCTGCTTAGGATTGCTGTCAACCGAAAAAAAAATTAAAGAAATTGTTTAAATATCTTTTGAGGAAATACTTAAAAGTGGTGAAGTGGTAAGTGGTGAATTCACCAGTGATTGGTAAGTGATGAATTCACCAGTGAATGGTAAGTGATGAATTCACCAGCGATAATACTTTAAAGTGATTGGTAAGTGGTGAATTCACTAGTGATTGGTAAGTGGTGAATTCACCAGTGAATGGTAAGTGGTGAATTCATGAGTGATTGGTAAGTGATGAATTCACCAGTGAATGGTAAGTGATGAATTCACCAGCGATTGGTACGTGGTGAATTCACCAGTGATTGGTAAGTGATGAATTCACCAGTGAATGGTAAGTGATGAATTCACTAGCGATTGGTAAGTGATGAAAATTTTCAACATTTTTGAAATATGTTCAGTGGAATTGGGTCTACTAGCTTATGAGTTCTTACCTGCCAAAAAGTGGATGCCACAGCGCCGAGTTGGCATCCATGCCCACACCTGGTCCACCTGCTCCACCAGCAGCAGCTGCTGCTGCTGCTGCTGCCTCCGCCAAGTGTTGTTGCTGCTGTTGTTGCTGTTGCTGCTGCTGCTGCACCTCATGCGCCAACATGTTGCCACGTTTGCGCTGCAACTGTTGCTGCTGCTGCTGTTGCTGAGATTGCAGCTGCGTTTGCTTGGCATGCTCGAGGGGATTGAAGGTGACACATGCCTTGCTGGAGCGCAAGGTGCGACCGCTGCTTGGCTCCTTGGCCAGATCAAGGGACGTCGTCTTGTGCATGGAGTTGACGCGACGCAGTCCATCGAACGGGACATTCAGCAGCGGCACCACATTGCTCTCCGGCTCCAAGAGATTCGATAGAGATTTGCAGGTAAGACGCGGCTTGTGCTCTGTGACAGGAGCAGCAGCAGCAGCAGCAACAGTTGCAGGCGGAACAGCAGCAGCAGGAGCAACAGTTGCTGCTGTTGTTGTCTTTGCTGGCGGCTTGTGGTAATCGGGTATGTGCAAAGGCGTGGCATCCGCATCCCGTCTGGCACGCTTGTGCTCCAAATGAAGATGTTGGTGATGTTGATGTTGATGATGTTGCTGCTGGGAGGATTCCTTGTTGCCCTGTTGCTGCTGCTGCTGTTGGAGTAGTTTCTGCATGAATGCCAGCTCCATGGGATTGCCAAAGCCGTTAAAGGCTGTGGAGGATTGCTTGGCCGGAGCAGGAGCAGGAACGGAAGGAACTGGCGGAGCAACTGGTGTTCCAGGCTCCTCCGCAGTTGGCTTCTGTTTCTGCATGCAATGCTTGTAGAGCTCATCCAGATGCTGGAGTCCAAACTGGCTGTTGTACAGCGGCAACAGATTGCTCATGAATTTCCGCTGCAATCCCAGCGGATCCTTCAGAGTCTTGAAGAATTCCTGCGACAATTGGCCGAAATAGGGCAACCAGAGCATCTGCTGGAGCAGCGCCAATGTGGTGGCATTCAGTTCCGTCGACATGCTCGAGTCGGCAGCTGGCGAGGATGTGGGCAGTGGAGCAGCAGCTGCAGCAGCAGCAGCAGCTACAGCGTTGGGCGTGGCAGCTGTGGCCTTAGCTGGACAAGATTTGTGCACTCCATGATGTTGCGGCTTCAATGCACTGGGAGTTGGACTTGGACTTTGATTGGCCAGCACTTTGGGCAGCTGCTGGACCAGGGAGGCGGGCATGGGCACGGGCACGGGCGTCATCTGAACAGGAGGCGGAGGAACATCGCTAGTCGGTTTCATCGTCGTCGTCGTCTTGGCCTGATCCGCATCGTTCTTGAGTATGGCCTCCAGTTGCTCCATGGTGACGACCAGAATGTTGGGATTCTGGATGATCTCCGGATAGGCAAAGGCCTCCGGCAGCCGCAGCTCCGGTCGCGTGGTCAACAGCAATGGAATCTCCCGGGCCGGAGATGCCAACACCGCACCCAGTCGATCCTTTGGCACCAATATCGGATCCGGCACCTTCCACTGTGGATTGCTGATCAGCATCTTGAGTTGAGTCAGTGCATCCGGATCTTTGTCCATTTTAATGGCCTTGGGGCGTTTCTTCAACGGCTCCGCCGGCTCCGTGTCCGCCTCGTCATCATCCTCGTCGTCATCAATGACCACGGTGTGGAGCTTGTCACCACTATGACCATGATTACGTCCCGTCGTCGCCTTGCCCAGATCCATGGGCTCCGCCTGCTGCTGTGGATTGCCATTGAGCTTGAGGAACTGCTCCAGTATGAGATGCTTGATCGTCTCCGAGGTGGTTTCCACCTCAGCGGGTATACTCGTGGCTGGCAACTGGAGCAGCTCCGGCTCTGGTGACTTGCATTTCAAGATATCCGAACTGGAGGTGACGGCACACTGACTACGCGACTCCGAGGGCGGACAGACTTCCTCGCGTTTCTTATAGCTCAAATCCTTGGGCGTTTCATCCGTCACAATGACCGCCGGCTCTTGTTCCAGCTCCAGCTCCTTCTCCAGCCGGGGCGGCGTCTTGGACATGAGCACAACGGTCTCCGCCTCCGCCTCGGTTTCCGCCTCCACCTCGGGTTGCTTGTCAAAGGCATCGATGCCCAGAAAGAGATCACCATTGAGTCCCTCGATCTCGCCGGCCTCATTGAAGGACAGGCACTTGGGTGCATCGCTGCTGTCCATGCCCAAAATGCTGGGCAACTCCTTGCCCGCCACCACATCGGGCACACAAAACGAACTCAATCCCGTTGGAGCTGCTGCTACTGTTGTGGTGGTGGTGGCCAGGCTGCCATCCTCGCAGCTGCGCTTCACCAGCGAGTCCAACAAATCGTCACCATTGCTGCCATTGTCACTGCTGCAATTCTGGAGCAGCTCATCGGCATCATCCAGCAGATCCTTTAGATTCTTGGTATTGGCATCCAAACTGATGACGTGATCTGTCAATGGTTTGCCCGCATCCTCCGCCTCCTCCTCCGGCTCCACTTGAGCTCTAGCATTATCCGTGGCCTCCACGACGGCAGCAGCAGCAACTCCCTGGGGCAAAAAGAGTCCCGTTTTGGGACACAGCTGGAGTTCCATGGGCGCCGATGGCGATGGCGATGCCATTGGCGTCGTCGTTATCGTTGGCGAACTCTGATATGTTGGCGTATTGGGATTGCTGTTGCTGTTGGTGCTAATGGTGCTAATCGTCTTGGTCGCCTTGGTCGATGCATTCGTCTCGCTGTCCAGCAGCGCATCAAAGCAGACATCCGCCTCCAATTGCTGGGCGGGCACAACGACAACATTCTCAATGACAGCGTGCAGATTCTCAGTGTGCTCCACAAGTTGCTGCTGCTCCTCCTCCTCTTGCTGCTCCTCCTCTTGCTGCTGCTGCTGCTGCTCCACCTCCTCCTCCTCCGCCGCCTCGTGGATTGCAGTCCAGTTATGCAGCTGCTCCTTCTGCTCTTGTTGCTGCTGCTCCGCCTCCTCCTCCTCCTCCTGCTGCTGCTGTTCCTGCTCTATTGATTGCTGTTGCTGCAGCTGCTCCCGCTTGACCTTCATCAAGGGCGCCGCCGCACTGTGGAAGAACTTGACAATACGCGTGGACGAGGCATCTGTGCGCGGCATGGAACGCCAGCCATTTGTTGTCTTGGTCAGGCGAATGCGATTGCGCTTATCATAATCCTCGCAACGCACCTCCACAATCCGTGTGTCGTCCTGTTTCACCCACAGGAAGATGGGATTCACGCTGGGCGTTGTCGGCGACGCTGTTGCTGCGGGGCAAGTTGTTGTTGTTGCTGCTGGAGTTGTTGCTGTTGTTGTTGCTGTTGTTGTTGCTGTTGCAGTTGCTTGTGGCAGCAGTTGCTCAGAGAACTCACAGAGTTCGGGCATTGTTGCTGCCACGGCTGCTGTTGCCATTGCTGTTGCTGTCGTGGCAGCAACTGTTGCTGTTGCATTTGATGCTGTTTTGGTTTCAAGTTTCACTGTGGCCATTTTGGCCTTGGGCTTCTCTGGCTCTCGATCTCTTTCAATCTCTGCCTGCTGCATTGCTGCTGGCATTTCCACAGCAATTGTTGCTGGCACAGCAGCAATAACTTGCTCTGCAGCTGCAACTGTTGCTGCTACAGTTGCTGCTGTGCTGCACTTTGGTTCCGTTTTGATTTCACGCAATATATTCTTGTTAATACGCGGCGTATTGGCCACTTTCAAATGGCCAAATTTTTGTTTGGCCCGCGTGCCTTTGCCCCGCGCCCCGCCGCGCCCCCGGCCACGGCGCCGCGTCGGCTGCTCCTCAAATACTAAGAATATATCGCGTGCGATTTTTCGTCGCTCGGATTTTCTGTGGCACACGGGCGGCGCTGCATCAAATTCCTGTTTAACAGCAGCAGCAGTTGTTGTTGTTGTTGTGGCAGTGCCATCATCCTGTTTACCGTTAGCCTTGTCGCCATCGCTGCCGCTGCCACTGCAGTTACCGTTACTGTTACCGTTACCGTTAGCTACACATTCACTTGGCCTGCAAGTGTTCCTTGGCATTTTACGGCCGGCCGCCGTAGCTCCAATTGCTTCAATATTATTCTTGTAAAACGATTGTCATTTTTTTTTGCTTTTATGTTTTGTTTTGCTATTTATTTATTTTTTTTTGTTTTTGCTTGCGTTGTTTTTCTTTCTTTTTTTTTGTATTCCTTTTACACCGTATGCTCTTTTTCTCGCACTTCTTTCTTATTGGAAATTGGGAGCAGAGGCAACAAAACTCTTGTTGGAACGTCGTTGCTGCGCGTATCTTTACAGTTGGAATTCGTCTTGCAAGTCTTGCATTTTTCTTCTTTTGCTCTCTCCACTTGCCACAGCTGCGTTCCTAATTTAGTTAACTAACTTCACTTTATATGTTTCGCCTGTGCAGCTATGCGCTGTGTTTTTTACGTTGACAAAATCAATGAATTAGAGTTGTATCCGATCGTTCACATTAAGTTCGAATGAACTATTCAATTTGGTGAATGAACGAACTGAATTCCTTCTTGTAGGTCATATAGTTCACTTGCTCAGTTGTTTTGTTGGTTCGTTCGTATGTTTATGTCCCATTCATTCATTTATTGAGCATGCTGGTCAGTGTTGCCATTTTAGCTATTTTGGGTGGCGTATTTATGTTTCACAAAATATACAAGAGGTGGCGGCACAGTTTTTCAAATATGTGGCAGCCTTGGTTTTCTATTTAAGAATTATCATTTATGACTAAAATTTTAAGATTTACATTAGTGTTTTTTAAAACAATGTCGAAATAATTATTTTTTATTAGAATTAGTGAATATAAATTTACCGACGGAGTGGTGGCGAACCACAAAAAAACAATTCCCCTATTTTATTAAATTTATAGCTAAATGGTTCAATTGCTTAAAATCTTATTGCGAAATAAAACACATTTTAGTTTTATATTTAAATTGCGCGCCAAAGCTGACATATCAAATATCTTCCCTCTCGCTCTTCAATCTCTCATAAATACTTTTAAATCTGTAAATCTCATCTGTAAATGGTATTGTATTGAACATATTTCCCATAAGATTTTGAAATACTTTCTTTAGAGGGTCGTTATTATCAGGATTTATTAGTTTTGTATATATAAAAACATTCGATAGTGGGCTACCACACATCGATGGCTCCAATGTTTTGCAAGCATCGACGACATCGATGTTTCACTCGATGTTTCTCCACCTCTAATCAGTAGAGTTGGTTTTTTAGCTCAATTTGCTGACCAGTTCAATCGTTCATTTTTCAGTCGTGAACTAAATCCGTCATTTAGTTCAGTTGGTCATTTGGTCAGTTGGTCATGAACTATGAACGATGAAAAGTTTCTATTCAGTTGATAATGAACGATGAAAGCTGAATAGGTCATTCTGCTCAGTTATAAACGATAAACGATGTGAATTGCCTTCTATCCTTCATCGTTCAGACCAATCAATTTAAGGAGATGATTTCTTTAACACCTGTTCCTTGACACTGAAATTTATTTAAAGATTCGAATAAGTATAAATGGCAAATGCGTTTTAGTTTTAATACTTCATTAATATTTTTTGACTTTGTTCTCTTACACATTTTAAAAAAGATTATTAAATTGTATTCCAAAATTAACTTTATCTTCGAGCTTTAATGACTCCAGGGCTGAATAAGATAAAAACAAAAACTTCATAATAACGGACCCACTGACCAAATGAACTATATAGTTCATGAAAAACTGAATAAGTTCATTAGTTCATTTTAATGACCCGTTCATTTTAACTTTTTCAGAACTAAATCGACCCAACTCTACTAATCAGTAGAGTTGGGCTTTTTAGTTCAATTTGCTGACCAAGTTCAATCGTTCATTTTTCAGTCGTGAACTAAATCAGTCATTTAGTTCAGTTGGTCATTTAGTTCAGTTGGTCATTTAGTTCAGTTGGTCATTTAGTTCAGTTGGTCATTTGGTCAGTTGGTCATGATGAACTATGAACGATATGCTTTTTATTCAGTTGGTCATGAACTATGAACGATGAAAAGTTTCTATTCAGTTGGTCATGAACGATGAAAGCTGAATAGGTCATTCTGCTCAGTTGGTCAGTTGTTTGTGAACGATAAACGATGTGAATTGCCTTCTATCCTTCATCGTTCAGACCAATCCATTTGATTTAAGGAGATGATTTCTTTAACACCTGTTCCTTGACACTGAAATTTATTTTAAGATTCGAATAAGTATAAATGGCAATGCGTTTTAGTTTGAATACTTCATTCATATTTTTTGACTTTGTTCTCTTACACATTTTAAAAAAGATTATAAGAAGATTATTAAATTGAATAAGTTCATTAGTTCATTTTAATGACCCGTTCATTTTAACTTTTTCAGAACTAAACGACCCAACTCTACTAATCAGTATTCACATTTAACACAACCCGAACAGACGTGCGCGGACGTTCTTCTTTTTCGGTCGTATCGCCGCTCTCTATAATTTTCTAATTCTTTTGTAATACATATATTTCTATATGTATCGGCATTGCACAGTGATATAAGAAAATAAAACTGCATGCGTGAAATTGATCTGTGTGTGTGTGAGTGAAATACTAGAATAAGTACAATAAAATGGATGCAAGCAACGATGAGACGCTCAGCGCTCAACAACAACAACAGCAAGAGTACTATGAAAACAGTTGGAAGTCGGGCAATCATGGAAATTCCTTATCAGACAGCAGGGATTATGATACAAACTCGACGCGTACATCGCTAACTGGTTCGCCACCAATAACTGCGTCATCGCTGCAACTTGAATTCAATGGGTTTGAGGACAAAGCATTATTGGCATCTTTGTTGGCGCCCAAACTGGAAGCTGATGGTGGTGGTGGGAGTGGAAGCAGTAGCAGCATATATAGCGGACACAGTCACACGACTGGGGAGCAACAGGTGCTGCAACCATTAGGCTTAAGTTTAACACTTGAGGCGGACGATGCGACGAGAACAACAACGACAACATACACGTTGTACGGTGATGTGACACACAGTGATGTGCAGACACAGGCACAGACGCAGACTGTAGCATACGAGGACATAGATGACATAGATGATGACGACGAGGTATTCACACTGAGACCGCTGACAACAACAACAACAACTGCACCCCTGTTGCTAACCAGCACCACAACCTCAAACACCAACACATCATCCTCGCCCACATACACACACACACCCACACCCACTTCATTAAATCACCCAACGTCTGTGGCATCAACAACAACGACACAAGTTCCGTTACCAATAATAACAACAGTCGGCACGTACAATCTGGATGACATTTGTTTTACGCTGGAATATCAGTTTGAAAATCAAAAGCTTGTCCAGGTGCAACCACCAACGGTGGTGTCCTTCAGCATGGAGCCAACAACAAAAACAGAGATTAGCAGTGATATTATGCAGAACAACAACAACAGCTCAACAACATCCACATCAACTTCTCCTCCTACTGCATATTTCACACTTGGGACGAGGTAGTAAACACTGGCAGCCTCATTGCATGCTTTTGCAACACTACTTTGGGTTTGGCTTTTGTTATTGTTATTGTTATTGCTGTTGTTGCTGATCGATAATTTACTTTGCATTTGATTAGTATTGCTTATCGATAACTTTATGCATTTGATTAGTACTCATATTGTTATTGTTGCTATTTTTGGTGTTATTTAAAATAAATTATAAAATGTTGGCAGGTGTTTGCACTTTGCTTTCAAATTCGAATGCTGGCTCACGTCTAAATTTTCCACTGCCCACACAAAATATCTGTTTGTTGCATGGTTTTTCCTTCCGTCTTCCGTCTGGTCTCTTTCTGTTATTGTTGTTGTTGCTGTTTATGCTTCAGCAAACTAATTAGATGTACATATCGTCTGTAAAAAGTCAAAAGATTTATATTATTGCTCTCACCCATGGCAAAAATTTGGCAAATTTCAACAATTCCAATGTCCACTTATTACAACGCGCGTCCGTTAAGTGTCCGAAATGCTGGCATGTTGTTGCTAATTGCCTGATATGTATATATATATACAGCTGCGGTCAAAAAAATAGTAGTGCTTGCCATGAACTTACAAAAACTTAAAATTTAAAGACTTAATTTATCCAAATTTTTTATTCAATTTTTTTAAGATACTTTATTATATTGTTAATCAATCTAAGAAATCAAAGATAGTGAAAATTTATTATTTTTCGACTTAGCAATTTTTATCTTGTAATAGTCTGAAAAATGGGCGGTCAAAATAATAGTAGTGAATGCATTAAAAGTGGGAAACAAAGGATATTAAGCAGGAAAGGCACTTGATTTGATATTTATTTATGTAATTTGATAATTTACTATAAATTTTATAAACAATTTTTTGCTTAGAGTTGTTACAATGGGGCGTGGCAAGCATTGCACTCCAGAAAAGCGTGCTCCTATTAAAAAATTTCTTTCCAAAAGGATAACGTTTAAGGAAGTGGAAAATTTGATTAGATGATTGCCAACCATAATCAGAAACGCCATTAAGTACTCTCCAAAAAAAGATAAACGAGGAAGACCTCGATCAATGTCCAAAAGTCTAGTGACATAAGTAGTGAGTTATTTGAAACGGGATCCTTTTGCTCCTGCAGCACTTATAAAGAATAACTTAGGTACGAACCAAAAGGTTTAAAACATTCTTGGATGTTTGCGAAATAATAATCTGGCAGAAAGAAGTCCGGAAAAAATTCCGTTATTGAAAAAAAATACCTGCCAAAAGTGATTTCGGTTTGCTAAGGAACATCTGAATTGGCCCTTGAGAAATAAGGAAACTTCAATTAGTTGGATGTGTCCAAAATTTGTTTATTTGGTGGTCGAGGATCTCGATAACATATAAGGTATCCATAAAAATCCGAATATCAACCCAGATTCACCTGCAGGACCGTCAAACATGGTGGTTCGAGAATAATGATCTGGGCGCATTTTCACTTTACGGGGTCGAACCCATATATTGGATCAAAACCATAATGGATAGGCACGAACATGTGAAAAATCTACAGGACATTATGCTACCGTATTTTTCAGATGATATGCCGATAATTTGGTGGTTCCAACAGGACATAGACCCAAAGCATACCAGCAAACCTGCGAAAGAATGGTTTGCATAGAAAAAAGTTAATGTAGTTGAGTGGTTCCCACGGTCCCCCGATCTAAGCCCGATTGAAAATTTGTGGTCCGATATCAAGAGGGATATTGCGAAACATCAAACAAAATGTAATATTCATCTTTAGTAGATCGCTAGGAGCCCCTGGAGCTTAATACATCCAGAACGATGTCAAAGCCAGGTGGACTCCATGATCCGTTGTTGTAAGGCGGTAATTCAAAATAAAATGTTCACAAAAAAACATAAAATTTGTTAATTATTAAGTGCCTTTCACATATCTAACGTTTTAAATAACAAAAAAATTAATTTAGGCTTGATTTCATAATAAAAATATTGGAATATGTTCATCACTACTATTATTTTGACCGCCCATTTTTCAGACTATTACAAGAAAAAAATTGCTAAGTCAAAAAATAATAAATTTTCACTATCTTTGATTCCTCAGATGGATTTACAATATAATAACGTACCTTAAAAAAAATAAATAAAAAATTTGGAAAAATTGAAAGTCCTTTAATTTTCAGTTTATGTAATTACATTGCACGCACTACTATTTTTTTGACCGCAACTGTA